>JAZKJV010002922.1:0-600000 GCA_037367405.1 Ottelia alismoides
TTCTCAAACATTATTCACACTAGATACTATATATGGATGGGGCACTCAGGAAAGGGGACGGATATGACAGCGGAGAGGAGGTTTGAGAGAGAAGATTGGACCACTTTGTGATTGGTGGAAGTGGTCTTGAATAAACAATGGGTGGTGGAGGTCATTCTCTTCAAGTTGACTTTCATCATCAGAATATCCCCCAAAGAATTTGGCTGAGGTCGTTATGCTGTAAGGATGGAGAAGGGTCAGCCACTGATTTCCGCGCCCGGTCGAGATCGCATGTGCAAACTCCTTGCTGAAACAACCAGGGGTCTTGAATGTCACTGTACCTTTTTGCGGGTCTTGCAAGGTCCCTGGGAAGTGCCAGCTGCAGAACTGGGGTTCTGGAGGGCTTGTGGCGACAACGTAGGCAAGTCAGATCGGATGTCTGCAAACAGCCTAGCATTCTCCTGATTGCTCTTCTCCATGTTCTTTTTGAGGGTTTTGCATCATTTTCATTTGAGCACCAATATCATTATAGAGTGGTTGGGTGCTCCTACGGTTGTGCACTCGACGAGGAGGGGGCCTGCGGCAATTATCACTCGGTCTTCCCTTTTCGTACAGTCCTCTATACATAGGATTACTTGATCCTAAGTATAGGGGGAAACACCAGCCCCTTTTCATTCTATCTTTGATTCATCATTGTAGTATAACATTCCTTTTAACTTCCCTATACTAAGCACGAGTTATGTCTTCTGCATCGCTCTTGATTCACTCTGAGGGCATCGTTCGAGCTAAATATAGGGGGGGTGTCATATATATTGCAATAACTCGTACTTTGTGTGAGTGTGTTAATAAATAAAATGTCTAAAATCTTTTATCTAAAAACCGTAAAAATTTAAAATTTAAAAAATTTTCTTGTACATAAAATTCTTTCCTGCACATACATAGCTATTTATAAAAATTATTTTTGTACAAATGTTTGTAAAAAATATTTTGTTTGTAAAAATTGTGTAAATATTTTGGTATCAAAATTATGTATATAGTACAAAATTTTGTAAAATGTTTGAAAAAGAAAGGTTTGCAAAAACCTTGTGTAAATGTTTGTAAATAGTTTGCAAAACTCTGCATTCACGCATACATTCAAACATTTTTCAAAATTTTGCACATTTTCAAAAAAATTTGCATAAAAGATTTTTGTATATGTTTGTACAGATTTTCCGAATCATAGATTGACATTTAAACTAGCTTGGAATTAAATTGGAAAATGGAGCTTGGTTAAGAAACTTAATCCACCTAACTATAAGAGGAACCTTACCAGGGCTTAGGGTTGAGACTCTTCAGGTCCATTGGTTACTTAATTCTTTGAGTCCACTAGGCTATAATCACATGTCATCTTGATGAGCTTAAGTAGAATATTTAACAACGCACACATAACTCTCACAGACAATGGCTTTACTTTGCACCAGCACCTTACACATAGCTCTCTACGGATGAGGTGGTGAGGAGGCAGTTTCCTTTGGCTTGGGTAGCATACGAGGGTAATAATTATAGGAGGAACCTCTCGTCTTCTTTTAGTGAAGGAAGATGTCTCAACTTGGTCTGGCGATGTTGATATCTAAAGACAGGAATTGTGGGTTGCAATAATGCTTCAAAAGAGGGATAGTCTACTGGCTCAAGAGGAAAAAGTCCTTATGTATATATGCTGCACCATGTAGATATGTTAACATATGCACATTAAAAAATGAACAAAGAAAGAAAAACTCCAAAAAAGTGGTGGGTCTGATAGAAAATGAAATACCCTCTAGAATTTATAAAGCCAAATAAAGCAAAGCTTATGTCACCCATTCTCATCTCATGAAGCTTGCAGCAGGGAGACTTAGCTACACTGGTTGGGCTCCAAGGATACATGGCTACACTGGTCATGATCCAATCTCTTCTTTACCCTCTTCTTGAGCCGGTTGAACTTGAACTTAGAAGGAAATCCCCCGCTCCTTGAGGAAAGAGCTGCCAGACTAGGGCATTAGAGTTACCTTGTTGAGGGGGGTTGTTACTTTGCAATTTCTGAGGTGGGGAGCTACATATCACTTACACAGTACAAGAAAAGATTCATGGTCATTAGAGTTTGTGTATGTAGACTTGTTCTGATCTGTATTATTGAGGAGTCTTGACCATAGATTGGTGGAACTTAGAGGTATTGAGTCTTAAACCTAGGTCCAAATAAGGTTCCGACAAACTAATAATCCAAAGGTCTGACTGAGCTCCATACTCCAATTTAATGAAGACAAGTTTAATAATCAACCTCGATTCTCCTTCTTTTTCTTTTCTTTCTCTCTTCACTTCTTTTTCAAAATAAGTGTTTGCTAAGGGACTAGCAAAGTTAAAGTATAGGGGGTGATGAATCCCTGATCATCACTCTTTATTCTTTTATTTTAGCTATTTATCTGGGCAAAGAATCATGTAAATATATGTACATACAATAAGTTAGCATTATGCATGCATGTGTTAATATTACATAATTAGCATGTATTTTTGCAAAATAAAAGAATAAAGGAAAAGAAAAAGGAGGAGTATTTAGAATAAATACAGAGTGACCCGAACCCCAAGAGAGGGTCAAGCATTGGCCTGATCGCCAAATAAAACAAGTAGAGAGAGATAGGGCCTACTCTAGATTGTACATATCATGTGTGTAAATAAATAATTATTTTGTAAAAATAAATAAAAAATAAAATATGCTTTACCTCCTTGTATATATTCCTAAAAATAAAACAAAAATTAGAAAAATAAAAATAAAAATAAAATAAAATTCTTTCTCTCTTGTACATAATACATGTATATATGATTTATTCTCTATTTATTATATACCTATAAATAAATAAATAAACATAAAACAAAAATTATTTTTGTATCCAAAAATTATGTTGTAAATAAATAAAATATAAAATTGAGGTATTTATGTAAAAATAAAAAATTAAAAATAGTTGTACAAAATACATAAGTATATTATACATGTTTATAATACACTATACTATATATAGACTAATTTATTTTAAAAAAATAAATGAAAATCACAGAAAAATTCTTTGAAAAATAATAAATATTTTTCATTTTATTCATTTTTTTAATTTAAATTCATTTATTATTTTTTAATTTATTTATCTTTGGTTTTCCCTGTTATTTTATCTTGTAGCCTATTCGGTCTTATTCCAGCCCGCTTCTGATTGGTCCGTGTCAGATTGTTGACCTCGGTTAGCCCCTCGGGCTTGACCTGATCCAACCTCTTCACCGGACCATTTTCTTCATTTTTTCCTGGGCGGATCACGCAACCCCCTCAACCCGATTCCCCTCCCATGGACTCTCCTAGGATTCCAGGACCCTCGCGGATCCTTGGGAAGGCACAGATCTCCTTCGATTCGCATGCCCTCACCCGATTCTTTCAGCCTCCTAGGAATGCTATAAAGCTTCTCATTCTCCTCCTAGGGCAAGCAACCTTGTGCCTCACTCCCTTCTCGAACCCTAGCCACCTCCAGCTGAGTGACAACTGCTTGGAGCTTCGCTCGCACTCGATTTGGTGGCAGTAGAGCCGACACTCAACCTTCGTGGCCGGACCTCACCGCGAGTAGCCTCCCCTGACTTCCGCATCGAGGTCCGGAGGCCATCACCCTGACGTTCGTCCTCGCCTCGAGCTCAGGAGCACATCCCGACCTTCAGGTATCCCTTTTATCCTTCCTATTTTTCCATTCGATCGGATCTTCCCATTTAGCACCGTCGCATGTTCGCCTGCTCCAACCAGCTGGTCGGAGCCCGGTACCCACTTCCAGTCGCTTCTATCGACCCACACGCTCACCCCCATCTTGCTCCGCAACCTGATCACCCTTAGCCTCAACCATCAGGTCGAGATTAGGATCTAGATCTCCCCTACCACCTTCACCGGAGATCGATTCCCGCCTCCCTCTGCTTCTTTGGGTTTGAGCTCCAATAACCAGGATCAGAGCACAACCCCGAGTCCGAGCTGCCCCTTGCAGGCATTTGTGCGCACCTGGACCCCATATCGCACCCATCTGAGGTTCGTTGGAGCAGCTCCATGCCTCCTTCGTCGCCACACTCATCTGGTCGGTGGATTCTCCACCTGACCCGCTCAGTCGATGCGGAAGCCTCTCACAATCACGCTAGTGCCTTCCGATCGATCATCGGGGCTGTGGATCATCTCCTTGGCTCCGGTGAAGTTTGTCTGACGTTGTTCTTCCAGATATGCTCCGCACCGTTGGATTGGCCAGCCCTCTCAGATTGAATCCTCACTGTCGACATCACAGACTTTTTCAGACCGTTGGATGTCAGATCTGATGCGCATCTACGCCCCGCGTCCCCAACCAGTTCTGGAGCGTCAGATATGATACCTGCAGTGATCAGAGCCGCACGTCCGCGCCTCCACCAGCAGCCACCACGTGTTCTCATGTGCCTCTCACATGCTACAAGGGTATATTGCTCTTTTTACCTTGCACTTTCCATGCTTTGTGTTTTATTCTATAAATAAAAGTTGTAGTTGGATTAATTTGCACTTTAGTCCCTAGAGTTTCTGGTATTTGCTTTTTAGTCCTTCTTGTCGGGAGATACGTGCTCAATCACGTGAACAGTGGTGTTTTTGCATGTTTGGCCCTGATATTTTTTACGTTAATGTTTGAATGAGAAGTTTTATAAATTTACATTTATGCCCCTGTGATCGTCATATTATGCATGTGCTGGAATTTATTGGAAATTTTACAAGACCCCCTTGAACTTTTAGCGCATGTTATTGTTTTAGTCCAGAGACTTAAACTATTTGCATTTAGGTCTCTATGACATGTGTGTCTTGTTTTTTATTAAATAAATATCAAATCTACTTTAAAAATTCCCAAAAAATTACCAGTAGCTCATGCTACGTGTAATATTTTTGATATTTTTTTATGCAATTTGATTTTATTTTGTTATTTTCTAAAATCAAAAACCCCAAAAAGTGGGTCTGCCTAATTTAGAAAATTCATATAAAATATAAAAATCAGTTTAGAAATTCTAAAAAATATTCTGAGTGTGTGTTTTGGTTTGTTTTAATTTCTTTAGCATTTTTATTTCTTTATCTTTTATAAAACCCATAAAATCTCAAAAGAACTTAAATGTATAAAAATCAGTTAAATAGTTTATAAAAATAAAAAAAGTGTTTTCAATTTCTGTAGTTAGATTTTGTTGTCTATTTTGACATAACATTGGAACTAAGAGATTTAACGTTAAAGTTACCTTTTTTATCCTGGCGGTACTGCTTTGTTGGTTTGTCCTTTATTTCATTTTTAAAAAAATTATATAAAAATCTGAAAGAATTCCATAAAATACCCGAAAACACTAACATATCTTAAAAATATTAAAATATTTTTATTTTAAATTTTTGAGCATTTTTTACCATAATAAAAATTGCTGTAGTGAGATTGCTTTTATTTTCTTATTCATATACTTATTAGAAAATATAAAAAAATTGCAAATTAAAAACCACCAAAAATATGTCTTTTCATTTCTAATTTCTTGACTACTTCGTAGGCTTAGCCCGTGCTCCTTGTGTTCGACCCTGGTGGCTATACATGTTAAATAAATAGCGAGACCGCTTATCTTGATTTTCATGCTTGATTGCTTTCTTTGGTGGTCTGATTTTTCTTGTTGAGTTTTGCTCGAGTGATTGAGGTCGCAACGACCTTTGATATTACTTAGCCTCGATCGTCAGAGCGCTCATCAATCCCTAAGAAGGATTGGATCTTCCTAGGGTTCTGCTCTACGCTCCAATCATCTTAGACCCTCGAGCATCATATAAATACACCCCTCCGCCTCCTGTGCTCTCCAGCTCGTCCCGCATGCTACCTAAGACCCATAGTTACCTTCCTTAGAGTGACATCCATCGGAAGAGTATCTTAGGACCCTGTGGAGATGCCTGGATGGCTCGTAGCTCTCACACGACCGGAGCTCCGCCACATGAAGCCTCCAGCCAAGCGCAGCTCTGTTGAGGCCAAGATCCATCTATCCACCTTCGCTTGGATGCTTCTGAGTTCATATGAACATTCATGTATCTCCCATAGCCCCTGCATTTTCCCTTTTTCCATTTCGTCGTCGCCGCCGTTCATTAGCTCCGACCACCGGGTCTGGAGCCCGTTATTCACCCTCATCCGCCCAGATCTACCCCTTGACTCACCCGCACCTTCTTACGCAACCTACCCACCTTAGGCTCGCCCACCATAGTGAGATTAAGGATTGGACCTCCTTCCCCTGCCTTCGTTGGGGGTCGAGCACCACTCCTCGCCACTTCGCTTATCTCTTTATGCAATAAACTGGATCGGAGCGTCACCCTCAAGTCCTTCTACTCTTTGCAGGTACTAGTGCACACGAGAAGCCCCTTTTGATAGCCTAGTTGCTCCGACGGAGCAGCTCCAGGAGGAGCTTCACCACTTCGCACATCTGACCGTTGTTTCCCCCATCAGAGCCGGCCATTCGACGCGGAGCCTCCTCATGACCTTGCTGGACTTCTTGGCGACCTCATCAGAGCGACAGATCTCCTCCCTCACACGATTGAAGTTTGCTCTGGATGAGTTCATCCAGGACTCCCCTTTGTCGTTCGAACTGGAGCCGCCTTCCAGATCTGATTAGAGCCAACGCAACACTTCTATCCTAACGGACTGATCAAATCCAGAGGGACCATTTGACGTGCACATTCCCGACAAGATCAGAATCGTTAGCTCTTTTCAGAAGAATATATGAGCTGCCCACGTTCACCTCCTTGTGTGCACACCATGTTCCCTTATTGGGTATATTTCATTTCCTGCCTTGCATGTTTCCTTATTTAGTTTTAGTCCTTTAAATAAAATGTGTAGTTAAATACATTTGCAGTTTGGAACCCAAGGTTTTTATATTTGCATTTTAGTCTTTCCGAGTAAGAATCACGTGTGTCCCCACGTGCATGTTGGGATATTTGCAACTTTTCTCATGCGCTTTTATGTTGATTAATGAATGAATGTTATGTTTTGAAAATTGCATTTATGCCCCTGTGAGCCTGATCACATGTGACACATGTGCTGGTTGGATTAGTTGTAGATTCGGTTCTGTGCTTTCTTAGCTTACTATATATTTGGTCCGCAAACTTAAACTATTTACTTTTAGGTCCCTGTAAACTGTATTTAACTCCTTGGCTTTTATTGGACTCAAAAAATATTAAATTAATTCTAAAAATTACCTAAATTACTGTTAGCTTCTGCTAGTGTGTAATATTTATGTTAATTTTCGTGGATTAATTTGCTTGCATTTTATATTTTTAGAAATCCAAAACCCCTAAAAAAGCCCCTGTTTGTGTTATAAAAATCATAAAAATTCGAAAAATATTTTAAAAATTCCCACAAAAATTCTGGATTGTCTTTTGTTTTATTTTATTTTCAATAAAAATTTTATTTGAAAAATATTTATAAAAACCTTAAAAATAAAAAAAATAAAAAAACTTATAAAAATCATATATAATCAAAGAAAAATAAAAATTTGCATTCTCAGATCCTGTTTGTAGGTTTATATTTCTATTTTATCATAAAATTACCATCTAGGACCTTTGGACACTTTAAGTATTTTTAATTTGCAATTTAATCTTGGTTGTGCACTATTTTACATTTTTAGCATTGTTTGATTTAAAAAAAATTACGAAAAGATTTGAAAAACCTCTAAAAATTACCAAAAAAACACCTCAAAACCCATAAAATTCGAAAATATTTTTACTTAAATTTTCTAAGCATTTTTTTATCATTTTGAAAAATCGAAAAGAGTGTGTGTGTTGTTTTTTATTTTTCTGCTTATTTGGTTTTATCAAAAAAAATTAAAACTTTAAAAATTAAAAAAATCACTAAAAATGCTTTATTTTTCTTAGAGATTTGACTCCGTAGTTTTAAATCGCGCTCCTTGTGTTCGACCCTGGTCGCTACACCATGTTAAATAAATAGCGGAGACCGCTACATTGATTTTTGAGCTTGATTGTTTTAATCATGGTCTTGATTGATTGAGTCGGTCGGGTGATTGGGGTCGCAACGACCTTTGATATCACTTAAACTTGATTGCCTGTGCGCTCATCATCGGCCATCGACGGTTTTGAGATGCAATTTGGCCCTCAAGTCGCTTCTCGCATGTGAGTCTCTGTTGCACGAAAATGAATCACTTGCATGTGAAGACTAAGGCTCGAAGTAATTGAACCTCGGCTAAGCATTAGAGTACATAAGGAGAACAATTGTGAACGGAGAAGCAATGAGAAATGGGAGATTTCAGATGTGGATATAGGCGAATGCGGATACGGAATTGATCAGAATGGATCGATGTACGAGGTGATTGGACTCGAGTAGGAATCGAAGGTGAAAATGAAGAAGGAGAAGAGAAGAATCAGAAGGGGGGGATCTGGATAGGAATACGGATGAAGGAGGTTGTCTACAGATAAACTGGAGAAATTGTGGATGACATTCACCTGGGGATTATAGCTTAATGAAGCTATGAAGTCTTCGCCTCGACCAGTGGCAAAGCGGGGAGGCTCACGGGTGGAGCACAAAGCTTCACACTGACGACGATTGCGCCGACTCTTTCTTTGACCTCTCTACGACGAGAGGGATCGCTCGGAGCTGTCACCTCCTCAACTCCTACTCAAAGATCACTGGTTTTTTGGTAGAAATGGCGGATTATGGAGGTCCAGGGGTAGGGGGTCCTTTAAATAGGTGAGGAGTTGTAGGACACATGAAAGCCATTTCGATCACTAGCGGTGGGTCCGATGTCCGTGGGTGGTTGGTCGTTGAGCAGTTGACGACGGAGAGAGGATGACAACGGGCTGCGCAGGAAAGGAGGAAGAAAAGGCGACTGAGAAGAGAAATGGGAAAGGAAGAGAGAGAAAGAAGAAGAGAGAAAATAATAATAATAAAATTAAATAATTAAAAATTTTAATAATGTGATGAATTTAAGAAATAATTAAATGGCTAAATACATAATTTAATAAGTAATTAGTAATTAGATAATATATATAATTATTGAAATAATTAAACAACAAAATGAATAATTAAATAATAATTGGTGATTAAATAATAAATAAATTAATGATTAAATGCTTTTTATTTAATTTATTTTAATAATAGAATAGTATATAAATATAATAAATAACATATATTAAATAATATAAATTAAGTTACATTGTACATTGTATACCAATATAGTCCAAAACTTACTTTTTGCATATTAGCTCTGATTTTAGCGAAATTAGTATCATTTGATAGACAATTCTAGAAAACAAACGTTAAAAGTGACTACACTTAATTTGGAGTCTATATGGCCGAGTTATGAGGTCCAGAAAATTTAGGTCACGGCTTCATGGCTTCGAGATTTATTGGTATTTTTAATTAAGTTATATTTTAATATTGATTTTTGGAAACATGTTCAAAAAAGAATTAAATAAAATGAGTTAAAAATAATTAATTAAAAATCAGAAAGTTTCTACATATATACACGCAAACAACATGGGTCAAAAACCAAAACTCACCCATTTTTTAATATTTTCTGATATTTATAATAAATAGTATTATTTATAAAAGAAAGTTTAAAAGTGAGTTTGGTCAATTTGGAGTTTTCTATAAATAGTTATGAACCTTGGAAGTCAGTTTTTATGGTTTTTTTCGGTTCATTGTAATTAATTATTTTTATATTGAATAATTTTTTAATATTTTTGTAAATTAATATATATTTTTATGAGCAACTTTTGTGAAGAAAGTAATTTGATTTGAAGTGATCTTAGTGATAAATAAAATATGTGAAATATTTACAAGGTGAAAAATGAATAAATGTATATTTATGGTCTTGGTTTTCTGACATTTTTATAGATTATGATCCTTATCCCCCTACTTATTTATTTTGTCTACCAAGTCAATATTGACCTGATCTCGGGGTTAGGATCAGTCTGTATATTTTATATACATCATTCTTTCTCTTTTATTTTTCATTTTTCTCTCTATTATTTTATTTTGGACAAAAAAGTTGTAAATATATAAAATTAATAAATGTTGTTAGAATGTGAATTAATGGGAATTAGTGAATACTTACATACACTTTACCAAGGATTTTAACCAATCTAAAAGAATAAAGGCGATGAATCATAGATTCATCATCTGCCCCTAAGGAGCTAACTTGGCTTCCCCTGTCCTATTTTCTTTGTTTTTTTTTATTTTTTAATAACACCGGGTATGTTCATCACTATATCCTCCAATATGTCATTCCAATTTTGTTAGAAACAAAAACTCTTATACCCTACATCTAGAACTTATCGATTACAACAATTAAGACCATTAAAATTACCTGTTCAAAATAAAGAGCATAGGAGTATCTGTTTTTGGCAAAATTGGAATGATATATTAAATAGATATAGTAATTAAAATACATGATTATACTTTTGAAAAAATAAAAAAAATCATTGGAAAATTGGACGGGGAAGCCCGTTAAGGCAACCCCATTTTCCCTACATATATATAGGGTTCAATTGGGATGCCCCCACCCTATTTTTCTGCATTTTTTATTTTTTGAAAAATATCACCATGTATATTAATTTATATATCCATTGAATATTTCATTTGAATTTAATCAAAAATAGAGAATCCTATGTCATTCATCTAGAGATGTCGATTATAACAATGTTTAGACCGTTAAAATTACATGTTCTAGATGGAGGGCATAGGAGTCTCTGTTTCTAAATGAAATTCGAATGGCATTTGGAGGCATATATAGATGAATATACATGATGATCTTTTCGGAAAAATAAAAAAAATACGGAAAAATGGGGCGGGGGCATCCACATTTTTTCCACATTTAGGGAAAATTTCAATGATGTGGGCCTTTTTTTATGCATGGAAAGCCACATTAGTTTTTGTATTTTTTCTATTTATTTTACAAATTCGAACTACATAATTTTAATAATAAATGTTAACATAATATATATATCAAGAAATATTTTAGAGAATATTATTATATTTGACAAAAATGTTAGTAATAATATGGATGCTATATTTTACAAAACAGTATTATCATCATTATTTTACAATGCGCAGTTTATATTTTACAAAATTGTCACACAATTTACAATTTAGGTGGTGGCATTTAAATTTCTAGAAAGCCACATCTCATTGGAAGGGATATATATAGGGGGCCTTTCAAATAGGGCATGGTCCTTCCATGTGTAAGGAAGGCCAACGATCTAGGTCATCGGATTCAAATCCAACGACAGCTTCAATTTTATTGCCCGAAAGGGTATTTTGGTCATCCTCTTTTGCATTAATTATGTATACCATTTAATATTTCAAAATACTAAATTTAGTTAGATCTAATTTTGGTATTTTTTCGCAATACCATATTTAAATAATATCCAATTTTATGTTGGATGATGTTAGTGAGGCAGATATTTGTATCCTTGTGATTTTTATAGAGTTTGTGGTTCCTTTTGTAATGATTGTATGGTTTTTTTATAGAATCCGTGGTTGATTCAAAACTCATAAGTTATTTATAAAATTTATATGGTTATTTGTAGAATACAATTCATATTACCAATTAATGCATACTTCTTTGTAACGATTATATGGTTTTTTGTAGAATAAATTTTATATTGTTCTTTGTAAAAATTCAATTGACAGTCACGCTAAATCGATAAGTAAAATACAAATCATATATGTATAATACTCATCCACAATGTATAATGCACATCCAAAATGTGTAATACACATCAAATATACAATTATATAAAAAATTACATTTGTCATTCACACCAAATTGTTATGTAAAAATACATATCATATATGTATAATACACTTCAAAATTGTATAATACACATCAATATTATATAATACACATCAATATTATATAAAACCACGAATCGTTCTTCAGTCCTGATGACCTTATACTTGTCCTCTGTAAACGAAACATCTGGAGCATCAGAATGAATACTGTTATTGTTTAGAAACAACTGGAGCATCAGAACTCAACTTTCTTTGATCATTGATGACCTTGTCCTTGTCCTCTGTAAAAGATTCAAGTCGTACGGATGATCCTTTCATTGAACCGGTATGCATGAACCTCTTGTTTTTTCCCTTCGACGTGCATAAGAACACTGACTCTTAGCCTCCAAAAGAATTCCTCGGGGCTTCAGAGTTCGGAGACTTCATCGAATTGACCTTCAACATCTTGCTTGTTGCGATTCTGATCGCTTGCGGGAGACACTTCAAACAAGATGAATCCACTGCACGTTCTTCTTCATCAGCTGTTAGATCAGGTGACTTGCATGTCCTGCATTGTATTTACCAGTAATATGATGCAATCCTTTGAACAAAATCAAGGCCAATCTAAGCAACATAAAAAAAATAATTTTCTTGAAATGTCCGTTAGAGCAACTGATATGTGTATTGAATTTGGTAAGTTCAGTGAACTTTAAGTTGTTGATTACTTTAACATTGACCCAACTAAAAGAAAGAATGAATGAAAGATAACCTGTCAGCATTATACGATGAAGATCGTTTAAGGGTGGGACCGATCTCTCCTTATGCCTTATCAAGCTTCTTTGTTTCGATGCTACTACCCTGAAGTACTCCTTGTCTTCCAATCTCAACCCCATCAGTCTCAGATTCTCGTGAAAGTAGTCGATATCCACTACAACCATTGAGCCTTCGAACATTGGGGACGGGAAATCCATGTGCGGGCGTGGGAGGCAGCCAAAATGTGCGAACATTGGAGACGTGAATAATTAGGTTTCGAAATTTGAATAAGCAATTAAGGTGACATTAATGAAGGAGATAATTGAGGTGGTTACATACTATATTTAGATAACATGTAAAGATGAAAATAAGTTTTTGTTTAATTTACAAATAATATTAACATGTCATTAATAACAAATACATAATTAAATACTGATGGCTGAGATTGTTGGCCTTCCTTATGGATGGAAGGACCATATCTCATTTGAAAGATATCCTATATATATGTGAGATTAATGGGGTTGCCCCCGCGTCATTTTCGGTATTTTTTTATTTCTAATTTTTGAAAAATATCGCCATGTATATTCATCCCTATATCCTTCCTATATGCCATTCGAATTTCATCAGAAATTAGAGACTCCTAAGGCCTCCATCCAAACATCCAGTTTTTAATGGTTGCATGATTTTTTAAATCGACACTATCTCGATGGAGGTCGAAGGAGTCTCTGTTTCTGACGAAATTCGAATGTCATATAGGAGAGATATAGGGATGAATATACATGGTGATATTTTTCCAAAAAAAATAAAAAACCGTTGAAATAGGGGGTGGGACAACAGGACAACCCCATTAAGCTATATATATACATATACATATACATATATAAGGGACCCTTTCATTGAGGTGGACCTTTCATGGAATTTAAAAATCCATCACCAGATTTGTAAATTGCGTGACAATTTTGTAAAGTACAAACTGCACATTGTAAAATTACTGATAATCATATTATTTTGTAAAATATAGCATCCATATTATAACTAACATTTTTGTTTGATATACTAATATTTTCATAAATCTTTCTTGATATACATATTATGTAGACATTTGTTATTAAATCTATGGAGTTGAAATTGTAAAATAAATAGAAAAAATACCTAAATTGATGTGGCTTTCCATATATCCAGGAAAGGTCCACCTCATTGGAAGTTTTCCCTGTATGTTTATATAGGATTTCTTTCAAATAGGACTTGGTCCTTCCTGAGTTGAGGAAGGCCAGCCCCTTTTTTGTAGAAAACATAACGACTTTAGTAGAATACTTATATAGATTGTATTACAATGTACAGTTTTAATGTTTCTATTATAATATATAGTTTTGTATGCGGTTTCGTATTTATAGTGTGCAGTTATAATACAAATGTATACACATTCTACTAAAGTGCTTGTGTTTTCTACAAAAAATGGTGGCCTTCCTTAAGTCAGGAAGGATGCATCTTATTTGAAAAACCCCATATATATATATATATATATATATATATATATATAGAGGGGGGGAGCTTCAATTGAGGTGGGTCTTTCCTGAAATTTAGAAGGCGCTACCAAATTTGTATATTATTTATCAATTTTGTAAATTTAAACCACACATTGTAAAATAATGATGATCATATAGTTTTGTAAAATATATCATCCATATTGTAACAAACATTTTTTGTCAAATATACTTTATGGAGTTAGAAATTGCAAAATAAATGGAAAAAATACCTAAATTGACGTGGCTTTCCATGCATCCAGGAAAGGATGGGGCTGCCCCACCCCATTTTTCGCAAATTTTTTTATTTTTTTTGAAAAATATCACCGTGATTCATCCCTATATCCTTCCTATATGTCATTCGAATTTTGTCAGAAACAGAGACTCCTATGCCCTCCATCTGGAATAGGTAATTTTAACGATCTTAGAACTGATGTAATCGTACATGTTCTAGATGGAGGGCACATGAGTCTCTGTTTTTGACAAAATTCGAATGACATGTAGGAGGGATATAGGAATGAGTATATATGGCGATATTTTCAAAAAAAAATTTTGACAAAAATGGGACGGGTTGGCTGCCCCGAGGGGGCAGCCATATATATATATATATATATATATATATATAGAGAGAGAGAGAGAGAGAGAGAGAGAGAGAGAGAGAGAAAGAGGAGAGAGAGCGGGGGGAGCATAATACACGAAGTAGGTAACCTTAACTACTTCATGTCCATTTTTGGCATTTTTTTATTTTTTTGGAAATAACGCCACAGATTTTCATAATTATATCTCTCTAATATGTCATTCAAATTTTGTCAGAATAAAGACTCCTAAGCTCTCCATCCAAAACAGGTCGATTACATCAAACCTAAGATCGTTAAAATTACATGTTCTGGATGAAGAGAATAGAAGTCTCTATTTCTAACAAAATTTGAATAACATATTAGAGGGATATAGTTATTAAAATCAATGGTGGTATTTTCCAAAAAATAAAAAAATTTTAAAAATAGAGATGAAGTAGGTAAGGTTACCTACTTCATGAAGTAGGCTCCTTTTCATATATATATATATATAAAAGAAATGGGAAGCTAGGCAACTTCCCTTTTCTGATAGAGGACGAGGAGGCTGCTTCGTGGAGCAGACAAGTTGTCTAATCTATGGATCATTTTTTCCCAATTTTTTTATTTTTTAAAGAAAACTTATCATGTATTTTAATCACTACATCCCTCTAACATGCCATTTCAATTTCATCAGAAACAACGACTCATACGCCCTCCATCCAGAACATGTCGATTACATTAAAGCAAGACCGTTAAAATTACTGTTCTAGATGGAGAGCTTATAAGTCTTTGTTTCTAACGAAATTGAAAAGACATATTAGAGTGATATATTGATGAAAATACATAATAGAATTTTTCAAAAACCAAAAAATAGGGAGAAATGCATCATGAGCAGCTTCTCTTTTCTGATAAAGAAGACGGGAGACTGCTCCATGGAGCTGCATCCACCTTATTTTTCGACGATTTTTTTTTCAAAAAACACCGTCAAGTATTTTCATCACTATATCCCTCTAATATGGCGTTCTAATTTCGTCATAAACAGATACTCATATGCCCTCCGTCTAGAACATGTCGATTACATCAATTCTAAGGCTGTTAAAATTACATGTTCTATATGGAAGATATATAAGTATCGTTTTATGACGAAATTGGAATGATATAAAATACATGATGGTGTTTTCAAAAAAAATAAAAAAATCACAAGAAAATAAAGCAGGATAGCCAACGGATAATTAAATAACGTGTAGATCACACATGGATTATTGACGATCCGCAAATTTAGCCTTTTAATAGTGTAGGATTAACACCCAGTTCGTCATTGCAGTCAGGCTAAATTTGGTCCACCAAAAACCATCTAATTGATAGGTCAGTAGGATCAAATGATTATTTTTATATTTTACTTGGGCAAGCCCAAGGTCGAACTCAAGGACATGAGCCTCTCTCGTGAATATTTGGGCTTAAATCAATTTAATTAAGTGTTGGATAAATGTAGGTCAAAAGCACATATGAAGACTGGATAACAACATGCATTGAGTAATCATACAAGATTTTTTAACTTGATTTTTAATCATGCAAAGAGATGCGATGAAATGCAACACAAAAATATGTCCGAATTACAAGAATACTTGAGCCATTTAATCATAGGTCAAATCCGGGTCAAATAATGAAGCTACTTTCATTTACGTAAAAATAAGGCATGAGAAGCATTACACAAAAGACACTTAATCAACAAAATAAAACATCAAAACTCATAATGTCGAATCTGAAATACAAACATGCCATAAAAAAGACCATGAAAAGAGCTTCAAAACGCCACTGAAATCGACTCAATCGGAGCTAGGATGCTTAAGATATGCACGAGTGAAGCCATGGGCATAAATGCAAGAAAACATGAAAGATAAATAGCAAACAGGTCCCTAGGAGGGACTAAAATGCAAATAAAAGAAAGTTCAGAACCTTCCCTGTAAATAACCCACACACACGGGGGTATTTTTGCAATTATTAAAATCTACGAGGGTATAAATGAAAAATACCCTAGGCGCACGTGTTCGGCACGTGACTCCAGGATCTGTCTGCAAATTTGAAGAAGTTGGTGGGCCTTCCTGCAATTTGTCCAGGTCGCACGTGACCTGCACGTGCGCTCCAGGCTCGGTGAAGATCCAGGCTCGGATGAGGCTTGGGACAACTTCGACTAGGCTTGGAAGGTAGGAGCCTCCAGGCTTGGGCTCGGATGAGGCTCAGAGCTCTGGGGAGCCTCGGTATAGGCTCGGGGCATCCAAGCCTGCTAGTCTAGTGCTGAGGTTCGGAGAGGCTTTGGCTTTGACACGTGGCCGATCGTAGGCCGTCCGATCATCGAGATCGGGCGGTAACCGGAAGCTACTCGAGATGACGATGTGGCTGCCTCTGCGCCGTTGGATGAGATCCGGGGAGGAGCATCCAACGGTGCCTGCTTCTTCCTCCTCAGCTGCAACTGGCGGCGATCTTCGAACTCCGGCGAAGCTACCGTAGCTCCGCCTCCATCTTCCTCCTGATCTGCTGTGCTATGGGGCCATCTGATGGTGCAGCAACCGTCGTTGATGCTCGGGGAGGATGCCAAAGCTTCTGAAGAAGACCATCGGAGCTCATATGCCGGAGTTGAGGGTTGCGAAGTCAGCTCCGATGGAGCTTCGACCATTGAAGGGCATTCACATGCAGATTAGTTTCAAATAGCCTAGGCGTGCAGGCGAGTAGTGCACGTGAGTGTGAATGGGATGGAGGCCATTTGCGGTGGAGAACATGGTGGCCTAGTGTGCTCCTCTGCCGTGAAGGGCGAAGCGATGGTCGAAGGTGGTCTGAGGTTGTGAGGGAAAGAAAGGATGATCGATGATGAGCGCATGAATGGGGGTGCTGCTGCAAAGCTTACGAGATGGACAACGGAGGGTGACGATGCGTGTAGAAGCCTAATTTATTGCTAGAAAATAAAGAAAAATACAAGAGGAGGTTAGAGACATCTTACCTGGCTAATGGTGGTGTGACGCCTGTGCTTGAGCTTCATGGAGAGAATCTGGTCATCGCTGGACCTCCATGGCGACTGGAGGCAGCTTGACGGAGGCGGAGCCACCGCAAACCTGGCTGACATCAGCCCGGGTTCGACACCGGAGGCACACGTCGTCTTCGCACTCTGTCTCTTCTCCTCACTGTCACCGAGAGGAGGAGGAGGAATGCTGGGCATGGCCTCGCGTAAAGGCGGACACTTGGACGTGGCAACGGAGGGGGTTATTTGAAGGCGAGAGGTTGAGGTTTCGCTGGTGATGGTCGTAACTTGCATGGGAGAGATGGAGCAATGGAGAGGACGTCGTGGGTGTCCAGGTGTTCCGCGAGGATGGTGGTTGAGTGGTCTATGACTTGGCTTGGTTAGTGAGTGGAGAAGTTGGCTGAGAAAGCGGGAAAAATAGGAAGGGGCTGATGGGTGTGCGAGGTGAAGATCGTGGGAGAGAGGGCGTCTGGAGGTTGACGACAGGTTCTTGGCCGTTGGATCTCGTGATCCAACGACCAAGATTACGTCGCTAATGACTGGTTAGGATTAGATCGGGCCAATCCGATCGAAAGGCGTCGAGTGATGCCACGTGTCTTAAGCTTAGGCTGGCGACATGGGACCGTGATGATGAGTTTGTGAATGATGATCGGACGGTTGATAGCTAGAGCGTAAAGAACGGTGGAGATGAAGAGGTGAAGGCAAGATCGAATGGCTACGAAGATGACACGTGGCGCTTTGAGAGTGCAACGCTGACAGATGGCTAAGATTGATTCCAGAGCTTGATCGAAGGGTTGACATTGGGTGAGGGAATGTATGGCTGGGATTTAGGCCTTCAGACCTCCATCCAACGGCTGATGGACCAGGGCGCGTGGCGCAAGGAGATGCAGTCACATGGCTCAACCAGAAAGAGCCACATGGCCCAATCAGATTATTGCAATGAAGAAATTAATTTATGAGGGGGTAGATGACCGAATTTGGAAAAAACTCAAAACATGAAAATTGTAGATCTCGATGAGATCTACAAGTTTCATGTTGATCAAAAATGGAGATGAGGTCAAACAAAGGTAGAAAATATTTTTGAGAGTGTTTTTAAGGCTAAAAACACCATGAATTTTAGTATTGCTATTTAATTGTGTTTTAAATTTATTCCCGACTCTGATATTTACAGGGAATTGTCTGGTTTTTATTGACACCTAGTCTAAGATAGGAGATTAATTTCAGTGAATTAGAAGTATGAAACATGGTTTCATCAATTATATGGCGTTCTTTTGCTAATTCGAACTACTACTCCACGTTATTTGACAACCGGCGAGCTGTACACATACATAATACATGTGTATGCCCAAATACGTGATACATGTGTGTGCCCAATGAATAATCTAATATCCACTTATCATATCTTCATTAGTTAAAGGTATATCAATAAATATTATTCGTTGGATTAAGAATTAATTTCGTAAAGAATACCCTATTTGTTGTTATATTATGAACAACGGATTAACGAATAATTTGAATGATCATTGCCATATTTTTCGATGATAAAGAAAATAAACTAATATTATTTGTTGGCATATCTGTTTTGTCTGTGTAATTAGCAATTAATATCATACTCGTTGTTAAATATTCATATAGTGCCAATTTTCTCATTGAAGTGTTCGTTAAAGTTTATATTAATCATTGCTAAATTCAACAACGATTAGAAAAAAATCAATGAAAAAAGGTTGCTATATGATTTGTTGCGAGAAATATAGCTTCTTCTTTTTTGAGAAGTGCTCGAAATCAATTCAACCTAAGAAGCCGCCACAGGTAAGGAGTTTAATTATAAAATATACCCATGCCATTTCACCCGGGCTCGTTGGTTACCAGGTTACCCCATGGCAACGCGATTTACCCCCTACATTCCTGGGTTGGAATTCCATCACAAACCAATGTGATAACACATCACACTCGTCATTCCAACCCTTTCTAACCATCCTAACCATCCAAACAACTACTATTTACAGGAGGTTACTCCAACCCAACACAGTTATCAAACATGCCCTAGGTAACAAGCTTCACATGACGGATCACAAAAAACTACCGATTATCAAGAGTTTGATGAAGGAAAGAAATGACCCAGTTTTTCCAAAAATCAAACAAAAACGATGTCCAACAACGAGATGCAAGATCTAGATTTTCAGCGACGGTTTTGCACAAGTTATCAGATCTGCAAAAGTCACAAAGGATAAAGGATAATACTTGAATGGGAAATACAACAATGTTAATGAGTCAACAGACAAACAATACAATAAAATATTCTTATTACAACTAACTAATACTGATAGAATTCTTTAGCAACCAAACATCTTTTTGCGAAAGAAATTTCCGTCACCTTATAATAAAATAATCTCTTGCCACAAATTTGTGGAGATAGATTATCAGTTCCAATAAAACTATGGCTGCAAACCATTTGCAAAACGGGTATTGATGACGTTAATATCTGAATTTATTTCTATTAGTTAAATCTTACACGGGTACCGTCAAGCTTATATTCGGCTTAGGGACATGTCAATTCGCTTACATGGAATGAGCTGTTACGTGGTTCGACAAAGGGTTACGTGGAGCTATTGAGGATATTGTGGTTTGTGCAAGTCCTTTCTTTGGTGACCTTCAATGACGAATAGCGTCGCTATCCATTAGACTTGGCGACTTAGGTCTGTGCTCGATTATAGAGGCTTCTTTATATGTTTTTGTGACCTCCAGAGCTCAATCCTGGATGCTCCAAGACCACATTCTACGAGACAGCGGGATACATGGTATGGATTCTGATTTTCTTAATGCTTTGAAAGACCTACGTGTCATACTTCCATCTCTTGATCTTACACATTTTGCTGGTAAGGATACCGTCCCCCCTAAAGCGTGGAATTCTTTGGCGAGTTCCTTTTATAGTAAAATCGTAAAAGAAATAGACGTTGAGTTTGACATGACTGCTAGACAAAGAGCAATTTTTTGATGTTTACAAGCTGAACATGCTCAAGATTTCCTTCTTGCCATTCCTATTGAGGGGCTTGCAATGCATATGTCACCCATTGAATATCGTAATATTGTCAAGTACCGCCTCATGATTCCTCTATTTCCAGCAGACGAGACTTGTCCAGTATGCCACAAATCATGCCTAGGTGCTTTCGGAGAACATGCCATTCATTGTCGTGAACTTCCAGGGTTTAAATATAGACACGATTTTGTCAGGAATGTCCTTCTTCATGTACTCAGACATGCGGGGGTTGCTTCAAAAAAAGAAGCAACGGTGAATTTTTTGATTGGTCCACAAGAGGGGAGATCTACACTTAGACCAGCGGATGTTTTAATATTTGGATGGGTTAGAGGAAAACATGCTTGTGTTGATTTGACTGGAGTTTCTCCATTGGTAGATCCGATAAAGAGTGATTTTGTTGCAGGACACGCTGCACAAAAAGCTGCCTCAGCTAAAGAGGCTAAGCATGAGAAAGCCTATATTGGCAATCAACATGTATTCATCCCCTTTGGTTTTGATACATTTGGGTTCTTGACAAGTGAAGCAGTGGAGCTCCTTAAGAGGATCCAAAAAATTATGCATAGCAATGTTATGGTTCCTAAATCTATGAATGTTGTATTTTGTAGGATTGGATTTGACATCTAAAAGAGATTGGCGGCACAACTTGTTGCCCGTCTCCTATCAATTTCTGTGCAGGTCATGAATTATGTACTGTTTTAATGGCATGTGGAACATTTAGTTAAATTTCTATTTCTAAAATTTGTTGTTACAATGCATATTTGTTATAGTGGTGGTGGTGGGAGGTAGCTTTAAACAACCCCCAGGTTATGAGCAACTCAGAGATCCAAAAGATAGATGCGATGGTAAGTCCTCGAATATCTCTCCTTCCAAATCAACCATCAACCATCAAGCGACAACATCCTTGATTTTATATGACAATTGGAAACCTAATTCTATTGACTGGTCGTGGTTTTTGTATTTTTTTTAAATTATCATAAGAAATAGGGGTTGATGGGGCTGCCCCATGGGGCAGCCATGTGGTCAATTTTTTTTATTTTTTTGAAAAATATCACCATGTATATTCATCCCTATATCCCTCCTATATGTCATTCGAATTTCGTCAGAAACAGAGACTCCTACGGCCTCCATCCAAACATGGTCGATTTAAAAAATCCCGCAGCCGTTATAAATTGACGTCTGGATGGAAGTCGTAGGAGTCTCTTTTCTGACGAAATTAGAATGGCATATAGGAGGGATATAGGGATGATATACATGATGATATTTTTTCAAAAAAATAAAAAAATGCGAAAATAAGGTGGGGGCAGCCCTATGGGCAGCCCCATTTTTCCCTAAGAAATATCACAGTTGTCCATATTTAAGTAAGATAAAACTTATTCTGTAAGGACATTCAGAAAAGATATGACGTGAACTTTCATTATTTTGTAAGAAAAGTATGCATCCGTTTGTCAGACTCATACATAAGATAATGAGTTTTTCCTGTGTTATTAGTTAATTGTGGCCAATGACTACAAAAGAAATAAATGCGCTGGCAAAAGAAGCTTTTTTAATCCGCTACTAAATCATCCGTTATTAGATATGTAATAACGATATTATTCATTGCAAATGAGTGTCATATTCATTTTTATATCATTAATAACTGATCATATAACGTTGTTTTTATTTTTTAGTTGAAAATTTAACGACGATGTGTTGGAATTATAAAAATAGCAACATAATAAGCACTGCTATACATACCGTTGTTAATGATATAGAGACAAATATGATATTCGTCATTAATTTCAAATATTAAAAATTATCTCGCAATGAATAATATGATCATTGTATATTAAGCAGTGGATGATTATGTGACGGATGTTAAAAAAACATCACCATAACCCCATTTGGTGACGGATGTTAAAAAACATCACCATAACCCCATTTTCTTTAGTGGCTAATATGTTTGTTGACTTTTTCTTTTATTATAATTTTGTAACAAAAATATGAACGGATAATCATCTTCCTACAAAAAATTACTCACACGAATAGCAAAAAATTAGCATCGGATAATTAGCAACAAATAGTTTTCGAATTATTCGTTACCATAGGTGTCAAACTCAGAAATCCGCAAGTCGGTCTAGTGTTCTACACAAGGTGAGAACATTATCGCTGTGATGACCGTGCACGAACTCTGAATTCAAACAACTGTCAACCTACAATAGAATAAAGCAATCAATGCAAAGTGGAATCAAAATTTATTATAAACCCTATAAATAAATGTGTATAGTGGTCAAGTACGTGTAGGGTGTCGAACACAAAGAACAATTGGTTACAGTGGTATTATTTATTGCTAAATAATGTATATATATGTATGTATATATTTAGTTGCTATGTACTTTAGAGTATTTTTGTGGGTTTTAATTATTTATTATATATATTATTTTTTATAATTTTATTTTCTTTTTTATATTTTTCTCATTTTTAATTTCTTTTTCATTTTAATATATCAAAGGTATATATATCGCTATATGTAATAATATGTATAATATAGGGTATATACATAATATATGTAATAAATATGTAGAAATCAATAAATACAAATAAAAATAGTCCTTTTCTTTTTTAAAAGATTTATATTGTACTATTTAAATAATTAATAATATATATATATATATATATATTTATATATACAAATACATATAGAGTATTCTATATATATTCAAAATTATAAAATAAAACGTTTTTGTATTTTTTACATTTTCTTCTATTTTTGTGAATTTTGGGGGAATTTTTTCTCATTTTTATCTGTTTTTAAAATTCAAAATAGTCTAAATTAGAAAATAAATAAATAGACCAAATTGTTTAAAGATTTAAAAATATAAAATTCCTTAAAATTATTTTTCATGTATATTAATAGGTATATATGAAAATATAGGATAGAAAACTAATTTTTGAGGTTTTTAGGATTTTTTTCTAATTTTTCAGGGTTAGAGAGGGTTTGCAATTTTTGGTTTCTCTTTTGTATTTTTTAGTGATTATTGGTCTGCAATGATAAAATATAGTAATAAACACTATCTATTTTTTAAAAATAGTTTAGTATTTTTTTGTATTTTTATATCTAGTCAGGGAATAAAAGTGCTCCTTTTGATTTTTAATAAATAAAAAAATATAATATGCTAAATGGAATACATATCATGAACGAGCATACAATCAGGCATTTATCCCCATTTTTACATAATTTTCAGAGCATGATGACTTGCCAGGCAACTCGGGTTAAGATATGTCTAAGGGTCGTTGCGACTCGAATCACACATAACGATCAATCAAGAAAAAATCAAGACCACAATTAAAACAATCAAGCTCAAAAATCAATGTCGCAGCCTCCGCTATTTATTTAACCTGGTATATCGACCAATGTCGAACACAAGGAGCACGAGCAAAGGCTACGAAGTACTCAAGAATCAGAAAATAAAAGGAATCTTTTAGTGTTTTTTTCAATTTGCAAAATTTTTTATTTTACTAATAGGAAAACAAATAAAAAGATAAAGAAAATCAAGCTTAAACAATTTTTATTAAGACTAAAAATGCTCAAAAATTAGAAATAAAAATATTTTTTATATTTTTCAAATATGCAAGTGTTTTTGTTAATTTTGTGGTAATTTTTCAGATTTCGATGTGATTTTCTAAAAATAAAACAAACACAAAAACGAAACACAATGTACAACCCTGACCAAAAGGCAACTTTTAAATGCTAAAATTGCCCAAACGTCATAATTGCAATTTTTATGGTCAAGTAAATTAAAAGATCTAACTACATGAACTAAAATCTCATTTTTTGATTTTTGTAGAATTTGTAATGATTTTTATAAGATTTTTAATCTTTTGTGATTTTTAAGGTTTTTATAAAAGATAATGAAACAAAAATAGTATTGAAGTAGAAGCACATGCATACAAACAGACATAAATTTTTAGAGAACTTTTTAGATAATTTTTATATTTTTTTGGTATTTTATAAAATAGACAAACACATTTTTAAGGGTTTTTGTTTTTTAGAAAATAGAATACTAAACAAAATTAACTCCTAAAATTACATTAAATACTAGGAACTCATGGAATTTTTTGTGGAATTTTTGAACTAAATAGTATTTATTTTTTCATGCAAAATCAAGCATACAGGCTGTAGGGACCTAATCGCAATTATCCTAAAGTTTCCAGACCAAACATTAATGTATTCAAAAAGTTCAGGGTTCTTAGCGTAAAAAGTCCACAATATTCATGCACATGCTAATTACATCACGCACATGGGTATTTTTGCAATTAACAGAAACATTCCATCCAAAATTTAACAACCAGAAAATGTAGGATAGTTATTGCAAAAACACCACAGAAGCACGTGAGCCGGCACATGTATCCAGACTCAAAGGACTAAAGTGCAAATACAGGAAAACTAAAGGACTGATGTGCGAAAAGTTTGTACTATAACTTTATTTAACAGACTAAAAAGTAAAACATAAAGATGCTGAGAAGAAAGTGTAATATACCCTCGCAGGGTGCGTGCGAAGCACGTGGAGGACGCGTGGCGAGCTCTAGTGGTGCGAGGACGTGCAGTGCAGATCTTCTTTTGTGTCAGATCTGATGCCTCAGGGAATGTCAAGGTCGCGGGGCTTAGATGCGTCAAGTGTCAGATCCAACGGCCCAAAGGCTGCTCCGGCTGGCGGCTAGGATTAGATCTGGTAGAGGTGGGCCAATCCAACGGTGGAGAGGGGGCCTAGAAGAATTGGACCCCTTCAAACTTCACTAGAGCGTCAGAGGTGCTCCACGACTCCAATGAGCGATCGGAAGGGCCGACAAGGTCGTGGAATCCACCCGCGTCGAATGGACGGGTCTGATGAGAGAGCTACTGGTCGAATGTGGGTAGCGATGAAGATGGACATGGAGCTACACCGACAGACCCTCTGGAGGCTGGAACTGGAATCCCTGCGTGCGTAAACACCTACGGAGGAGAGCTCGACTCGGGGCGAAGCTTTGATCGAGGTTATTTGAGCAAACACGGAAAGAAGCGACAGTGGGGTGGGGTTCGATCTCCGGCAAAGGTAATAGAGGAGTTCCAGACCTCAATCTCGACATGATGGTCGATCCTAAGGGTGATCAGACTGCAGGGGAAGATGGATGGCGATGCAGCGCGTCGATCTAAACGAATAGGTTCGGATGTGGGCGCTCCGACTCACTGGTCGGAGCATGCTGAGGTGCGGCAGCGCGAGATGAAGTAAATGGATCGAATAGGGAAACGTACGAGAAATGAGGGGTACCTGAAGTTAGAGATGAACTTTGTAGCTTCAAGCGAAGGTGACAAGCGAGGTTGTGGCCTCGACCAAGCGGTGGAAGGTTGGGAGGCTTGTCGCGGTGCGCACGCCGGCCACTAGGCTGAGCTACGTCTTCTGACCACCAAACTCCACTCCGAGGGGCTCCTCCGGTAGCTGTCACTCAACTTGAGGTTGCTGGGGGTGGAAGAAGAGGTGAGGAACGAGCTGGTGCTCCTGGAAGGTGGAAGAGGTAATTTATAGGATTCTCAGGAGGCTGGAAAACTCAGGCGAAGGCATGCAACCCTAGGAAGATCATCATCTTCCTAGGGATCCGTGAAGGTCTTGGATCCAAGGAGAGGCCGCGGGCAAAGACTCAGGGCGAAGGGTGGCGTGACTCGACTGGAAGAATTGGGAGAACTCGGTCCGACGAACATGATCGGGTCGGGTCAAGCCTAGAAGAGGGCGTTGACCCGAGTCAACAAAGTGACTTGGACCAATCTGAAAATAGGAATTTACATAATACTTACAAATTCAATAAAAAATAGTAAATAGCTTTAAAATAAAAGTGTATAAAATAAAAAATGTTTATTATTTTTCAAACTATTTTTCTATACTTTTTATTTATTTTTATGAAAAATAAATTAGTCTTTATACAGTATAATGTATTATATACATGTATAATATACATATGTATTGTGTACAATACTTTTTGTTTTATCATTTTTGCACGAATACCTCAATTTCTATATTTTATTTATTTACAACATAATTTTTGGAGTATAAAGTATTTTTTAAATTATTCAAGGTCTATCACTAGGTGATGATCTCAGAAAAATCCTAACCCTAAAAAAATACAAGATTTAATACCTATTAAAAATTAAATATTGAAATATGCAAAATGATTTTTACAGAACAAACCATGAATGCAAATGCAATTCTTTTTAGGCGCAATGTGAAACATAACTAATTCTACAATCTGTGAATTTTTGGTAATTTTCAAAGCAATGGTTAATTAGTTATGAATTTTCAAACATAGAACGAGAAAATATGTAAATTTCCAAAAAAACAAATAATTATTAATTAACCACCAATCACAAAAATGTCAAACAGATACCAAGATGTAGATAACTAGTTGAAGAACAAAGTGTTATTTTTGTAAAAATAAAATGATGCAATAAAGAGGTTCAAAGTGGAGGGGAACACAGGGGTAATACTGTAAAATTACACAACAAAATAATGTAGAAAATGTAGAGGAGGGACTAAACTGTAAATACCTATACCCCTAGGGGTATTTCTGCAAAAATCTCAAGTGGCCACGTGCCAGGGATGTGACCCTTGAGCGGTGGGGGGGGGGATTGCAATTTGGCGGTCCTCCGGGGTGAGTTCTACAAATTGCCACTATGTCACGTGCGAGGCACGCGACCCGTAGTCTTCGGTGTAAATTAAGCAGCTCTCAGGGGCGTCTATGAAAGTTCCCCCACACGCACGTGTGTAGCACGTTGGTGGGGGCCTCGGGCAGTGAGCCCGGCCGTCGAAGGCGGAGAAGGGCGAAGCACGGAGGTGGGCGTTGGACGACACACGGTCGACGATCGTCGAAGGCGCGAAGAGTCGAGGGAAAGGCCTGGAGTCGGGGCGGAGGAGCAGAGGGGTCGGAGAGGATGTTTCAGTCAGGGAAGACGTGGCTGTGTGGTCGAAGGCACGGCAGAACATGTGGCTCTCCGGCGATGAAGTCGCAGCGGTTTCGCGTCGATGAAGAAAGGCGATGGCGAGGCGCTGGTGGAGCGCAAGGGCGTATTCCAGGCGGAGTGGAATGAACGTGGAAGATGGAGGTGGATAATGGAGAAGCAGAGAGGCATAAATGGTGGCGATGATAGCGTTGGCTCGACGGCGTGCGTGCCGAAGCAAGAGCAGCGAGCACTTGGAGACTCGAGCTGCACGGTCGAAGGTGGGGCCAGATCTCGCCACTGGAGAGCAAAGGACTGGTGTTGTCACCACTTTCTCATTTCCCTCGACTGTGCAAACGGTGGATGATTTAAAGTATGGCCGGCGGAGGATCTTTATAGCTGAGGGTGAGGAGTTGGTTATGGCAGGAGATCGAGGGGATTTGACGAGGGTCGGCCGACACGAGATTGAGGAGGGGATCGGTGATGGAGAAGATTGCAGCGTCGACGATATTTGGGGGCGCGTGGAGCAAAAGAGGAAAGTTGGGGGAGGAAGACGATGGGTCTAGGGTCGTCCGATCGACCGAGATCGGACGACCCAGATCGTGACATATGGTGCCTCTTTTTTATTTTTTATTTATTGTTATTTTTGTAAATTTTATTTTTTTTAAATAAAACAAATTTTAAAAACCTCAAAAATGGGTGCCACGTGGCGGCTCCAGGAGCGGCCACGTGGTCGCCCCACGAAAATCAAAAAATAAATACATTAATAAATACATAAAAAATAATAAATGACCTCGGATTGAAAAATTTTATTCACAAAAGTTGCTTGTCTCGATAGGATCTACAACTTTCATGAAGACACCGAAACCAAAATCGATCATTTGTGCAAAGTGATATTTTTGGGGTATCCCAAGTACATAGAATACCTTGATTTTTATTTTTATTTTTATAATTTTTTGTTATTTTTTAAACCAGATAAAATTCAGAAAAATATGATAAAATCAAATATAAATATTTACATATTAATCTATTTTTTTAGATTTTTATTAATTAAGAAAAAGATGAAAAATATTTTTGTACAGATTGTTAGTGAAGACTCAAACTTAGTTAGTTTCTTTAATTTCAAGCTCAGTTTGGATTTGGGTTTGGATTTTTTTACGTATTTTAATAAAACTTTCATCAAAGAAGACAAGTGAAAAAGAAATAAAATAAAATGGGTTAACTATGTACATAAAATAATAGGTCAAAAACCGCTAAAATACAAAATGTACAAAAGAGGCCCAAAATCCAACATTCACATATAAACTCCGATTCACTTGAACTTGGTCTTGTTTTGAAGGTAATTGAATGTACATTAGTTCAAAAGTGAGTAAGATCAAAACAGACACTGGATGGGGAATATATGAAGGTTTTAGTCCGGAAATCTTAGAAATAGGGTTTGGATTTTTGGTCCACTTATTTAGGTTATGATTTTTTTATATTTTTTTATTTATTCTTGTTAGTGATATGTACACAGTGGATTGATTTCAGGTCATTTGTACTTAGCATAAATTAGTTAAAAATCGGTGAAGTTAGGCTATTTAAAGGTCAATTTGACTGGGACTTTTGGCTTCTTATTTTGTGCGAAAATAAGTGATAAAATGCAATTCTTATCAAACATGCATGAAAGCTAATTATGTAAACTAAATGAAGAAATGCCGATGATTTTTAGGGATTTGAGCTTAATTCATGACTATTAGAGTGATGAATCTGAGATTCATCATCCCCCTATACTTAAACCATGCTCGTCCCTGAGTATCAAAAGAAATGCCATGAGGTAAAATGAGATTGGGTTCCGTACCAACACTATGAGCTGAAGGTGAGAATGAAACTAGACTCGACCTTTGGGTTATTAGTTTGGTGAAACTTCTATGAGACTTAGAATTTTAACATCAACAACCTTCAAGTTCTACACATCATTGTCACAGTTTCGGCTCATAAGCCATCTTAGATCTATCCTACTCCCAAAGCATACCCCATGAACATTGAACAATCGACTCATGTGTGTGAAAGGTTTTAGCTCTTCCCATTCAGAATGGCAGACTACCATGCAAACCTCCTCTCCAATAACTCATCCTCGGGGAGTCAGGTATTTCCTTCTAAGGTTTATCGTGTTGTGTTCACAATCAAAATGAGGGAGAAGTTAGAAGAAGGAAAAAAGAACTAGAGGGTGGCCAGTGTAGTCACCTCTCCTTGTGAAGCTGGCTAGTTTAGCCAAGTCTCCACCAAGCTCTGTAGGTTTTCTTGAAGCTTGGATCTTTTTGGTCAAATGTTTATTTGGTAGTGGCTTCTTTGTATTTGGATTTTTGGTGGTTCTGCATGGATCTTGTTGTGCCCCTACGGATATAGAATCTTTTTTTGTACATGTTTTGGGGTCTTAGAAAAAATTTTGTCCAGACATCCATCCCTTTTTCAAAGCTTTATTTCAACCCGTACTCCGGTCTTTAGATTTCTACGCTACCAGAAAAGAAACTCACACAGTCTTCCAACACCCCGTTTGAGTTGAGCTCAGTGCATAGTGTGAGAGTACAACTTAATTCCCTATTCCAGAGTCGTACTCAGAATGAAGAGATCATGTTAGACACTAAGAGTCAAACGCTGCACATTATCATGTGGAACTCGAAAAATTACGTCAAAGACCTGAAGCTTCTAAAATCCTATTTCTCGGTGAAGTTCCTCTGAAAACTATGTGGATTAAGGTCAAGTCTAGACCACTCTCGGTTTCTTCTCATCACTCGGTTCAGAACCCAAGGACTTTTCACAGATGCAAATGAATGTAATGCTGGATGAAGTGCAGGTGTGTGAAATGCAGACACAATTTTTTTCTTCTGTTTTTTACTTTTATGATGATTTTTTTGAAAAGTTTTTTAATGCAAAAATGAATAAGAAGTTTTTTTTCAAAATTTTTGGTTGGACACAATCAATGTTAGTTGCAAAACTCTTTTTCTTTTTCTTATTATTATTATTTTTTGTTTTTTTGTTTATTTTTTTCAAGTTAGTTACCCACCCCGTAAATACATATAGACTTACGTAAAAGTACGAGATATGGGTAAAATATATACATAGTATATGTACACCCCCCATACTTAGCGAATACTGTGTCCTCAGAGCACAAGAAGCGTAAAGAAGACATAGCTCGAGCTAAGCATAAGAGAGTGAAAAAGAAAAAGAAAAAGATTGATCAGTCTGCCCCCTGATACTAAGGCTGTGAATAGTCTAAGTATAGAAGAAGTGCAAAAAATGAGGTGGTCGGGATATGTGAATGAAGAGAGTATATACAGATGGACATTAATTCCCCCTATACTTAGGCTCTGGTCAGCCTAAGTACGGAAAATGGGTGGAACTGAGGCAATCATGAGATGGGGAGAATGGTATGTATAGATGGCATCAGTCCCCCCTATACTTAGGCCTTGGCCTAAGTAGATGAAGAATATGTACAAGGAAACCGATGGGGTCGGGAGGGAGGTTGATCTGATGAGTCTTCAATGTGCTCACTCTGCATGAAGTAGATGACCTCGACTTGAGTTGTCTGCTCTTTGGATGATTCTATATATGGCTTCAACAATTGCCCATTCACTGATAAATTTTGTGCATTGTCTTTGAGTTCGGCAATATTCACACTTCCATTGGTATGCACATCGATGACAATGTATGGGCCCGTCCATTTTGATTTGAGTTTCCTGTAAAAAATCTTCAACCGAGCATTGAACAACCACATCTTCTGCCCAGGAACAAAGGTTTTATGCCTAATGTGTCTGTCATGCCATCTTTTGACCTTGTCCTTATAGATTACACTATTGTCATATGCCCGGTTTCGGATTTCAATTAGCTCATTCAGATTTAAGTCCCGACATAAATTCCCAAGGTGGCAACTCCAATTAAGCTTTTTTTATCGCCCATTCTGATTTGTGAATTAGCTCTGCGGGTAAATGGCATGGCTTGCCATAGATCATCCTAAAAGGTGAAGTACCGAGTGGAGTCTTGTAGGCTGTCCTATAGGCCCACAGACCCTGGTCCAAATGTTGAGACCAATTCTTCCTATCTGGATGAACCAACTTCTGAAGAATACCCTTCAACTCTCTATTAGAAATCTCTGCCATGCCATTAGATTGTGGGTGATATGGATTGGCTATTCTATGCTCAAATTTATATTCTTTAGCCAATGATCTCATTTCCTTATTCACAAAGTGGCTGCCCCCATCTGAAATCAAGACTTTTGGTACCCTGAACCTTGCAATGATATTATCCTTGATAAACTTACAGACAATTTTTCTATCTGCGGTTCGGGTTGGAATGGCCTCTACCCATCTTGATAAATAATCAACCGCTAACAAGATGTACTCAAATCCATGGCTACTGGGAAAAGGACCCATAAAATCAATTCCCCATGCTTCAAAAACATCACAGAAAATCATTGGTTGCATGGGTATTTCATCTCTATAACCAATAGCCCCTCCCATTCTTTGATAAATCAGGCACGCCCGTACAAAATCATTGGCATCTCGAAATAAGGTCTGTCAGTTAAATCCACATTGGAGTACCTTGTGTGCGGTTCTCTTTCTCGAATGGTGTCCTCCAGCCTCAAGTGAATGATAGTGTGTGAGGACACTCTGGTATTCCACCTAGGGAATACATCTTCTCCAGACACAATCCGGTCCTTCATAAAAAATGGAAAGGATCGTCCCAATGGTATTTTCTTGAATCCAACTTCAATTGGTCAATTCTTCTCTTGGTCCAACCTAAAGGAACTTTCTTGGAGACAAGATAGTTCACTATGTCGGAGTACCATGGGACTGAGTCAATAACGCAAACTGACTCATATGGAAAAGTCTCTTTAATTGGTCTAGTATCAGAATAATCATTTTGCTCAATTCAGGAAAGGTGATCAGCAACAACATTCTTTATTCCACGTTTATCCTTGATCTCCAAATTAAATTCTTGGATTGATAAGATCCATCTCAAAAGATGTGCCTTGGCATCCTTTTTTCTGTTAGATATCTAATTGTTGTGTGATCAGTAAAAATCGTCACCTTGGAGCCCGATATATATGATCTGAATTTTTCTATGGCCCAAACTACCACGAGCATTTTCTTTTCAGTTACCTTATAATTCCTCTAGTCCAAAACTTTGCTCGCGTAATGAATCGCATAAGGTATCCCATCTTGTCTTTGACCAAGCACAACCCCGACAGGAAAATCTGATGCATTAGTCATGATCTCAAAGGGAAGAGACCAGTCGGGAGCTTGTAATGGCGATTCACATATTTTCTTTTTCAGAAGCTCGAAGGCCTCTAGACACTTGTGATTTACAATAAACTCGATGTCTTTTCCTAAGAGCTCAGTCAGTGGGCGGACGATATTTGAGAAATCAAGAATAAATCTTCGGTAAAATCCAACATGCCCTAAGAATGATCTCACTGACTTAACGCTGGTCGGTGGATCAAGTTTCTTGATCATGTCCACCTTGGTAGGGTCGACCTCCATTCCCTTTTTGGAGATGACGTGCCCCCGACACGATACCCTTTGTCACCATAAAGTGACTTTTCTCCCAAGAGAGTACCAAATTAACCTCCTTACATCTCTTGAGGACTCGGTCCAAGTGTGCTAAACATGTATCGAATGAATCACCATGGATTGAGAAGTCATCCATGAAGACTTCCAGGAAGGCGCCCACCATTTCGGCAAATACGGCGATCATGCACCGCTGAAATGTGCCCGGGGCATTACAAAGCCCGAATGGCATGGGCTTGAATGCGTAAGTGCCGAAAGGACATGTAAAGGTGGTTTTTTCCTGATCCTCGAGAGCGATGGCTACCTGATTGTAGCCTGAGTACCCATCAAGAAAACAGAAGAATGCTTTCCCTGCAAGTCTCTCCAAGATTTGATTAATAAATGGCAGTGGAAAGTAATATTTCTCAGTTGCAGCATTCAGGTGCTTGTAATCGACACAGACGCACCACGATGTGGGTACTCGGGTCGCGATCTCTACCCCTTCCTCGTTGGTGACCATCTGGATTCCCTATTTCTTCAGGACAACATGAAGGGGGGCGACCCACTTGGAGTCAGAAATGGGCTATATAAACCCTGCTTTGCACCATTTCTCTATCCCTTTCTTAACTACTTCCCGGAGATTAGGATTTAATCTTCTCTGAAATTTACAGGAAGGTCTTGTGTTATCCTCAACATAAATTGGTGCGAGCAAAGAGCGGGATTGATTCCCACGAGATCCGACACAGTCCAACCAATGACCTTACGATTCCGCTCAAGAACTTCAAGCAATCTAGACTCTTGGTCTTTGGTTAATGATGAGCTAGTGATCACAGGAAATTTCTCCTTGGGTCCCACAAGAAATGCATACTTGAGTGTAGGAGGAAGTTGTTTCAGCTCCGGCAAATCTGAATCATCAATTAGGTCTGGTTGAATGGCTTTTGAGTCTGGCTCTGTGTTGGTCGAAGGTGAATCACTCTGTGATGTGCTGGCTACCAAATCTGATGCAAGGTGAGTCGGATCACAAAAGTAGTGCGGTAATTCGGACAAAGCCGCGTCCGACTCGTCATCGACATTTCTTGAATGTCCCAAAGAGGATGGGACTGACAAATACGAAAGGATTTCTATGTCATCAAGGGTATAGGTATTTGTGTCTCTAGATAGTTTAGGCAACATCTCACAAACTGCATTGTGCACTGTTTCCTCTTCTGATGAGGGGCTCTCACTTTGAATTTCCGGAAGTTGATCTCAAGGCCCATTAGTGCTAATAAAATTGCACTCCGACGTTTCTGAGTATTCAGTGGTAGATTCGGAGTCGGTTCTTTGCCACTTTGTCTGCTTCACCTCCAAGTCCACCTCTCTACTTGGAGAGCAGAATTTCATCATTCCTGTACCGTAATCGAATACTACTTTAGTGGTCTGCAAGAATGGTCTTCCAAGAATAATTTGAGATTCTTTCCAATACTTTAGGGTCTCTATATCAAGGATAGTGAAGTCCACTTTGTATTATGTACCCTCAATCAAGATGGCTACATTCTTTACTTCTCCCTTAGGTCCTTTAGTGGATTTATCAGCAAATTGGAGCAGAGATACTGATTTTCTGAGAGGTCCTAACTCCAATTTGTATTACAAGGCTAAGGGGAGAAGATTGATCGAAGAACCAATATCTAGTAGTGTGCGTGCGAATGCAATGCCATTGATGCGACTCTCCACATAATGAGCACCCAGATCCCTTTTTTTCTTGGTAGATGCTGATTTCTGATACATTTAGTAGTTGCCACTATCAAGATATGAGTCTCCACAAATTGACTTGGTTTCTTCCCACGAGTCTTGGTGGGAGTGCATTTCACTTTCAGTATTTTTGAAATGCTGGATTGTTAGCCACATATTTATCAAATGGTACTTTGACTGTGATATTTTCCTGACAGAATCGTTCTAGTTCTGGGTCACCTTGAATGTTTTTCTTTGGCTTGTGTTTTCCTCTCATAAGAGCATGGGGGAAAGGAATAGAAGCAGTCAAGACAGGAGATAAAGAACCCGAATCATAAATAAGAGCATCTTTATTAGAAATGGAGTTCTTATTACAATCATTTTTCTGCTGATAATAATCAAAATCATGTTGTTGAAAAGGTGACAAAGGTATATTTGCACCAACTGGAGGTGCAAGGTCCTCTATAACTCCATGGATGCTTTTCCTTTCTCGTGTGCTGGGATCTTCACTGGTGCTAAATTCAGGTGTCCTTCTTCTTCGTTCTCGGAAGTATCCTCCGTTTGATCTTCCGAGTCTTCTTGATCCAATTCCCGTGCCCGGTCAGGTACGTCCACGGTCCTTCCGCTCCTAAGTGACATAGCATTGATGTTGCCAAATGAAAGGATCTCATGTTCAGATATGGGAAAGTCTGAGTAGTATACATGGCCATTTTGTTGGGAAGATTGAGATTTGTTCAAGCTATTAGGGTTAACTTGAATTTGGGTGGGAATGATTGTAGCAGGGGCTGTCTGTTCATCTCTCCAACGGGACAAGCGATTAACATCAACTCGTAGATTTTGTAGTTTATTTCGAAAGTGGTGAATCTCCTCGAGCTTCTGTTGCTAGATATCTACGGGTTCTCCTTGAGAGTTGGATGGTTGTTTTGAGGGGTGACCTTGTGGAGCTGGGTATTGCTGCCAGTATTGTTGGGGTTCCTGCTGGTGTTATGGTTATTGTTGTTGTTTCTGATGCTGGAATGATGCAATACTCTAAGTATGCTGCGGAGCTGGTGGAAATGCGACATTATAGAAAGTGGTGGGACGTTGGTAAGGCTGACGATCCCCCATATTACACTATCGGGTAGTGTCTTGAGTGTAGCAGATGCCATTCACTTCGAACACCGGTGGTGGTGCTTCTTCAACGATCTCAGCTGGTGAGGGTGACTGTTGGGAAGGTTGGACATAGGATTGGTCTTGAGCCCATTATTGTTGTTGTCCTGATCCTAGCCGCTCCTGGACGTGATGTATATGATAGATAGGGACCGTGGATGCAACTGGTATACCAATCTTGGATACCTTTTCGGTCAACTCCTCCATTTGCTTTGGAAACTGGGAGATCCTGTTGTCGATGTCGTTCATCCTCTTATGAATCTAATCCATGACTACTAACGTATCAGCGATAATGCTCATGTTTGGAATCAAATCCTCCGCTATTTCTACAACAGTTTGCTTTCCCCCCTTTAGACTGAAGTGTGTTCAGGGAATCGATGTACGCTTTACTGGCAATCTGTAAGCGGCTTGTCTCAGCCATTTGCTCGAGTACTTTCCAAATGGTTTCAGCACCTCATGATGTGTAATTGCCACCGCAAGCAGTGCTCACTAATGCCTGTGTCTCGTAGCTGAGGCCAGAATAGAGTGACTGAACTAAGATGTTATCATCCATATCATGGCACAGACACTTCTGTAGTAGATCTTTAAATCTATCCCAGGCATCACAAAGTGGTTCATTAGGCATCTGAGAGAAACTGGTGATGTGTGTCCTCATCTGCTTGATTCGACTCAAAGGGTAGATTTTTTTTAAGAATAGGTTCTTGAACCTATCATAGGTGGTCACCGTCACTCCTAAACTCTTTACCAAGTAATCTGCCTTCCCTTTCAAGGCGAAAGGAAGTGCAGTAAAGCGAATGTAATCTTGGTTGACCTGCGGATGCCTCAGATTAGAGCATACCAGCTCCAAGTCCCGTAAAAATTCATATGGTTCTTCAGCTGCATTACCATGGAATTGTGGCAATTGATTCAAAAAGTGTGTTTTTAGTTCATAGTTTACTTCTGGCTCAAGTGGCTGCAAGTAATTTCTCATTCTGTACTGCCTAGGATTGTATGCTGCTTCCATTGGCGGTTCTCCCCTAGCATTCAACTGCTCAATTTGCTCTCTCAGTAAAAGCTGTTGCTGCTCAGATGCAACTAATCTTACCAAAATCATCTGCATCGGATCTTCATTTGGTTTATCTTCGTGATCTCTTTTCTTGGGAGGCATTTTCTGTGAGTTCTCCTCTTCTTCGTCACCTTCAGAATATAACGGATTTGAGTTAATAGAGTAGAAAGAATTTGAACAAGAACTATCGAGGTAAAAGTTTTCCTCGATATGTTTTGGAGAGAGAGAAACAATGTGGGTTTGACCTCCTTCTAGAAACATATGCCAAGATGTAGAATTAGTTGAAGAACAAAGTGCTATTTTTGTAAAAATAAAATAATGCAATAAAGAGGTTCAAAGTGGAGGGGAACAAAGGGGTATTACTGCAAAATTACAAAACAAAATAATGCCGAAAATGTAAAGGAGGGACTAAACTGTAAATACCTATACCCCTAGGGGTATTTCTGCAAAAATATCAAGTGGTCACGCGCTAGGCATGTGACCCTTGAGCGGCGAGGGGGCGGATTGCAACTTGGCAGTCCTCTGGGGTGAGTTCTGCAAATTGCCACTAGGTCACGTGCGAGGCACGTGACTCGTAGTCTTCAGTGTAAATCAGGCAGCTCTCAGGGGCGTCGATGAAAGTTCCCCCAAACGCACGTGCGTAGCACGTGGGTGGGGGCCTCGGGAAGTGAGCCCGGCTATCGAAGGCTGAGAAGGGCGAAGCACAGAGGTGGGCATTGGCCGACACACAACCGGCAGTCGTCGGAGGTGCAAAGCGTCGAGGGAAAGGCCTGGAGTCAGGGCAGAGGAGTAGAGGGGGCAGAGAGGGTGCTTCAGTCGGGGAAGACGCAGTGGTGTGGTCGATGGCACGGCGGAACGCGGTGGCTCACTGGCGATGAAGTCGCAAAAGTTCTTACCAAAATCATCTGCATCGGATCTTCATTTGGTTTATCTTCGTGATCTCTTTTCTTGGGAGGCATTTTCTGTGAGTTCTCCTCTTCTTCGTCACCTTCAGAATATAACGGATTTGAGTTAATAGAGTAGAAAGAATTTGAACAAGAACTATCGAGGTAAAAGTTTTCCTCGATATGTTTTGGAGAGAGAGAAACAATGTGGGTTTGACCTCCTTCTAGAAAGAAGAAGGAATTGTAGGAATAGGGTTCATGGGAAAGGTGTCCCCCAACCCAAGGTGGTCCGGATTTAGAGTGTCTCCGAACCTTTGAGATTGGCAAGTTTGTGGCGGTCAGAGGAGGGTTCGCGGAGTCCGAACAAAAATCACCACAATCTTCCATTCTCGATTTCAAATGATTTGAAAGAGTTTTACGATTCATGATTTAGGAACAAGTGTGCAGTATTCGATGATTAAATCTACACGCAAATCGAACACAATACAAGTCTTTGTTTCACCAACTCACACAGTGAAGGCCGCAAGAGTTCGGCCATTTATCTTGTTAATTTTAATTGGTGATAATTCCAATCTTGCAAACGTTTAAGCGAGCTGTTAGGTGCCTGTATTTCACTACTGACTAGCCCAAATTCTTACGACTAGTTGCACCTACTTTCAGCCAGTATGGGTTTAAGTACGGACCATAAAATGGCTACCCGTGTTACTTAAGGATGGAGCCTTACACAGTGTCCTTTAAACCACCCACTCTGCTAAGGAAATTCAGACCGTTTACCGGCTACACGTAGATCCTCACTGAGAAGTAGCTAATCATTTTTGTAGAATCAGTAGTCAATATGAAAATCCTGGCTAGGCTCTATCCTATTGTGCAACTCTCTCCTCTCTGCAAGATAAAAGAATACAATGTCGGGGTCGCTCTCCCACAAAAATTCTTGATTTTATGGTTTAATTTAGTTGACTTTGTTTAACAGTCCCAATTTTAATTAGGTGATCACTGAGAATTTAAGGTGTGCAAAAATACACGTTTATCGTCCATTCCCAATTTCCTTTTTAAAATTATGTGATAAAATAGGAGGGAGAGATTCGGGAAAAGCGATGCATGTGAAACAATGATGTATGCTTAGATAGAAGACTTACAATGATTCTTCGCAATCTCCATGTGGGATGCAATACAAGAATTGAAATATTAATCTATATGAGTGCGAGCCGATGAAAACTGCACCTAGAAGAAAGTTCTATTAGCCGAGAAGAAATGAGTTAAATTTAACTAAGTTGTACGATCTATTGTGCATCTCGATTAATGTGCAGTGTGGTCCTAGGTTCTACGAGCACAATCAAAAATTTAAAAGCTCTAATAGCCGTATGTGCATGTCTATCCTAAACGCCACTCAAGTCGGGCCCCACCCTCACCGGAGAGTGACACAGGCCACGACACACCACAGAAAAAGTTTGAGGTCTTATTACACATGCGAGAGTCCAAACGGACACCGTTATAAATGAGCGATTAATTACAAAAATTAAAAATTGCAGAAAATAAATCCTAGACTCTACTCTCTCTTACGAGTCGACTCTATCTTAATTTGATTGCGGCTCTTCGGGCGTCGGTGAAGATGCGTTGGTTTTGTAGAAAACCGCTCCACATTCATTGGTTAACTCACAAGAAAATAAGAGAGAGAATGTAAGAGGGTGACTCAAAAAATAAAACAAGAAAATAATGCTGAGAATAAAATAGAAATAAATGCAAAAAATGGATTTTTATACAGTGAAGATTCGGGGTTCAGACTACCCAAATGAGAAAAACCAAATAAAAATTTTTTAGATAAAATTTAAGTCGTTTGCCTCCCTGGCAACGGCGCCATCTGACAAGTCCTAAAAAGCCCTACTTTAATTTACATGAATTATCGTGCGTTTAATTCTGAATGTCATTTCGTTGTAGGCGGGCAATCAGAACCGGTCAAGAAATAACCACAAGAAATTTAGTCAATTTTAATCAATGTGGTTTTATGTTTAGTTTACTTGGGCAAGTCCCAAGGTCAAACTCAAGGAGGCAAAAGAACAACCTAGGAATTTGTCTATCAAAGTTTGCATATGGTTTTCAAGGCGATTCTTTTTTTGTAGTTTCTAATACAATTTAGGATGCAAAATGCAACTTTGGCCAATTTTAGGGACTAAAATGTGAAGATCAATCAAAAGATGTCTGAAAAATATGAAACTTGGCCAAGATGACACTTATGATTAAATGAATACACTATATTTTTTTTGGAATTTTTGGATGCAAGATAGTTTTTTATGAATTTTTGAATGCAAATAAAGTGAATTTAATAATTATTTTATAATAAATATTAAACCTAATTAATTTCAAGGGATAAAATTATTCAAGATCTATCACTAGGTTATGGATCTCAGAAAAATCCTAAACCTCAAAAATATAAGATTTAATACCTATAAAAATTAAATATTGAAATATACAAAATACATTTTACATAACAAACCATGCATGCAAATGCAATTCTTTTTGGGCACGATGTGAAATATAACTAATTCTACAATCTGTGAATTTTTGACAATCTTCAGAATAATGGTTAATTAGTTATGAATTTTCAAGCACAGAATGGGCAAAATATGTAAATTTCCACAAAACAATTAATTATTAATTAATCATCGATCACAAATATGTCAAACATATGCCAAGATGTAGAATTAGTTGAAGAACAAAGTGCTATTTTTGTAAAAATAAAATAATGCAATAAAGAGGTTCAAAGTGGAGGGGAACAAAGGGGTATTACTGCAAAATTACAAAACAAAATAATGCCGAAAATGTAAAGGAGGGACTAAACTGTAAATACCTATACCCCTAGGGTATTTCTGCAAAAATATCAAGTGGTCACGCGCTAGGCATGTGACCCTTGAGCGGCGAGGGGGCGGATTGCAACTTGGCAGTCCTCTGGGGTGAGTTCTGCAAATTGCCACTAGGTCACGTGCGAGGCACGTGACTCGTAGTCTTCAGTGTAAATCAGGCAGCTCTCAGGGGCGTCGATGAAAGTTCCCCCAAACGCACGTGCGTAGCACGTGGGTGGGGGCCTCTGGAAGTGAGCCCGGCTATCGAAGGCTGAGAAGGGCGAAGCACAGAGGTGGGCATTGGCCGACACACAACCGGCAGTCGTCGGAGGTGCAAAGCGTCGAGGGAAAGGCCTGGAGTCAGGGCAGAGGAGTAGAGGGGGCAGAGAGGGTGCTTCAGTCGGAGAAGACGCGGTGGTGTGGTCGATGGCACGGCGGAATGCGGTGGCTCACTGGCGATGAAGTCGCAAAAGTTCTACGTCGATGAAGACCGGCGATGGCGAGGCGCTGGTGGAGCACGAGGGCGGAGTCCAGGCGGAGTGGAACAAAGTGGGAGATGGAGGTGAATAATAGAGGAGCGGAGAGGCGTAGATGGTGGCGATGGTAGCGTTGGCTCGACGGCGTGCGTACCGGAGCATGAGCAGATAGCACTTGGAGACTCGAGCTGCACGACCGAAGGTGGGGCTGGATCTCGCCGTTGGAGAGAAAAGGACCGGTGCTGTCTCCACCTTCGCCTTTCCCTCGGTTGTGCAAACATCAGATGATTTCAAGTATGGCTGGCGGAGGATCTTTATAGCAGAGGGTGAGGGACTGGTTATGGCAGGAGATCGAGGGGATATGACGAGGGTCGGCCGGTGCGAGATTGAGTAGGGGATCGGTGATGAAAAAGATTGTGGCGGCGACAAGATTTGGGGGCACGACAGAGCAAAAGAGGAAAGTTGGGGGAGGAAGACGATGGGTCTGGGGCCGTCCGATCGGTCGAGATCGGACGGCCCAGATCGTGGTACGTGGGGCCTCTTTTTTTATTTTATTATTTATTATTATTTTTAATTTTATTTTTTTAAATAAAATGAATTTTAAAAACCTCAAAAATGGGTGACACGTGGCGACTCCAGGTTCTGCCACATGTCCGCCCCACAAAAATCAAAAAATGAATACATTAATAAATACGTAAAAAATAGTAAATGACCCCGGATCGAAAATTTCTTCATGAAAGGTGCTCATCTCGATGATATCTACAACTTTCCTGAAGACACCGAAATCAAAATCGATCATTTGTGCAAAGTGATATTTTTGGGGTATCCCATGTACATAGAATACCTTGATTTTTGGGCATTTATAATTTTTTTGTTATTTTTTAAACTAGATAAAATCTGGAAAAAATATGATAAAATCAAAGATAAATATTTACACATTAATCTATTTTTTGAATTTTTATTAATTAAGAAAAATAAGAAATAAAATAAAAGACGAAAAAAATTTTGTACAGACCGTTAGTGAAGACTCAGACTTAGTTAGTTTCTTTGATTTCGAGCTCCGTTTGGATTTGGGTTTGGATTTTTTTACATATTTTAATAAAACTTTCATCAAAGAATACAAATGAAATAAAATAAAATAAAATAAAATGGGTTAACTATAGGTAAAAAACCGCTAAAATACAAAATGTACAAAAGAGGCCCAAAACCCAACTTTCACATATGAACTCCGATTCACTTGAACTTGATCTTGTTTTGAAGGTAATTGAATGTACATTAGTTCAAAATGAGTAGGATCAAAACGAACACTGGATGGGGAAGATATGAAGGTTTTAGTCCGGAAATCCTAGAAATAGGGTTTGGGTTTTTGGTCCACTTATTTAGGTTAGTGATTTTTTGTATTTTTATTTATTCTTGTTAGTGATATGTACATAGTGGAAGTGATTTCAGGTCAATTGGAGTTAGCATGAATTAGTTAAAAATCGGTAAAGTTAGGCTATTTACATGTCAATTTGGCTGGGATTTTTGGCTTCATTTTTTGTGCGAAAATAAGTGATAAAATGCAATTCTTATCAAGCATGCATGAAAGATAATTATGCAAACTAAATGAAGAAATGCCAATGATTTTTAGGGATTTGAGCTTAATTCATGACTTTTAGAGTGATGAATCTGAGATTCATCACTATGATAGGAAACCCTTTAACTTCTATCAATCGTGTTAGCATTGTTGACAGTCTGAAACACATCTTTGAGCGTGTCTCAAATCTACGATAAGGGTTTTAAAGTAGTGTTTTATTATTCTAGTTTTGAAGCTCTTAAGAAGACTTACTAGACTTGTTGCTTAAGGGAGATAGGCACAAAAACATATACACACTTAGATTCGATGAGTGTTATTCTCTAGATTGCCTTCGAGCAGCACAAGAAGAACCCTTATTCTGACATATTAATCACATTCACATGAACATACCATAAGATTAACAAACTTGGCTTAGTTAAAGACCTTCCTAAACTATCTTATAAGATTGTAAGCGTGTGTTCAGCATGTGAACGAAGATAACTCCATAGAAAACCCTTGAAGTCCAAAAATCACATTAACCCAACCCGACTTTTAGAGCATTTACACTTAGATTTATTTGGATCCATGAAATATGAAAGTTTAAGTGGTTTTCATTATTGTTTTGTTATAGTAGATGACTATTCGTATTATACTTGGATATTTCTTCCAAGGACCTATCTTTCTTCAAGTTTGAGAAGCTAGCCATACAGATTCAGAACGAACTAGGATCCACCATCACTAAGTTGAGAAGTGATCATGAGGGGGAGTTCGAGAATGAGAATTTTTCTGACTACTATGCTAAGGATGGGATCAAACATTGAATTTTATGCACCAAGAACATCGACTAAGAATGGTGTGATATAATGGAAAAACTGCACTCTTCAAGAATGCACATGTGTAATGCTATGTGAATATAATTTGCCTAGATTTTTTTGGTATAGGCCATAAACATAGCTTGATATATCTTAAACATGACTTTGATATGACCAAGATTAAAGAAGACACCTTTTGAGCTCTATTTCAGACTCTCACCAAGAATCAGTTATTTCCATGTGTTTTAGAAGCAAATGCTATGTTCTTAACACTAAGGACAACCTTGATAAGTTTGATCTAAAAAGTGAAGAAGGAATATTCTTATGTTGCTCTTCACGAAACGAAGGTTACATGCTATTCATTAAGAACATAGTGATTGTTGTGGAATTAGTTGATGTTTCATTTGATGAGAACTTTATGAAGACTCCCCAGCTACATGAATTAGAATTTGAGGAAGATGCTCAAGTGGATCCTTCTAGCATCCCTAATAATAGTGATTATCATGGTTACCCAACGATTTTAGCTTTGTTAGAGACCACCCAAAGGAGCTGATGATTTGGGAAATCTCAAAGGAAATCCAAACAAGATCGTGCTTAAATTCATTTTGTGTTATCTGTATTTGTATCCTCATTGGAGTCAAAGTCTTGTTGAGGTTTGCAACATAGATTCTTGATTAATGGCAATGCAAGATTAACTTGTTCAATTTGAGAGAAACATGATATGCGAGCTGATGAATCTTGTATTCATCATATTAAAATCTACATATTAAAGTCTTGGCTTCGATAAATCAATAAAATTCACTAATAATTCCTCATTATTATCTTGTATTATATTTTATATAAACTGTGTATGTTTGCATATATTATAACTATATTTATTGTATTTAATAACTTCCGTTTCTTCTTTATTTTCTTTCTTATTAAAAACCCATAAAAATTTGTTAAGTAATTTTGTATAATGGTACTAACCTTTAAAAGAAGTAAAAATACAAGAATATCTCAAAACTCCAATACAGGTGTTTTTATCCCTTTAAAAATACCCCCAAAATATACTTTTGTACAAATGACCTCTTTTGACTTTTTGTCCAACATAAAACTTGTAGGTCTCATCGAGTCTACAACTTTTATGTTTAGACTTTTTCCTAATTTTGCCTCTAACTATTTCTTTTTTATTTTTCTTTACTTTCGTATTTTCTGATTTTTCTATTGGGCCACGTGGCGGCCACGTGGTTCTCTCTGGGCCGCCCACGTGGCCTGCTTCTTCTTCTGCCACCCGTCCCTTCCCTGGCTGTTGGATCCCCCTGGCCACCTTCCATCTCACCCGTTGATCTAAGCTGTATCTCTAACCGTTAGATCTGATTCTGATCAGATCCTTGCCACACCCTCGTGCCTAGATCCTCACCGCCCGATCGCCTCGCCATCCAATGACCTCTCCTTACGCCACGTCGACCTTTATCTCTACACCTTGGATCAAGCCGCTCCTCCATATGAACCATTCATCTCCTCTACACCCACAGCTGTTGGATCTCACCATCTGATGAGATCAGAACCGCCCCCTTCCGCCTCAAACTCATCCACTCGATCTCTCTAAGATCCTATGGCCACCTTCGCTCCATGTCACTCACTCCACCACCGTCGTAGGATGGGACTCCATATTCCATCTGGACCACCTGATCCCGCCTTTACCCTCGTCGTTAGCTCAGATCATATAATCTGATCTAAGACATTCGCCCGCGCCTCCATCTGGACTGTCGGATCACATGATCCAACGGTCCAGAGTTCATCTCCTACCTCCGTAACCCCCTCTTCAACCATTCCCATCGAAACCTCTTCGCCCCTTCCATTTTTAACGCCCTCCTCTAGTCTCCTTCTCCCTCTCATAATGCAACCCCCGTGCAGACCATCGATCCACCTTTCTCGTGCAACCATCATTACCCCCAGCCATAACTCCTCCATCACTCCTACAACCGTTCAATACCTCCCAGCCACCACGTAACTCCCAGTCGAGCCCTCCTATAAATCAAACGCCTCCGCCACTATCATCCCTATCCACCAATCCAAGGATCTTAGGCCCAGCCTCCTATGCTCTCCAGTGATAATAGAGTGGCTAGATGTCGAGGCGATGACAACCCCAGCCCTAGATGTGTTCCATGGCATCAACCATGTGAGTTCCGCCTCTCCAGCAGTAGCTAAGCTCTTCGGTGTTGCTGATCGGATTCGAGTGACGGCCATAGCATCTCCGGATGCTCAGCCCAAGTCTGCTCTGCCATCCGGCTGCTCCGAGCACGTAACTTCTTCCTCTTAAATTTCTTTGATTTTTCTCCTTATTTTTCTAACACCCACCCTCACCCTCATCGGCCACCAATCATCCCATAAGCTTCTCCATGTCACCCTCACCCTATCCACTACTTCTGATCGCCCCTTCCCCTTCTCCAAAACTACCCCCGCTCTGACCCACCTCCTTCTTCACATCGTTGGAGAAGAAGGAGCTCTGGTCCACCAATCCAACCACCTCTGCGGACCTCCATTCCACTTCACATCACACATGCACTTCATGAATGCACGCTTCGACTATCTAACCATTGCAGATCTTCAATGGCTGGAGTTCCAGCACCAACTCCGATCTATTGCGCTGCCTTTGACGATGCATCAATGTCTGACGTCTATAGCTTCCCTCACATCTTCAGCTCTAGTCATACGTCTTCACCAAACATCCATGGTACTCCGACGAGGATCAAGAAGCATGGGGAAGCCCGGCGGAGCTCTAGCATGCTCGCTGGCTCCTCGCCTCCTCCGACGATCTGTGGCGGAAGATGAGGAGCACACACCGTCCGATCAGCTGGATTGGATGGTCCAGATGATGACACGTGGTCCTTACAAGCCTCACACCGAACCCCCTGGCTCAGGTCCTCCGAGCCTAACTGTGAGCCACCACCAGATGCCATGCGTGCCCAAGCCTACGATGCCTCCCAAGCCTGGCTCCTCGCGTGTTGCACGTGAGGTGCTGGGTAAATTGCATGAAGGACCCTGCAGGTTTCTTAAATTACATTTTGGTCCCCAAACGTGTGTGTCACGTGCACGCCTGGGTATTTTACAAGGAGGACCTCGCAACTTATGAAAGTTGTACCCCACACGCATTGGGAAATTTACAGAGGCCCCCGTCAGTTTTTACAAATTGCAAACAGATCCCTCCAGGTACCTATTTGTGATTATCTATCTTTTATTTCTCGTATTTTTATTACATTTATGCGCCAACATTGTTTCCTTCATAACTTGAGCATCTTAGATCCAAATTGCATGATTTCATTGTCATTTTGTTCCTTATTTCATCATCTATCTAATAGCATTAATTTTCTCATCTGACACTAATTTAAATGTGATGCATTTTTAATGTTATATAGTGTCCTTTGCTTTATAAGTCTCAGCCATTGATAGCTCCTTGCTCTTAATTTGGATGCTCAATTTGACTCTGATTCTGAATCATAATTTATGCTCATATCTTGTAGCGCATTCTTGTAATTAATATTTGGCATGCATATCCTTTGCACTTAATCATATCTTGTGTTCATGCATACTCGTATAATTCATCATGAAATCAAACAAAAATGCACGCATTAGTTTAATTTGCATTTTGTTGTGCATATGTTTGAAGACCTAAAAATGAGAATTTATTCGCACATACATATAATTGAACTAAATTCGATAAAAATATGAAAGAGGCTCTTGTCCCTATGTTCGACCTTGGTAAACTTGCCAAGTTAAAAATATTCCACAACATTCAAGGAATGTGGATTTCGATGAATCGTTTTTTGCCTCATATACTACAATTTTCGATTATTAAAGAGGCGAAATTCACGTTCATCAAATGGTGTTATTGCCGGAGATACGACTCATGTTTATTTTTTTTATTCATCGAATTTTGATATTTTTTTGTTGAATATTTTCAAAATTGCATGTCTTCTCATCATGCATTTTTGCATCATTTTTGACAAATTTTCGTGATATTTTTCTAACATTTTTCTTTTATGGTAGGGGCCCATGAAGATTGAGGATACTTGATCTCCATGGAGGCGTGGAGTTGGGAGATCCCCTGAGAAGGCCGTAGAAGAAAAGATGAAGAATTCAAGGAAGACTAGTCAACTCCTCATGCATTTTCATGTTGTAGAAAAAATGTATCATGCACATTTTTTAGCAGTCCTCGTTCGAGGGCTTGTTGTGTAAAAAGGGAAAAAAGGGGGGAGTAGATCACTAGAAGATCTCCCATACACACACATGCACATACCTCATATCTATACATCCACTCCCCCCCTCCTACATCTTAAACTATAAAAATTCTTCACATGAAGCACATACACACACACACCCCTCCCGCATCGTCTTAATCATCTATAAAAAACTCACCTCCCCTCTCCATGTATACTCTGTATAAAAACATACCCTAACCCTAACTGCCTTGGACCCCCATCTCTGTTTCCAGATTTTTTACTTAGGCTAATTTCAGCCCAAGTATAGGGGGAAACCGACCTTCATTCCTCCCTCCCTCTGTCTTCTTATACTAAGGTCATTTTTTAACCAAGTATAAGGGGACCCTCCTCTTCAGTTCCGCTATATCACCCTATATTTAACCGAACCATGGCTTCATATCACTTGTGCTATGAGGACATAACAAAAGTTAAGTATAGGGGGTATACAATATATTATTGTATATCTACTTTAGCCATAGCTCGTATACTTTTAAAAAAATTTTGAAAAGTCTTTTTGGGCTTGGTTTTAGTAAACATGTGAACTGAGTTTTGTAAAAATACTTGTAAGAATGTTTTTAAAATAGAGGTATTAATCTTTTTGTAGAAATGAACTTTTTGTAAAAATTAATTTTTTTAATAAAATTAACCTTTTCCAAAAGCTCCATAAAAATTCTGAAAAATTAAAAAGTTTTTTTGGTAAAGCTCTGACTACTAGACTAAAAATGAGTAGCTACTCTCAGTGAGGGAACTTCGGTCTCCCTTAGCAGAGTTGGTGGTTTAGAGGACATTGTACATGGCTCCGTCCTCAAGTAACACGGGTCCATCTAACGGTCATACTTACACCCATACTGGCTGAGAGTGGACACACCTATTCATATGAGCCTGGGCTAGTCATTGTCTTTCAAAAAAAATGAAAAAAATCCATAAAAATTTGCAAAAGATAAAAATCACAATAGTTCACTAACCGAGGAGTTGGTGTATTCCTAACACATACACGTTCATTCAAGGGTTAAGGGTTTTGAGGACACTTGATTTATGTGATCTTGAGAGTCTGAGTTAACATGCCTTAGTCATTGGGGTTTTGAACTTAATAATCCACACTTCCCTAGTTTGAAAGATTTGAGCGTTATATTGCACTCTTCATCTCTACCTTCTAAAGAATATGATCAGCACAACACTTTCACAATTGCATGATTGATGAGATGAGTTGAGTTATCACTTGAGGAATTAGGACTGGAGATTTGAGTTTATACCCAATCTAATGATGCTTGAGAATGGGATAAAGTTAATGAAGGCTTCAAGAAACCAGAGTGTTAGCAAAACCCTAACCAATGTGTGAACAAGTTCATATGCTATCTCTTGATATTTACCTATGTGTCAGGGTGTGATGAAACATAAATAATTGTAAATCAGTGTGTGCCAATTTTTGGTAAAAGCAGTGGAGATAGACAAAAAGAAAAGAAAAGAAAAGAAAGAAATATTCAAAGAAAAGCTCTATCCTCCAAAAGTCAAATTTACAAAGAGCTTCCACCAAAGGCGAGCACTCCTAAACATTTTCAAAGTGTCCACTTGGACCAAACGCTTTTTAGGACCAAGGATTTGGGCTAGCACCATAAAAGGTCTCTGCATCGTATAGTGATACAAGTCTGGGTGTCTGATAGACTGTTGAGATGACCTAATAAAATCGTGTCGAATGTTGTAGTCGAGCAATCAGGATCGATAAAAAAAACTGCACGAATCGATGAATTAATTAATTGATCTGTGGTTTGATGTATTTTTAACCTGGGCAAGCCCCATGGTCGACTCAAGGAGGCAAAGGAACAACTTTGGATCAAGTTATATGAATTAGCTCATGGTTTTCCAAGTAGAATTTTTGTAATTTTTATGCAATAAAATGCCAATGCACGACCTCAGATGAACTAGTTTACTAAGAAAATAAGCAACTTAGCCAAATTTAATTTTAATATGAAATTAATCCAAATTAGCCAAGTTATATTTTTTGTGGAAACCTAATCTAATGATGAATACAAAATATTTTTTCTTGAATTTTTGAAAATGCAATAATGAAAAATACAAACTTTTTAAGGGTTTTTATGCAATTTTTCGTGCAAACAGAATGTAAAAATTATGAAATTTTTACTGGAACTTAAACATGATGAAATGAAGCTATGAATTTTTTTTTGAATTTTCTGATAATATATGATTTTTTTTGTAATTTTTTTACTGAAAACAAAAAGACTGTGAGTTTTAAATTTCTAATAAATACATAAAATCAAATTATATAGAGCGATTTATCTCTAATAGATATTTAAATGAGCAATCCAGGAGACCTGAAATTTTGCAAAAATAGTATTTGTGGATTTCAACTAAAAATTGATTACAGAAATCACTTAATAATTTATTTTAGGCAAAAGACAATTCAATTTAGAGAAATTTGACTAGTAATTAAAGCACAACTAGAGGCATCAAATCTGTTTTTTTTCACAATTTTTGGAGCAGTGTTTAATTAAATATGAATTACAGACCATGGAATGAGTAAAATATTCAATTTTTCACCAAACTAATTTTAGTTAATTATCCGATGCTCACAAAAATCTAAATAAATATCCAAGAGATAAAGAATGAAATGGTATATAACATGCAATTTGTAATTTAAAATTTGATATGAAATGAATGTCCAAATTACTGCTCAAAGTCAGGGGTGTCTTTACAATACAGAAAATATTTTTTTTAAAAATATGCATAGGTTTACTTTTGCAAATACACAAACTTAAAGGTAAGAAATTGCAATTTTCACAAAAAATAAAAAATAAAAAAAATAAAGAGACCTTAGTGGCGGAATGTGCGTTAGGGCACGAGGAATTCGCAGGCAGGAGAGCTCGCAGCCGCGGAGGGGGTGGAGGCGTGGGGCAGCGCCATGCACGGCTGCGCACACGGCGGTGCATGTCGGTGAGGTGTGCAACAGACACACAAGCACCAGCGGTGAGGGGTGGCACTAGATCTGGCAGAGGCAACATGGGCATCGACTGAAGGAATGCGCGCTGGCGGTGCGAGGAGGGAGGCGGTGTGCGACCACGCGATGTGAGAACCAGTGGAGCTACGCGGTTGGGAGGCATTGCCATGCGCATCGCAGCCGTGTGGGGTAGAGGCGGTTGTGGCAGAGGCACGTGGGCGGCAGCGCTCCGCGTGGAGGAAGGGATGAGGGTGACATGCCGTGCGCGCAGGGGCCGTTTGCGTGATGGCTGAAGGCGACATGAGGGAGGCGGCTGATGGAGGCTGGAGGTGCGAGGAGTGGAGGTGACGTGGCCGAAGCAGCCGCGTGGTATGGCCGGTGGCGTCGCCCGCTCGTGGAAGAAGGGAGGGCGACAACTACTGCTTTCCTATTTTCCTTTTTATTTTTTTTTTAAAATTTTAATACAGGGGATAAAAATGTAGATGACGTAATAAAAAAATGATTATTCAGTGATGGTGATGAAGATGGATTAAGGGAATGATTAAATATGATTTAAGAACAACACAAAAGAAATGTTAGATAAAAATAAAATAACAAGGAGAATGAGAGGGATTACCTACTTACGATTCGTCGAAATTTGGAGGAGCTATGCTGCAACTCTGATCGTCACCTTGATCAGCTTGGCGAAAAGTTGAGAAGCTGGGCAATCCCCTTGGGGAGGGATGTTCTGCGAACAAAGCTCACGGATCTCGCCCATAGCCGAAGATGGCTGGAACTCGTCGTCGCTCTACAGAATAAGGTTGTCGATGTCACCTCGACCTCTCTGGAGCTGGATTTCTTCTCACAAAATTGACGATTGATGGAAAATGAAGTCGATGTGGGGAATAAAAAAGATGAGAGGGAAGTTGGAAAAGAGGTGGAGAAAGTGGAGAGAATGGTGGAGTGGTGACTTGGAGTGGGGAACAAGTAAAGAAGAAGTAAAAAGAAAAAAATATATAATAATAATAATAATTGTAAATGAATAAATTAAATAAATTAAATTAAATTACAAAAATAATAATTAAAAATAATAAAAAAACAGGGTGACATGTGGTGGCTCCAGGAGCTACCATGTGTCACACTTAGAAAAATTGAAAATTAAACATAAAATAAATAAAAAAGAAATAACAAAAGGGGTCAGATCAAAAAGTGTTCAACATGAAAGTTGCTTGTCTTGACAAGATCTACAACTTTTGTGAAGGATCAAAAATCAAAACAAGTCATATGTATAAAGTGTATTTTTGGGTGGTATCTTATAGATATAAAATACTGTATTTTTATCTTTTATATTTTTTTATCATTTTAAATAAGAGAAAATTCAAAATAAAATAGAGAAAATATGAATGGAATATTTACAATCTAATCTATTTTTTATTTGTAATAGTTAAGAAAATAAAAGATAAAAATGAAGGGTATTTTTGGTCAATATGTACAATATACAATAGGGGCCCAAAACCCAAGTATGACATACGAACTCCTATTTTTATGAAATTAAACTTGTTTTGAAGGTCTTTGAATGTATATTACTTTAAAAGTGAGTAGACCTAAATCAGACACTATATGAGAGAGATATGTGCGTTTTAAGGCTCTTAGTCTCAAACTTGGATTTGGGTTTTATTGGTTAATTTTACAAGTTAGTCTTTTTTGACATTTTTCCTTTATTAGTGTTAGTAATATATAAACTATAGAGTTTATTTTATTTGATTTGGAGTTAGTATAAAATAGATACAAATATGGTATTCACATGTGATTTTTACAAGGAATTTCATGCTTCTTATTTATGTAAATATGAATGTTAAAATGCACATATTATTTACACATGCATGAATGCAAATTATGCAACATAAGTGATAAAATGCTACTAATTACTTGGAAACAAAGCTTTATTTTCAACTTTTAGAGTGTTGAATCACATATTCATCAACCCCCTATACTTAAACCTTGCTCGTTCCCGAGCAACTAAAATGGAATGTAAAAGTGAAATGAAATTGGGTTGCATACCAAGGTCATGAACAAAAGTTGAAAATGGAGCTTGACTCGACCTTTGGATTAATAATATGGTGGAACCTGATGAACGCAAAATGACCACTCGGATAAGGGGTGCTAATCGGTCGTTGCGACCCAAGCAATCAAGTGCGAACAATCAAGAAAAATATAGACCACCAAGAGAGAAAAAATCAATCAGACACAAAATAGCGGTCCTGCTATTAATTCAACCTGGTATAGCGACCAGGGTCGATCACAAGGAGCACGGGTTGGCCTCGCGGCCTACGAAGTAGTCAAAAAGAAATAAAAGAAAATAAAATAAGTATTTTTGGTGGTTTTTAAATATTTTATAATTTTTTTGGATTTTTAGTTAATTAAGAAAATAATAAAAACAAGAAAACAACACACTTCAACAATTTATTTAATGCACTAAAAATCAACCAAAAATTCTAACAAAAATATTTTTATGTGTTTTATAATTTTTAGTGTTTTTGGTGATTTTTTGGTATTTTTCTGATATTTATTTAATTTTTTAAAAATCTAAAAGTGACTAAAACAGTAGGTACTGTCCAGCCGAACTAATAGGGCCTAGATAAAATATCTAAAGGCCCCAAATTAGCTGGGAGGTAATTTTCCTGGAAAGAGAATAAAACAAGGAAAATTTAGGCACCTAATTTATTATTTTTGGGTTTTTGGTTTAATTATTAGAATTTTTATAAGTTTTTAAGTGTTTTTGAATTTGTAGTGGTTTTCAGTAATGAAAAATAACCAAAATTGGCTAGAAAATCAAGCTAGACATAACAAACAGTAGACAATTTTTTTGGAATTTTTTGATGAGTTTTAATATTGTTTTTGTGATTTTTAAAGTTAGACAGTAGCAAAATTAGAGGTTTTTGATTTTCTAAAAATATCAAACAGTATCTAAAATGTCTCCAAAATTTATGGAAAATTTTACAACATGGCAGCAGCCATGTATCCAATTTTCATCAAATTTGGAGGTGAATTACTATTTTATTCAAAAATAAAGAAGGGGCACAGTGCACAGGGACCAAAGTGCAAATACCCGACAGTCTGGGGGGTCTGGTGCAATTAACCCAGCGAAACACGTGCTACGCGTGTGCCTGGGGCACTCAGGGACCCAAATGCAAGAAAAATAAGTTCCAAGGGCTTTCTGGTAACGGGTACCAAAAGTCCAGGGACCTATTCGCAAAATACCCAAAAATATCCGCACATGCTCAAATGTATCATGCACAGGGGTATAAATGTAAATAATCAAAAACTTTCATTCATTAAGGAACAACTAGAACTACAAGGGCATGTATTGCAAATACACCAGAAACTCACGTGTCGATGCACGTGTCAGACCATACACAGGGGCATAAATGCAAACTAAACAGAGTACGGGGTCCTCTATGCAAATATCCCAAAAACTAAACAACTACGCTAACTACTTACAGGACTAAATGCGAAATTAAATAAACAGAAGGGCCTAAGGGTAGTTTACCCTTTATTAATGGAGCGGCTGGATGGAGGCCACGTGGAGCATCTGACGGTTGGGAACAACGGGCGCTCCACAGCTGGGCTCCTCGAACGAATCCGACGACAGGGGTTCCTCCACGTAGATGATCGAACGGTGTTGGGCGCAGGTGGCTAACCCTCGTGCATCAGACGGCTGGGATCAATCCTCCTCAGATCTGACGGTGAATGCGGCTCCTGAACGGACGACCCAGATGCAGACTGGAGCTGGAGGTCTGATCGGACGGCTGCTGAAGGTCGAGGAAGAACAAGTCACCGGCGAAGTTCGCCGGCCTCGTGCGTGCGCTCCTGACCTCCTCGCGGGGCGCTGGTGATTGGAAAAGGTCTGGCGTGGGCCTCCGCGTCGGATGGGGGTCTCCGATGACCCGACCGAGCTCTGAGGAGCTCCGGGGAGGTCGGCGGAGCTGCGCCTCCTGGCTCGATGTCGAAGGACCTCAGATGGCCCTCATTGAACCTGCAAAACAGTCCAGAAGGCTCGCGGGTCGAGGGCAAACTGCCTCGATCCGGTTAGGCAGGGTGATGGTGAACGGAGGGTCGAAGTGGACGAGCTCCGACGAAGGGGGGGACAGTGGAGCTCGAATCCCAGCTCCTGTACGAGCTGGGTTGGATGGAGATATGGAGAAGATGCGCGGGAAGGAGGCGATGGCTATGGTGAAGCCCGATGATCGATTGGGAGTCGGACGTGGACGGAATCGACGATGGACGGCGGAGCGGCGATTTGGGGGAAATGGGAAATCAACGAAAAGGAAAGGCCTACGAGATTACCTGGATGGCTGATGAGACTGGGGATGAGCTGGCGCAGCTCTGGGTCGTCGCCTCGAGGAGCGTCTCCCTCCGAGGCTCGATGCTCCTGCAGGTGGCGGAGCAAGGCGGCGAGGCTTCGCCGGATCAGTGGTCTCTCTCCCTCTCCTCGCTTCGACACCACGGGGGACAAGCTGTCACTCTCGCCTACGCAATGGAGCTCACGGGAGGTGGAATCGAATGGCCAAAGATGAGATTTGAGGTGGCAGAGCTGAGAATATATATGGTGGAGGGTCCGGGAAGACATGCGCGGGTAGGGCGATCGAGCGCGCGGATCCCAAGGCGAAGGCTCCGACGAGGGTGGCAGATATATCGAGATTAATTCGGACCCAGGGTTTGAGCAAGGCATGACCGGGTTTAGCAGGGAAAAATCCGAGAAGTCGGGTACCCGCTAAGAACCCGTGTGAAGTGGTCCTGGGGGGGGGGGTAGTTGACCGGGCGGTCAACAATCCCAGGACCAGTAGGAAGCGGCCACGTGACTGGATCTTAGAAGTGAAAATTAGGGTAGCTAGGGGCCGATTTAGCAAAAAGTTAAAACATGAAATATTTTTATTTTATTTTTTTTCTATTTTTTAGTGATTTTTAATTAATTTTTCAAAATAAAAATAAGGTATATACATAATATGTTATATATAGGCATATATACACTAAATGGAATTTTAATTTTTGATTTTTTTAATTGTTATTTTTATACAATTTTATTCCCATTTTATATTTTATTTATTTATATTATAAAATAAGGAATATAAAGATATTTGTATTTAATTTTTATTATTTATTTACATAGGTGAAATAAATACATATATACATTTATATACATGGTATATTTACAATGTATTTTTGTGTTTTTAAATTTTGTTATTTTTATTTTGTTTTTGTTTTAATTGTTTTTATTTTATTTATTTACACTATATAATATAGGGTATTTACCAGAATTTTGGAGATTAATTTTATTTATTTATAAGGTTAAATAAATATAGGTATAGTGGTCTATATACAAGGTGATAGTGGTGTTTTTGTTCTTTTTGATTTTCTTTCATTTTTATCTTGTTTTTATATTTAGGAATATACACAAATATTTACAAGCCAATTTGCATCTATTTTTGTGAGGAAAATATTTTATTTTATTTACATAAATATTTATACACATGATCCCCTATCTCCCTCTACTTTGGCTTTTATGCGGTCAGGCCCATACTGAGCCTTCCCTTGGGTTAGGTTGCTCAATATTTATTCTAAATATTTCCCTCTTTTTCTTTTTAATCTTTATTCTTTTATTTTTGCACAAAAACATGCTAATTATAGATTTTTACACAATGCATGCTTTTGATAATTATTTGTATTTACAACTATATACATGCATTTGCAAAGGTTTTTGTAGCTAAAATATAAGAATAAAGAGTGATGAATGAGTATTCATCACCCCCCTATACTTAACTTTGCCAGTCCCTTAGCAAACACTTATTTGAAAAAGAAGTGAAAAAGAAATAAAGAAAAAAGAAAAGAGAATGTACATGGATCAAGACTGATTATTAAACTTGCCTTCATTAAATTAAGGTATGGAGCTCGATCAGATCTTTGGATTATTAATTTGTCGGAACCTTATTTGGACTTAAGTCTAAAACTCAACAGCCTCTAAGTTCCACTATTCTATAACCAAGACTCCTCAATGCTCCAGATCAGAACAAGTCATCAATCACAAACCCTGAAGACCATGAATCTTTTCTTGTCCTGTGAAAGTGAGGTCTAAGCTCTCCACCTCAGAAATGGCAACTTGACAACCCTCCCCAACAAGGTAACTCTATGACCTCAATCTGGCCACTCTTTCCTCGAGGAGCGGGGTATTCCCTACTAAGTTCAAGTTCAACCGGCTCAAGAAGAGGGGGAAGAAGAGAATGGGTCAAGGCCAGTGTAGCCAAGTACCCTTGAGAGCTTGACCAGTGTAGCCAAGTCTCCCTGCTGCAAGCTACATCAGGTGGATCATGAAACCAAGCTTTGCTTATTGCACTCTGTATACATACTCCGGTGGGATTATCATTTTCTCTCAGACCCACCACTTTTTTGGAGTTATTTTCTTTTTGCACATTTTTTTTCTTTTTTTTTCAAGTGCATCTATACAACATATACATGTGCAGCATATATACAAGGAGTTTTTCCTCTTGAGCCAGTAGACTATCCCTCTTTTGAAGCTTTATTGCAACCCACAACTCCCTCGTTAGACCTCATGGCAACCAGACCAAGTTGAGACGCACTTCCTTCACTAAAAGAAGAAGAGAGGTTCCGCCTAGAAATACTACCCTCATATGCTACCCCAAGTCAAGGAAGACTGCCTCCTTACCACCTCATCCGTAGAGAGCTCGGTGCATAGTGCTGGTGTCCAAGTAAAGCCATTGTCTATATGAGTCATGTGTTGTTGTTAAGTGCTCTACTTAGGCTCATTGAGATGACATGTGATCATAGCCTAGTGGACTCAAAGAATTAAGTCACCATGGACCTGAAAAGCCTTAAACCTAAGCCCTATAAGGTTCCTCTTAGAAGTTAGGTGGATTAAGATCTTAATCAAGCTTCATTCCTCAATCTGATTCCAGGCTAGTTTAAATGTCAACTATAATCCAGAAAAACTATATACATATGTACAAAAAGATGCTATTTACACAAATTTTTACAAACATGCAAAATTTTTGAAAAATGTTTTGAAATCATGAATGGATGATGCATGAAGTGCAAGTTTTGCAAAAAGATATTTACACAAATTTACACAAGATTTTTGCAAACTTTTGATTTTCAAAACATTTTGGAAAAATTTTGTACTATATACATCATTTTGATACGAAAATATTTACACAAGCTTTACACAAAAGATTTTTGAAATCATTTTTACAAAAATAATTTGTACATTAGCTATTTATGTGCAAATAAAAGAAGTTTATGTACATGAAAATTTTTAATTTTTGTGATTTTTAGCCATTTTATTTATTAACACACTCACACAAAGTACGAGTTATGGCTAAAGTATATATGAAATATATACACCCCCCTATACTTAGCTCGAACGATGTCCTTAGAGTCAAGAGCGATGAAGAAGACATAACTCGTGCTAGGTATAGGGAAGTGAAAAGGAAGGTTATATACAAAGGCAAATAAATGAAATGGAAAATCAAGAAGGTCTCGGGTCTTCCCCCTATACTTAGGATCAAGTGATCCTAAGTATAGCAGGCTGTATACTAAGGGAAAACCGAGTGGAGAATGCACAGGGTCTACCCCCCCTTTACTTAGGGTGAAATATCCCTAAGTATAGGCAGCAAAATAGGGATAGAAAGAAACAAAAGGAGTACCCGAAGATCCTACATCCCCCCTATACTTAGGGTAAAGTGCACCCTAAGTATAGCATAATCAATAGATGAAGAAAGGGATGTGGGACTAAAGAATGTAGTGATATAGACATCTGGATCTATACAAGGCGGAGGATCAGTGAAACTCAGGCGTGAGATGCATTAGATGTGAGTCAAAGACCACATCTCACGCAAAATGAATAGGGGCAAGATCGGCGACCCGCGGCTCATGATCTAGAAATGGCTTGAGCCGTTGGACGTTCACTCGAAAGGTACTCTCAGAAGACAACTCGGATATATCAATGCTACCGTTGTCGTGTACCTTTCTGACCAAGTAGGGTCCCTTCCATTTGCTCTGTAGCTTCCCTGGAAATAAACGTAGCCTCGCATCAACAACCATACTCTCTGTCCAATCTCAAAATGCTTGTGGCTGATGTGAGAATCATGCCACTCCTTCACTCTCTCCTTATACTGTAGGCTGTTTGAGAAAGCTGTATCTCTAAGCTCCTCCAAGGATTCTAACTCTACCCTCCTCTGGTCTCCTACACCATCTGGATCCATGAGAATATCTGTAACTGCCCATAATGACCTGTGTCTCAACTCAACAGGTAAATGGCACGGCTTGCCATATACGAGGCGAAAGGGAGATGTGCCCAATGGTGTCTTGAAAGACATCCTATATGCCCACAAGACCGAGTCCAAAAGCTGTGACCAATCCTTTCGGTCAGGGCGGACGACTTTCTGCAGTATAGTCTTGATCTCCCTATTCGACACCTCGGCTAGACCATTCGTCTGTGGATGGTAAGGTGTAGCAACACGATGGTCTATACCGAACTCGCTAGCAAGGGCCTTCACCTGGTCGTTGATGAAATGAGACCCCCCATCAGAAATCAGAACTCGTGGAACCCCGAACCGCGTGATGATGTGCTTCCTCAGAAATCTGCAAACTATCCTCGCATCAGCGGCTCGGGCGGGGATAGCCTCAACCCAACGACTAACATAATCCACGGCCAACAGAATGTACTCAAATCCCTGACTCTTAGGGAATGGACCCATGAAATCGATGCCCCATGCGTCAAAAACCTCACAAAAGTGAATGGGATGCATCGGCATCATATCACGCTGTCCGCAAGTGCCCATCCTCTGACAGTCAATACACCTCTTCACGAACTCATCAGAGTCCTTGAAGAGGGTAGGCCACCACAGGCCGGATTGGAGCACTTTCTGTGCTGTTCTCCTCCCAGAATGATGTCCTCCTGCCTCAAGCTTGTGGCAGTAAGTGAGGACGCTATGGTGTTCCTCCTGAGGAATACACCGACGCCAGACGCTATCCCCTCCTTTGTGGTAAAGGATGGGATCCTCCCAGTGGTAGGACTTGGCCTTCGCAAGGAAGGTCTCAAGCCTCTGCCTGGGCCAATCTCGTGGGACTTTCCCAACAACGAGAAAGTTCACAATATCGGCATACCACGGGAGTGAGGCGATAGCAAGGATCGCCTCATCTGGGAAGGTATCTCGAATGGGATCAATCTGCTCAGACTCCTCAGGCTGCTCTAAACGGGAGAGATGATCCACCACCACATTCTTGACTCCAGGCTTATCCTTGATCTCAATGTCGAACTCCTGGAATAGAAGGATACATCTAGTCAATCTGGCCTTGGCATCCTTCTTTGCCTTGAGGTACCTGATGGCGGTGTGATCTGTGTACAGGGTCACTCTAGATCCAATGATGTAAGATCGAAACTTATCTAGGGCGAACACTACGGCTAGCATCTCCTTCTCTGTGACTGTGTAATTCCGCTGAGCGGAATCCAATGTGCGGCTAGCGTAGTGGATAGCAAACGGGACTCCATCCCTCCTCTGCCCCAGCACTGCCCCTACGGCAAAATCGGAGGCATCCGTCATGATCTCGAATGGGAGAGACCAATCAGGTGGCTGGAGGACAGGAGCCTCAATCACACACTGCTGGAGAGTCGCAAAGGACGAAAGACACTTGTCATCGACAAGGAACTCGGTGTCTTTCGTCAAGAGGTCAGTCAACGGCTGGGCAATCCTGCTGAAATCCTGAATAAATCTCCTATAAAATCCAACGTGCCCAAGGAATGACCGCAACTGCCTCAAATTGGACGGCAGTGCGAGTTTTCTAATGACATCCACCTTGGTCGGATCAACCTCCATGCCCCTGTTGGAGATGATATGGCCAAGCACCGTCCCTTGAGTCACCATGAAGTGACTCTTCTCCCAAGATAGAACCAAATGGTACTCAATACATCGCTAAGAGTACTCGGTCTAGGCAGTCAAGACAAGAGTCGAATCCGTCACCGTAGACCGAGAAATCGTCCATGAAGACCTCCAAACACTCCCCTACCATGTCCGAAAAGATCGACAGCATGCACCTCTGAAAAGTCGCAGGGGCGTTGCATAGCCCAAATGGCATGCGTCGAAAGGCATATGTACAAAGGGACAGGTAAAAGTGGTCTTCTCCTGATCCTCAGGAGCGATGGCCACCTGGTTGTATCCCGAGTACCCATCCAGGAAGCAATAATGGCTCTTCCCTGCCAGTCTCTCAATGATCTGGTCAATAAAAGGCAGGGGGAAATGGTCCTTCTTGGTGGCCTGGTTGAGTCTCCTGTATTCAACACAGACCCTCCAAGAGGTGGGTACTCGTGTAGCAATCTCCTCTCCCAACTCACTGATCACAGTCGTGATGCCCGTCTTCTTAGGCTATCGTGCAAGGGGCTGACCCACTTGGAGTCGGAAATGGGATAAATAAAATCTGCACTCCACCATTTTGATATTTCCTTCATCACGACCTCTCTCAGGTTGGGGTTCAGCCGCCGCTGGAACTCACGCGACGGCTTCGCCCCCTCCTCGAGATAAATATGGTGGGAGCACACTGATGGACTAATCCCATGGAGCTCTGCTACGCTCCATCCGATTGCCTTGCGGTTCTTTTCAAGAACCCCCCATCAAACGGGATTCTTGCTCTCCAGTCAGATCGACGGAGATGATGACTGGGTACATCTCAGGTTCGCCCGCAAGGAATCGATAATTCAGCGAAGTAGGGAGCGGTTTCAGCTCTGGACGGCTGGGTGCTGGCGAATCTGGCTTCGGAAGAAGATGTGTGAATGCTGCTAAATCTGCCAAATCTGCCTGGGAGAAAGAAGACGAGCTCTCGCAAACTGGATCTGGAGGAGGCTGCTCAACTGTGCTGTCTCTGATCTGCTCTGCCTCTACCTCCTCCTCATTTGTAGGCTCAGGTGGATTCAGGTCTGGCATCTGGTCATCACAATCTGCCCAATCAGACTCTGAATCCAAGGGATCTGCATCAAACAAGGTGGCATCAGTACCACTGTCACACAAGGTGGCCTCAGTACCACCATCACTAGGAACCATGTCGCGGTCGAGAACCGGCTCTGCTGCCTCTGTAGTGTCCTGGACCAGGGCTGCGCTCTCCAAACTCTCCTCTGCTGTCATCTCTGCATCAATGGTGTCTGAAAATGAGAGGATGGCCTGTGCTGAAGGGTCTGCCCATGCTGCCTCATCATCTGTGATCACAAAATCACAGTCCTGGTGGATGTCTAACCCGGCATCTGTCAGCTGCTCTGTATCGGTGCTTGCCTCTGAGCATGCTCTCTCTGGCTTTGTAGTCCTCGACTGTCTCTATTTGTACACTCTCGCCCTCGACGCGAAAGTATACCTTCCCTCTATCATGATCAGTCACCGCCTTGGCTGTGGCCAAGAACGGACGACCGAGGATGATGGGGGTATCGGCCACTGAATCAGGGATCTCCATGTCCAACACTACGAAGTCCACGGGGAATTGCAGGACCTGAATAGTGACGATAACGTCTCGCAACAACCCCTTCGGCCTCTTGACAGATCGATCAGCAAACTGAAGGACTGTCCTGCTCTGTCGAAGAGTGCCCAACTCGAAGCGGTCGAGAAGGGCTGCCGGAAGGAGGTTGATAGACGATCCGCTATCCAATAGAGTCCGGTCGAACCTCTGCTCACTAATCTGACATCTGACATACGGGGCTCCTGAATCTGGCCTCTTGGCCGGCAGACGGTTCTGGATCGTGAAGCACGTGGCTTTCGTCAGCACATGTATCTCTGAATGATGGTTCCTCCTCCTCCTCCTGACTGTGGTCCTATCTCTCAAAGATAGCTGAAGAAGGGGGATGTGCTGCAAAGCCTCCTGAAGGGTCAGCTGTATGTGAAATCTGTCGATCATGCTCTGGCTGAACTCCTCCTGCTCTCTCTTTTTTGGAACTTTTTCTCTTTTCTTCCCCTTCCCCATCTGAAGGGCTCCAGGGAAGGGGATCACAGGGTCCTTCTCAGATGAAGGACTAGGAATAGGTCTAGACGGCTCGACGGCCGGATCCACACATACATCAATCACCACAGTGGGACCAGAAGAAACTAAACCTTTTCCTTTATTCACAACAGTGTTCTGAGATACATCAACAGAAGGAAAAACAACATCTCTATCAAAACGAACACCGGTGGCCTCAGTACCACCTCAGGCTGGCTCTGCTAGACGTCTCGCGGCCTCAGTACCGCGTGCTGGCTCGGCTACTCTGGTGGCTTCAGTACCACCTCCTCGAACTGGTGAAGCGGCGGCCTCAGTACCGTCGGTGGAATCAGCATCCTTGGTGGCATCAGTACCGCCATCATCATCGTGTGTGGCCTCAGTGCCGCTCTCCTCCTCCTCATCTGGCGCCCTGGGTGGATCCTCGAGTCGTCGCTCAGACGAGGCGTCGCCTGCTGGTGCTCTACCGCTCCTAAGTGTAACAAAATCAGCATCAAACAGATCTGAAGACATATCATCAAATGGATCACTAGGAGTGGTATGCTCAGTGTAAACTACCTGCTCAGACTTCCTCTTGAGGCTATTGGGATTCGGCTCTATCTGTGCAGGGATGGCGGCCTTCCCTCTCATCAGGTCCCGCATCTCCTGGCGGAACTCGTCCATCTCCCGTCTAAAGGTAGCCTGCTGATTCGTGAGGAGGCGGGCTATGTTGTCCAAGGCGGGGCTCTCATGGGAGCCCGACGGGTAGCCTCTCTGGTGCTGAGGCTGCTGGAACTGATGCTGCTGCTGCTGAGAGGGGTAGGAGGACTGATGCTGCTGCTGGTGTGGCTGGTGAGCCTGCTGCTCACGTCTCCAAGACTGTCCCTGCTGCTGATAGGGACGAGGAACGAAGGACGAGTGCTGGTGTGGCTGGTAGGCTGGGGGCTGCTGCTGCTGGTGATCCCTCTGCTGGCTATACTGGCCTCCCTGGCCAGATGGCTGCTGCTAGGGCTGGGTACCTCCATTCCCCCACCTGAATCCGGGATGGTCTCGTCGGATCCCAGGCTGAGGACGGTCATACCAAATCCCGTTGACATCCATCAACGGCTCTGCGTCGTACTGGGCTGGCGGGAGTACTGCCAAAGGATGATCCGGCTGGTATACCACCATCTGCAGGTCTGGAGATGGTGGTGACTGGTAAGAGGGCTGCTGTTGCTGGTACGGCTCCGCCTGTACAAGGTGAACCTGTCTAGGCTGCTGAAAGGAGCTGGAGCGCTGGGACGACTGCTGCTGCCGCCGGTATCGCCTCGCGACTGAAGACGGGGCTGGGAAGCCGTCTGTGCCTCCTGGAGACACATGAGCTGGGTCTTCATGTCGCTCAGAGTCTGTGCCATCTGCTCCATCTGAGTGATGCCCTGGCACTGCTTCTTCTCGATCAGCTCCATGCGGTCCAACTTCTCGCTGATGATACCCATATCTGCAGCGGACGACTCTGCCTGTGCTGCTGCAACTGCGGATGAACTGGATGGACCGGCATCGACCCGTGCTATCCTCTGGTACTGCACGGGTCCTGGCTGCTGCTGGGGTCTGCCCTGAGTGTACAACCAGGTCTGGGACATCACCATATAGTTCTCGGCCATCTCCTCGTAGATGGCCCAGACCTGGTCGTGATCCTTGGCAAAATAGGACCCGCCACAAGAAGCGTTCACCAAGCCCTGGAGCTCTGGTGTCAGTCCGCTGAAGAAGCTCTGCACAAGGTTCGGCTTCGAGATATCATGGTGCGGGCATCGGTCTGTGAGCTCACGGAACCTCTCCCATGCCTCATGGAATTGCTCGTTGGGGAGCATGGAGAAGTTGCTGATTAGGGCCCTCGCTGCATTGGTCCGCCCGAGTGGATAGTACTTGTTCAAGTACTCGATGCGGAGCTGCTCCCAGGTGTAAACAAACTTCCCCAAATGCTTCAGCCAGGTGGCTGCTCTGTCTGCTAGGGAGAAGGGGAAGGCGATCATCCTGATCGTATCCTGGTCCACCTGACGGTCGTGGACAGTACTGCAAATCATCAGAAACTCCTGGAGGTGGAGATGGGGCTCCTCAGTAGCGAGCCCGTGGAAGCGAGGGAGTAGCTGCAAGGTGTTCGGGGGGAGCTTGAAGTCCCCCACGATGGCTGGAAGTACTACCCAGTGGTGCGTCAGTGTCGATCCGGGGTTGTGCAACTCCCGCATCGGTCGTGGAGCTCCTCCTGCCGCGGCTGCTGCGGCTGCGGCTGCTGCTGCGGCTGCTGCATCAGCATCCTCTAATATCCTCGGTCCCTCTCTCCTCTGCTCGCGCTCTGCTCTCTCTGCTCGCATCTGCTCCATCTCTCTCCTCATGTCGAGCATAAATGCTCCCTGATCCATCAACTGCTGCTGGACGGTCTCTAACGAGGCGATCAGGGTGGAGTTGATCGCTCCCTGATCCAATACGAAGTGCTCAGGCTGACGGGAGCGATCCTCAGAACTGCCGGCCATGGCGTCTGCAAAATCAAACGAGCCAAACTCAGGTGCTGTCAAATCTGCGAGTCTCTCCTCTGGCTCATATCTCTCAGAACCGAAAGAAAGGGGGTCGAGGGGAACATGGCGGAATCGGACTCGGGCTCGGAGATCTGGTCTCGGTCTCGCGGGCCAACCTAGATGATTGGGTAGACGTGCCCGAAAGCGGTGCAGCCAGAGGCTGCCTAAGAGATCGTCTACCCATCATCGTGATCTGGTCGAGTAGTGCGGATGGGATCTGGAAAAACTATGATCAGAATGCAAACCCCTCTATTCACCAACGCAACGCGAGCTGAAGACCGTGAAGGCTCGGTCTAATTATCTTGTCAGTTTTTATTAGGTGAACAATCAATCTATCAGAGCGCTTACGTGACCTGTTGGGATACCCGATACTACTCCAACCGACTGGCACGCACGGAAGAGTCGGTAGTCAGCTGGAGATAGCACCGGAGGGCTCTACCTAGGGTGCGGGTCACTCTCTCGCACAAGCAAACCAAACAATGAGGGGGTTGCTCTCCCCAAGGCAAGTTTTTAGGTGAAGTATCTTTTAGGGTCAATAGTCTTAGCAGTCCCAATTTTATGATTTTTCTTTTTACTATTTTTCAATAAAAACAAAGGCCTAACGAATTTTTCAGTTCTCCTGGTTATTTAATCCAAAACAAGGGAGAGAAGATGAAAAAGCCGATGCATGATAAATCAATGATGCATGCAAAGTCAGAAAGGCGTACCTGTCTCCAACACTCTACATGCAATATGATCCGCGCATAAATGTAAAAACAGAAATAAAACTACCTAAATGATGCAGCGATAAAAACCGAGTCCTAGATGAGCAAGTCTACTCGCAGAACCGTCTAACCGATCACCGACCTCCAAGCCAAAGGGTCCGATCTTGGCCCACCCCTCCTCTGCCCGACAAATCGGGGGTAGGAGAAAGCGCTTTACGGGGTAGGCTGCGGCACGTAGGCTACGAAGGAGATGAATCAGTTATTTTTATTAATTGATTATTAGTAGGTCCAATTAAGCGCACTATAGGAACATGCAGATAATTAAGTGTGGGGACCCTACTAATTACGGCACAAGCAAGTATAAAATCCTAAATCTAGGGGCTCGATAAAAAACCGCGTAAACACCAAAAAAGGCAGTAAAAAGAAAAGAAAACAAAACCGCGAAAAAGCCGCGAAAATCCTAAGGGTCCCCCGAGCACACCGGTGCTCGACGAAACAGACCCGCTAAGTCAAAGAGTCCAAGTGTCCAGTCTCTGAGTAACTGTATTATTACAATAATAATCGAATAAAAAGAAAAATAAAAACCTCTCCCACTCAACTCTCTCTTGCTCTCTCCTGCGGCTCCGTACAGAAGGAAGCCGCCTCCAAGTCCTGCGGTTGCGTCGGCTCCTCGAAAGTCGCCTCCGCGGTCCTCGGGCCCTCGTAAGAAACAGAGACAAGTGGTCAGACCAAAATAATCAAATAATAGTGATAAGAAGAATAAATGAAAATGAAATGAAGGTATATATGCAAAAATGCAAAATAAAATAAACACTCAAAATAAACAAAAACAAAAACAAAAGAAAAGAAAATAAAACAAAATAAAACAGAAATAAAATATAAACAAAAGCCGCGAAAAAGCCGCGAGCTCTAAAAGAGCCGCGAAAAGCCGCGAAAATAAAAATTAAGCAAAAATAAAAACTACTAAGCCGTGCTCCCCGGCAACGGCGCCATTCTGATGAACGTAAAATGACCACTCGGATAAGGGGTGCTAATCGATCGTTGCGACCCAAGCAATCAAGTGCGAACAATCAAGAAAAATATAGACCACCAAGAGAGAAAAAATCAATCAGACACAAAATAGCGGTCCTGCTATTAATTTAACCTAGTATAGCGACCAGGGTCGATCACAAGGAGCACGGGTTGGCCTCGCAGCCTACAAAGTAGTCAAAAAGAAATAAAAGAAAATAAAATAAGTATTTTTGGTGGTTTTTAAATATTTTATATTTTTTTGGATTTTTAGTTAATTAAGAAAATAATAAAACAAGAAAACAACACACTTCAACAATTTATTTAATGCACTAAAAATCAACCAAAAATTCTAACAAAAATATTTTATGTGTTTTATAATTTTTAGTGTTTTTGTTGAATTTTTGGTATTTTTCTGATAATTATTTAATTTTCTAAAAATCTAAAAGTGACTAAAATAGTAGGTACTGCCCAGCCGAGCTAAAAGGGCCTAGATAAAATATCTAAAGGCCCCAAATTAGCTGGGAGGTAATTTTCTTGGAAAGAGAATAAAACAAGGAAAATTTAGGCACCTAATTTATTATTTTTGGGTTTTTTGTTTAATTATTAGAATTTTTATAAGTTTTTAAGTGTTTTTCAATTTTTAGTGGATTTCAGTAATGAAAAATAGCCAAAATTGGCTAGAAAATCAAGCTAGACAAAACAAACAGTAGACAATATTTTTGGAATTTTTTGACGAGTTTTAATATTTGTTTGTGATTTTTAAAGTTAGACAATAACAAAATTAGAGGTTTTTGATTTTCTAAAAATATCAAACAGTATCTGAAATGTCTCCAAAATTTACGGAAAATTTTACAACATGGCAGGAGCCATGTATCCAATTTTCATCAAATTTGGAGGTGAATTGCTATTTTATTCAAAAATGAAGAAGGGGCACAGTGCACAGGGACCAAAGTGCAAATACCCGACAGTCTGGGGTGTCTGGTGCAATTAACCCAGCGAAACACGTGCTACGCACGTGCCTGGGGCACTCAGGGACCCAAATGCAAGAAAAATAAGTTCCAAGGGCTTTCTGGTAACGGGTACCAAAAGTCCAGGGACTTATTCGCAAAATACCAAAAAATATCTGCACATGCTCAAATGTATCACACACAGGGGTATAAATGCAATTTCTAAAAAGTATTCATTCATTAAGGAACAACCAGAACTATAGGGGCATGATATGCAAATAAGCCAAAAACTCACGTGTCGAAGCACGTGTCAGACCATACACAGGGGCATAAATGCAAACTCAACAAAGTACGAGGTCCTCTTTGCAATAATCCCAAAAACTAAACAACTATATTACGTATTTACAGGACTAACTACGAAATGCAATAAACAGAAGGGCCTAAGGGTAATTACCCTTTATTAATGGAGCGGCTGGATGGAGGCCACGTAGAGCATCTGACGGTGGCGAACAACGGGCGCTTCACAACTGGGCTCCTCGGGCGAATCCGACGGCGGGGGTTCCTCCACGTGGGGGATCGAGCGGTGTAGGGTGCAGGCAGCTAACCCTCGTGTGTCGGACGGCTGGGATCAACCCTCCTCAGATCTGACGGTGAGTGCGGCTCCTGAACGAACGACCCAGATGCAAACTGGAGCTGGAGGTCTGATTGGACGGCTGCTGAAGGTCGAGGAAGAACAAGTCACCGGCGAAGTTCGCCGGCCTCATGCGTGCGCTCCTGACCTCCTCGCGGGGCGCTGGTGATCGGAAAAGGTCTGGCGTGGGCCTCCGCGTCGGATGGGAATCTCCGATGACCCGGCCGAGCTCTAAGGAGCTCCGACGAGGTCAGCGGAGCTGCGCCTCCTGGCTCGATGTCGAAGGACCTCAGATGGCCCTTTTTGAACCTGCAAAGCAGTCCAGGAAGCTCGCGGGTCGAGGGCAAACTGCCTCGACCCGGTTAGGCGGGTGAAGGTGGACTATGAGGCGATATGGGCGAGCTCCGGCGAGGGGGGTAGACGGTGGAGCTCGAATCCCAGCTCCTGTGCGAGCTGGGTTGAATGGGGATATGGAGAAGGTGCGCGAGAAGGAGGCGATGGTGAATGTGGATTCCGATGATCGAATAGAGCTATGGAGTGGTCGGAATCGGCGTAACACGGCGGAGCGGCGATTTGGGGGAAACTACAAATTAAAGAAAAAGAAAGAACGACGGGGCTACCTGGGTGGACGGTGAGACTGGGGACGAGCTTGCGCAGCTCTGGGTCGTCGCCTCGAGGAGCGTCTCCCTCCGAGGCTCGATGCTCCTGCTGGTGGCGGAGCAAGGCGGCGAAGCTTTGCCGGATCAGTGGTCACGCTCCCTCTCCTCGCTTCAACAGCACCGGACGCGAGCTGTCACTCTCGCGCACACACTGGAGCTCACTGGGGGTGGAATCAAATGGCCAAAGATGAGCTTTGAGGTGGCGGAGCTGAGAATATATATGGTGGAGGGTCCGGGAAGACATGCGCGGGTAGGGCGATCGAGCGCGCGGATCCCAAGGCGAAGGCTCCGGCGAGGGTGACGGATATATCGAGATTAATTCGGACCCGGGGTTTGAGCAAGGCATGATCAGGTTTAGCAGGGAAAAATCCGAGAAGTCGGGTACCCGCTAAGAACCTGTGTGAAGTGGTCCTGGGGGGGGGGGTAGTTGACCGGGCGGTCAACAATCCCAGGACCAGTAGGAAGAGGCCACGTGGCTGGATCTTAGAAGTGAAAATTAGGTAGCTAGGGGCCGATTTATCAAAAAGTTAAAACATGAAATATTTTTATTTTATTTTTTTTCTATTTTTTAGTGATTTTTAATTAATTTTTCAAAATAAAAATAAGGTATTATACATAATATGTTATATATAGGTATATATACACTAAATGGAATTTTAATTTTTGATTTTTTAATTGTTATTTTTATACAATTTTATTCCCATTTTATATTTTATTTATTTATATTATAAAATAAGGAATATAAAGATATTTTTATTTAATTTTTATTATTTATTTACATAGGTGAAATAAATACATATATACATTTATATACATGGTATATTTACAATGTATTTTTGTGTTTTTAAATTTTGTTATTTTTATTTTGTTTTTGTTTTAATTGTTTTTATTTTATTTATTTACACTATATAATATATCGTATTTACCAGAATTTTGGAAATTAATTTTATTTATTTATAAGGTTAAATAAATATAGGTATAGTGGTCTATATACAAGGTGATAGTGGTGTTTTTATTCTTTTTGATTTTCTTTCATTTTTATCTTGTTTTTATATTTAGGAATATACACAAATATTTACAAGCAAATTTGCATCTATTTTTATGAGGAAAATATTTTATTTTATTTACATAAATATTTATACACATGAGCCCCTATCTCCCTCTACTTTGGCTTTTATGCGGTCAGGCCCATACTGAGCCTTCCCTTAGGTTAGGTTGCTCAATATTTATTCTAAATATTTCCCTCTTTTTCTTTTTAATCTTTATTCTTTTATTTTTGCACAAAAACATGCTAATTATAGATTTTTACACAATGCATGCTTTTGGTAATTATTTGTATTTACAACTATATACATGCATTTACAAAGGTTTTTGTAGCTAAAATATAAGAATAAAGAGTGATGAATGAGTATTCATCAGAACCTTATTGGGATTGAATTTAAGACCTAACGACCTTTAAGTTCCACAAGTCTTCTATTCAAATCGCCTCAACAGTCAGGTCAGAACAAATCCTCATACACAAAATTTGATGACTATGGATCTTACTTGTACTTTGTAAGTGAAGTATAGCTCTCCACATCAGAAATGTCAAAGAAACAACCTCGTCTAACAAGGTAACTCTAATTCCTCGGTCCAATAATTCTTTTCTCGAGAAGCCGGGTATTCCCTTCTAAGTTCAAGTGCAACCTACTCAAGAAAAAGGGGTGGAGATAAGAATGGACGATAGCCAGTGTGGTACCTATCCTAGGAAGCTTGACCAGTGTAGCCAAGTCATCCAGCTGCAAGCTTTGATGCATTTTACTTTTCAATCAGGCCTGTCCACTTTTGGAGATTCTGCATTTTTCGTCTTCTTCTTCCTTTTTGAATATATACAAGGTGCAACATGTACATAAAGGAGTTTTTCATCTTGAGCCAGTAGACTATCCCTCTTTTAAAGCATTATTGCAACCAACATCATCCCGTCCTTAGATGTCAACATCGCTAGACTAGATTGAGATGCACTACCCTCCCTAGAGGAGGACGGATGTTTCCACTCGTGTGCTACTCCAAGCCAAAGGATTTTACCTCCTCACCACCTCATCAATGAAGAGCTATGTGCATGGTGCTTGTCCAAGTTAGGTCACTTTTCAAGATAATCATGTGCATGTACGAAATATTCTACTTAGACCAATCAAGACGACATGTGAACATAGACTTGCGGACTCAAAGAATTAAGTCACTTGGCCTGAAAAATCTTAACTCAAGTTCCTGTAAGGTTCCTCTAAAATTAGGTAGATTAAGGTCAAATCAAATCTATCCTCGACTTATATTCATAACTTGGTTCAGAACCCACTATCTTTTCACTTCGCATATGCTAGATATGCAGATGAGATGCCGATGACATGCTATATAGATGAATGAAGTACAAGACACGATTTTTTAATGCAATGATGATATGCAAGAGAAAATAAAAAGCCTATATTTTTTTGTTTTTTATGTTTTTTGGTGGTATACCTCCTATTTTACAACAATTTTTACAAGAGTTTTACAAGTATTATGCAATATACTATACAAGTATACATGAATTTTACAAAAAAAATATTTTTACCCACTCTGTAATTATTGCATAATATATATAAATAAGTGAAAGTACGAGCTAAGGATAAAATATATATGTAATATATACATGCCCCCCTATACTAAGCTTGTGCTATGTTCTTAAAGCACGAGAAGCGAGGAAGAAGACATAGCTCGTGCTAAGTGTAGGAGAGCTAAAATAACAAAACGTATAGAAGTCGTCCCACCCCCTTATACTTAGGCTCTAGCAGCCTAAGTGTAGAAGAAGATTAAAATGGGGCGGATGAGATCAAGAGGAGAAATGGATGTGTAACTCTACAGAGCGGGCATCGGTGCCCCCTATACTTAGGCTCTGATCAGCCTAAGTATAGGATAAGAGTAAGTGTGTGAACCGATGAGATCTAGAGAATATACAGAGAATGGTGAAGAGACTCTAGTCACTCTCCCCCTATACTTAGGATCTAGTCATCCTAAGTATAGCCATAAAATGAAACGATATGAAGCCGGGGTGAGTGATTCGAATCACTGGGGAGGAAGGGATATGAAAGAAAGAAGTATATATAAGGAGGAGTGAGAATATACAAGGATCAAGAAGGTTTGTGATGAACCTTCTTATGGGAGCGAGGAGGCAGATAATATACATATGTGTCACTGTCAGAATCGTCCACAGATGTATAATAGTGAGGTGTAGCGATCATCCAACGAGGGTCGACACACGACTGCTTGCTCAGATATGGCTTAAGAACATCCTAACTGAGCTCACTCATATAAACCATCTCATCCAGACCCGATGAGGATTCCTTCGAAAATTCCTTCTCCGGAATGTTGAAGGAAACTTTCTTAGTCGGTTTTCTAGAACCTGAATCATTAAGAGGGAGTGGGGAGCGACGCATCATGAGGGATTCGGGGGAACACCTCGAGGAATCAATTCTCGATTTCCTCTCACTAGATAACCGACTAGAGGAGGGAGCAACCGTGTTTTGGGGTGGGGTCAATTCAGTTTTAGTTGTCTACTTTGAAGGTCCGGGATGTGGTGCGGTGTTGACCATGGGTTCCTCACCAAACGAGTCACCATATAGATTGTAATATTCTTGAAGGGCCAACGCACATCTCGGGAAGGTGCTAGTGATCTCAGTTGGCTTGGCATTATTAGTCATGGATGTCAGATCATCGAAACGGTAAAGGCAATCAGCAAAAATCGTGTTCGACTCAATGACAGCTTCGGGAGTCCTATATTGAAGCTGACAAAGCGGTGGTGAAGCAAGCATCGGGAATCATGGATGTGTGGAAACTAATGATGACTGAAATGGTTCCTCTCAATCATTTGATAGATCGATCAGCCAACTGAACAATCTCTCTCGACTTTTTGATTGTCCTGAGTTTGAGCTTGTCAAACACAGAGGTCGGGAGGATATTCATCGGAGAGTCATCGTTGATTCTTGAATGGGTAAAAATAGTATCTTTGACTTTACATTTAACCCTAGGCAACCGCTTCACTCAGCGGCTCTAGGTCTTTCACCCCGTCACCAAGGAGGTGGCCATGGGCACTATGTATCTCTCAGTCCTTGTCCTCTTATTGCCCGACCTCTTAAGCATTAATTTACTTCTCACAAATCGTAAAAATCAATAAAAGAAAATAAAAAAGGAAGACTGTATATATGTAATAGATACAGGCTGACCCGAACCCTGAGAGAAGGTCAAGACTTGACCTGATTGACCAAGAACAAAGTAGGGGGAGATAGGGTCTTTATTCAGAAAATCCAAAAAAATGTGTGTTATATACTTCACTATTTTATTTGTACATAAATTGACCTCAAATCAACTAACTTTCAAAACCAAAGTTGTAAATAAAAATGTGTCCTAAATAATAAAAATAATTGCACAATCAAATCATATACAGAATAAAAGCAACCACACTTGGTAAAAGCCACTAAGAAATAATTGAAAGACCAATTTCGGCTCCATATGAACTCAAATTGAACCAAGTTGACTTTCATTGTAGTCTAAATTAAATTGTCTTTAAAATGACTGTGTTTTCATAATTTTTGGAGTTGCGAGTAAAAAGTTGGTTTTCTGGGGTGGTTTGTGCAATTTTCCTAGGTATTTTGTACATATTGTATTTCTATATATTTGTAAATATTTTTACTAATTATTTAAAATAAAAATAAAAATAAAACTAATTTGCATATTTACCCATGTATATAATGTCATATATGTATATATCATATGTATATATTTAATTTTCTTAACTACCACCAAAAAAATAAAAAATGACATTTATTTTTCAAAAAATAAAGTGATGAAAATACAAAAAAATGGTTAATTTTTGTAAATATTTTTTAACACTTATCTTGTTAGTTTATCTCATTTCAATTTTTGTTCTCTCTCTTATCTCTTATCTTCATCCACAAATTCAAACTACATTATCTTTTCTATTTATATGGCTCCTTCTCCCTCATTCCTACTTGATCAATCTTTGGTGAGAGGAGCCCGATCTCCGAGAGTCTTCTTGTCGCAGAAGGGTGCCTAGTCTCTGAGCCATCCAGTGACAACGAGTCGGCCTTCGTCGAGGTGATCAAGGTCTTTTCCGCTCCTAAGGTGAGATCCATCATTTTCTTCTCATTTTTCATCTAGATTAACCTTAGTTTAATTTTTCGCTCTTTATTTCATCGTTATTTTTTTTATCTAGTTCTTAGATTCCATCACGATTTTGATTCATCTTCGATCTTGATTTTTCATCCCGTCTTCTTGATCCTATCATATTCTTTTCTACCTCGCACGATCTCTCAACTCCAGCCCCGCACGGTGGTCGGAGACTCGGATTCGATTCCTCCATTTCGTAGGATCCTCATTCACGAATTCCGTTTTGATTTGGGACCAAGTCATCATGCTCACGCCCTAATTTGTTGATAAATAATTAAAAAAATATTTGTTTTTCTTCTCTCTAACATTTGTTTTGCAGGATCGCCTAAAAAATAAAAAATTAAAACTAAAAAAATTACTCATTTTAAGTTCTGTTTCTAAAAAAATAAAAAGCAGCTTTATTTATTTATTTTCGTTTTTGTCTTTACATCAATAATAAAAAATATATAAAAAAACTCGGTAGCATGCACATAGGCTCCAGCCGTCGGCATGCCCGCCGCCAGCCCCGCGGGCCATAGCTCCTCTCGCCAGGCGCCTCCATCCATCCCTCTGCCAACTTCGTGCTGGAGCAGCACGCGCGCCCCTCCACCATGCATGCGGCACCGCCCGCCACACGCCATCAGTGCTTACGCCCTCCACTGCTTGGTGCCATCGTGCTTCCCATCCCCACCGCACCACCACTGTGTGGGACGGAGCCACGCCGACCGTTGATCACCAACCCTCCATCCACCGATCACAGCAGTTGAGCTCCAGAGAGGGCGACCCCTCCCGCACCTCCACCGAAGAAGGTAGCGCCCCACCTTTCCATCATCGCCCCTCCGCACGGTGCAGCACCGCCCCTCCGTCGCGAGCGGGCAAAGCCCCAATGCGTCCATACCGCGCCCTCATGTGCCGTCGGTCTCCTCCAGCGTGCGGCTCCCATCCGTGCCATTCGCGTGCGCCCGCGCCTCCTCCATCGTAGCGGCAGCGGTGGCTCCATCCGTCCACCTTGTTTGGAAATGAAGAGAACTCCAGTGAACCCTAGGGGGTCATTTTGAAAATAAAAGACATTGGAAAAATTACGGTGAAGCCCTTAGAACTTTTTAGAATTGCAAAATAGTCCCGGTACTCCAGAGCCAATCACGTGCTTGGCACGTGACTATTTGGGTAAATTTCACTTTTTCTCCCACAAGTTTATGTTTTTATATTAAGTGCAAAAGCTTTTAACATTTGCGTTGCAGTCCTTGAACTTCGGACCTTCATTGGCTTGCTTTTCATGTTGAAATAAATGTTTACTTTGGTCAATAAAATTTCCAAAAATTATGCTATGTTCCGGATGCGCTTATCTTTCTAGTATAAATTTTTCATCGCAATTTGTCTTCATTTAATATTTAAAAAAAATAAAAAATAGAGTCTTTTTCTTTTTCTGAAATTGAAAAATTCATGAAAATTCAATATTGCTCCAAAAATTCTAAAAAATTAGAGTAATTGTATTCCGTTGTCTTTTAATTTATGTACAAGTTTTGTGTATTAACTATTTATAAAACGCAAAAAAATGAAAAACATCAAAAATCTTTTAAAAATCACAGAAAATTCTACAAAAATCCAAAAATCGTGATTTCAGTTCTTGTTTAGATATTTGCATATATTTCGTCATAAAAATAATTGCCAGGAGTTTTGGGTACTTAAGTATTTTTAAGTTGCAAAGTACTCCAGGCTGTGCATTGTTTCTCATTTTTGCCACTGATTGATTTTTAGAAAAATATAACAACATCTGAAAATTCTACAAAAATTCCCAAAAATATTTCAAAAATCTTTAAAACACAAAATATTTTCTTTGGATTTTTCTGAGCAATTTTGATATAATTGAAAAAACCAAAAGGGATTGTGTGTGTAGTTCTTATTTTGTGCATATTGTTCTTTATTTTAAGTTTAAAAAAATTGCAAAATTAAAATCACTAAAAGTTTGAAAATTAGGAAAGAAATAAAAAAATAAAAATGGAAAAATTGCACAAAAACCAAGGATAGTTTGCCTTTGAGATTCCTGCTCTTTCTTTTAGTTGTTTTTTTGATTAATTGAATAACTCTTAAGAATTGTAGCATCCCTAAGTTTGATCTTGTCCGCTATATAGGTAAATAAGTAGCAAAAATTTCTCTTGCTTCACATTATTTTCTGTAATTATTTTGTAGCGAGAGAAGAGAAAAAAATTATTTGTTTGATCTGGGATTTTTTGGGTATAACATCGACACATATCATTAATAGTTATCGATCCTCGAAGATCCTGCATCAACAAAATGGTGTCGTTGTCGGGGAGGCATGGCATGGGTAGTTAGATTTCTCTTTTGACCTGCTATTCTTGGTTGTAAATATATGTTTATATTTTACCACATTATTTCATTGTTCATATTCACTGCTCATATTTGATAATTGTGTTTCTTACACATTCTCTCTTTCTTTTTCTTGCGAGGGCCTGCGGAGCGAAGGAGACGATACTAGGAGAGCCGAAGCACCCAAGCGACATGGAGGCGTCTTGATTCTTCATCGAGCCGTAGGATACCGTGACAAAAAGGAGAAGAAGAATTGAAGGAGACGAAAGAGAGAGAGAGAGATTTGCTTCTAGCGTTTGAACTCTTGTAAATGGACATTCATTTGTTGCAGAGTCTGTTTCGCCAAGTGTCGGTGCACTTGGGGGACCTCACCGATTTTGTTTTCATCGTCTTATTTTTCTTTGTTTCATGCGGATTTCGTGAGCTACCTATTGATTGCTTTAATTAATTTGCTTGAGCTAGGTAATTAATTAGGTCCAAACACCTTAAACAAGAATTTCCGTACCTATAGAGTAGAGTGTAATTTGGACTTAGTCAAATTAACTTGTTATTGCCAGTTCATAGAAGCTACCATCTTGGACGGTTCACTTGAATCATATAGGATAGTTTATTTTTCTGTATTTCAATTCTGCACGGATCACTTGCATGTAGAGTGCTGGCGACAAGGTACGCATCTCTAACCCCTGCATGCATCATTGTTTTTGATCACGCATTGGCATTTCCGATCTCCTTCCTTGTTTTCACTCACATAAGTTAAAAAGGAAATTGGACACTCGGTAGGCGATTCTTTGAAAATATTTTGACCAAGTGACAACTGCCTAAAATACGGGACTGCTAAAGAAAACTCGACCCTAAAATAAACACAAGAAAAAATCATTATTTTGGGGAGAGTAACCCCCTCAATATTTGGTTTGCTTGAGCGAGAGAGCGACCCGCACACTAGGATAGAACCACGCCTGAACTCTTTTTAGACTACTATATTTGGTTAGTCGTTCTCCAGTGAGGATCTCTCCGGTAGTCGGTAAAGCAACCCGCGACGTCCTTAATAGATTGAATTGATTGGGTAGCCGGTAAATGGTTCACAATTTATAATGGATGGGAAAGATCTAACTTTGGGATTGGGTCAGTTTCCTGAGAGCATTGGGTTCCTAATAGCTCGCTTTAACCGATATGATAGATTGTATTCTCACCAAACTCTAAAATTGACAAGATAATTGACCGAACTTTCACGGTCTTCACATTGAGTTGAGTTGGTGAATTAGGGGTTTGTATTGTATTTGATTGCTTGTGTGCATACTAAATCCTTCCACGCATTGACAACTTTTTCTTGCATAGCTTGACTTGACTATCGCGTTCTCCCGATCCCCATCTTTTGTTTCGGAGATGGCCAGCTAGAGTTATTTTAATCCGATCTTCGCGGATACCTCATACTCTCCAGTCGATCCACCTTCCCTTTTCCAGGAGGACTTTCCTCCTGATTTTTGTGCATATCCACTTAACCCATTATTTCTGGAATCGGACGATGATTTTCACCCACCCTCATCCCACTCACCCGATCCTGGGATTTTGGAGTCACCTTTCATGTTGTCCACACTTGAGACCTTGAACCAGATGATGGAGCATATGAATTCAAAGATTACCGATCTATTTAACATCAATAAGAGCCAAAATGCTATTTCACTATTTGAGAATGTGGATTCACTTGAAGATAATCATGAAAGCTTGAAATTACCCAAAAGACAAAAAATGAGAAAATTTTAAAAAATCAAAAAGATTTCGAGAGATACATTGTTGATTCATTTTGTGAGGAGAGGACCTAAATGCCTGATCATTTACCCACATATCTATTCACATCATGTCCCAACCTTGACCCCGAGGATGCCACTATAGAGAATGCTCTTGGCAATCCTCGTGTATATGCTGATTCCGATCTCCTCCCTTATATGGAGGAGGTTTAAATTCAAAAAAATGTTGACTGAACCCGAAGTGGTGGCCACTATTCATGAAATCATTAAAGCCCCACTTCAACAGGCCATGACAGATTTATCTACTCCTCAACACAATAAGAGAAAGCGAAGGAGAAGATCTGAGCATCACATCTTGACTATGGCCACTGCCTAGGCCATCTCCCACCGTCCGTATTTTAAGAAAGGGAACATTGCCACACCTCTTGTGAGTTGCTCTATATTTGATTAGTCTTGTGATAACACTCTCCTTGACGGCGGTTCATCAATCATTATAATACCTTATCTATGGTACAATCTCTTCATCTTGGGCCTCTCAAGAAAACCAGGATGATAGTTCAATTTGCTGATGGATCTATCAAGAGGCCGAAGGGTATTCTTGAAAATGTTGTCATTCTTATTAAGGGCATGAACTTCACTTCGGATTTTGTTGTATTGCCCATGGAGACCTCCACCTCTCTGGAGAACACTCCAATCATCCTGGGACGACCTTTCCTCGCCTCTGCGGGAGCCGTTATTGATTATGGACCAGGAGAGATTCACTTTCATTCTGATGCAGGGAGCGATGTGTTGATCACTATACCCGCTACTGAACAGAGACCTGCATCCCATGAGAGCCCGCCCGTGTTAGCCAACCCCAAGGAATTTGACCTCGATGATAATATTAGATATTCTTGTTATATGTTGGATGATAATGAAACCCAAGAATTCCTCTTGAAGGAGGAAGACTCGAAAAGCATAAACCTTGGAGTTCCCCGTTCTGGTATGTGGTGATGCATTGATGAAATCCTCTGAATTTATACAATAGACACCCTAGAGCGGAGGCAGACTCTGAGACTAGATAGGACAGACATGATTTGACTACTTTCACTGATGAGTCCGTTCTTATTCACCCTGAGTTAGATGAGACCGATCAGGCCAAATTTGATTTGATTGATTTTATAAAGGAATTTCGGCCTTTTGATAAAGATGATGATCCAACAGAGGCTCGCCAAGCTGAAATTGTTCCTACTTTTACGGATTAAAATTCTAGCCTTTTTACTTTGACATTTGTGAGACTTCCCAGGCTAGACATGACCATACTACTTCCACTGATCGGTTTAAGCCTACGCAATCTGAAACTGCTGAGGATACATTCTTGGTCGATCCTACTCAGTTTATATCTAATAATAACCCCAATATTGGCCTACACCTTGTCAGATCCATTCCTCAGCGGTCCCGTAAGAAGGTTTGATTTCGACCTTCTTGACCTTTTACATCCACCCCTCTTATATATCCTTTCGTTTCACTCTTTCTTCTTCCGTTTTATCATTCACCCCTTTTCCGTGTGTGTGTATATGCTATACTTAGGATGTGCTTTATCCTAAGTATAGGGGGTGAATGATTTGTCTCGTTCATATTCGTCCAGTTCATCACTCCTATTGTTGCCTATATTTAGGGATACTCTACCTTAAGTATAGCGGGGGGTGATGTTGTTCATATCACATCTTTTTATTTTTTTCTATACATTCTCTGCATCAGTTGTCCCCTTTTGTACAGTCTGAAGGATATGGGAAGATCCTCAAGCGCATCACGGAAGCGTGTGGATCGCATCACATGCGATCGGGGGCAACTAGTCGCACTAGTTGCTCGATGCAGCGGAAAATAAAAATTTTAATGTGATGAAACCACATGATCCAAGAACCTTTCTCGGATCGTTTCATATAAACCACAATAGGTATAAGGTTTACCTCTTGAAGCGTGGTTTTGATCGAGTCTTAAACCAAGAGACCTCCTGTCTCAAGTCTGATTCGACGGAGGAGACGCTTGCGAGCGCGTTGCTGAGACGTGTCCTTCTCGCAATGCAAGTTGTTGTCCACGCGGCAAATATCCTGATCTCGTCACACGGGATCCTACATCTTCTTCACGAGCGAGGCGCACCAAAGGAGACGGAGATCCATGAGCAAGTACATCGGCAGCATAACGATGATGCTGCATCGATGGCGACTCTCTCTGTGGCTCCATGGTGGATGGCCATAAAAGAGAAAGGGAGAGAGCATTTGGCATGTAGAGAGAAAGAGAAAGAGAGCATATGTTGTTGTCGTAAACGTATGACTCGAAGAGCAAGGGGTGCCTCTTCTTATATAGGGTTTTGGGAGTCCATGGATCTCAATCCATGGACAACACATAATCAATGGTTGATATTGATTTGTGTTTCTTTCAATGGCTAAGATGTTCTTATAAAAATACAACAACAATTGATTTAATTTATATTGATAAATCAACATAATTAATCCCAATTTAAATCACTTTGACTAGTCTTGGAGATAATGAGAAGACTAACCACATCCCCTAAAAAAAGGAGGACGGCTACCAAACATCTCATGAGATCTCATTATCTCATGAGATCTCATTATGTCATGATATCTCCAAGATTTACAACAACAATTGTTGTAAATAGTTTTCACAAAAATAATTCACAATTATCTTGTGAAAAACTTCAATCAAGCCATTGAAATTATGTGAATCTCATTCATAACCCAAAACAAAATGTAATTATATTTTCAATAATCATTCAATGTAAATGCAATTCGCATTAACAATTAATCAACAAATTTAAATCATAATATGCTCTCTCTAGTGTTATCCACATTATTCATATCCATGATAATTAAATCACATTTAATCAACTTGGATTTCTTTTCTCATATGCTCAAATAACATGAATCACATTCACATTATTCACATCTTTGATAATTAAAGCATGTTTAATTATCTCAGATAACTCTCCTAATAATATGAATCAAATTCATATTATTCATGATAATTAAATCACATTTAATTATATATTTTTCTCAATGCTCAGATACATATATCAACAGCAAGGATAATGTGCTTTCTCCGCGGATACTTGGAGATAAGGACATGGCGATTGTATTGTTTCACGTATAGTGACTTGGATATTGAGATCACATCTAAAATCCATATCTTGCGAACCTCCCATAGATGCTTGATTAAATAAAGACCGCAAATCTAATCTTCTCATTACATCTGAATCACATTCAGATCAATGTCCAACATTTAGACTATGATCAGATTACTTCTCTATGAGAGGAGTCACTGAAATCCAGACATGTTTCATCACTCCCACGGAATGGAAGCGTCATGGTTATACAATCATTTATGATCACATCGCCCTCATGTATCCCCAATACATGTACATCCTGCATACTGGAAGACGCAGGATAAACCCGAAGTATAAGATCAATTTTACACTGTCTACTTCAGAGTTTTATCATCAAATTTCTCATTCGATCATTGGGAGTCGGTATCGATCATATGCTTTCCAAAAGCATATATCATACCCAGGTGTTGATCATATACTTTTCCAAAAGTATATATCAAACCTACAAATTTAGTCAAGCTTCCAAAGCGAGACGACCGTGCACGGAATTTGATTCTTCCCAATATCTCATGAGCGAGCTCATGTCTTCCGGTTCAGTGATGAACCTGTATGATCCCTTTGAGAGATCATATTACTCATATGCCCTTATATGCACACCAGCACGCCGGTGTATAGACCTTGATTAGGTCATCAACCTATTGGTTTGCCAAATGTACATACTCAGACATATAGTAACACATCTGTCTCTGGTTAGAGGATGCATGCTTATATCGTGACAGCATACGACATAGGTCTTTGGTTATCTCGATCTCGTTAAGTCAACTCTTTGACCTAACTAATCTAACACCTCTTAATCTCTATTCCCATGCAGAGGACCTACATCAAGAGGTCAATCAGATATCAGCCAAGTGAGAAAGGATTGTCATCTCCTACTCAGGCTGGAGATCCTCTCTTAACAATCATTTGACGGTACTTGATGAGTCCTCAATATAACTCTTTAGATATTCATCCAAGCACCAGCCTCTATGATTCAATAATTGAATCAACTGTTGTTTGATTAACGTAACCCTAATTGTACTAAGGGACCTATTATGCAAATTAGTTATTCTTCATTTTAGATCAGGGAATGATATTCGCAATAACATTTATTGCATAATGGCTCGTCGTGGGCTCACATGTCCAACAATCTCCCACTAGCCAAAAGAGCCATTAATGGGTTAATCATTTAAACCCACACTCATGTGACAATTATAGGTTATTTAGAAAAATAGCTAGGTAAGCTGATCAGTCACTCTATTCCCGAGAGACTACGCCAAATCCTTTTACGGTACTTGCATGTCCCCTAGTAACAGTGCTCGCATCTAATGCGAATGTTACATCTTATGCAACCTATACTCTATCTTGTCAGTTATAGTGTCCTTGACACTATTGCTTAATTGTTATTATAACCAGTATGTCCATAATCCTCATCACAATACCCTTATTTCTGGAGATCTCTATCTCCTAAGGTATTCACAGTTAAGACCTTTTAGATCTCCATCTATAAAGTCTTAAGCTCTTGAAGATAAGACTCTGAGATCACTATCTCAAAAATCTCTTCATCTTTGAAGATATTGTTATTACTGCAATCAAGTGTTTTATCTCCTTAGTAGGATTAGTAACATTAAATACTCCCATTGCATGGCAGATATCTGACTTTTGTGCACAAGTAGCATACATCCGACTTCTCATAACTGATGCACAAGGGCAAGCAGTTTTAGCATTCACTTCCTCAACTCTTTGAGGTGATATCCCTTCAAATAAGTTAGTACCATAACTAAAGGGAAGTAAGACTTTCTTGGAATTTTCCAGAAAATGGATCATATCCAAGGTGTACCACTAATGCGACGGTTCTAATACCCTCTTCTCTTTACTTCTGAACATCTTCAGAACTAAGATCTAAGAGGTATCCTTGAGATCATATCACAAGGTATGGAATAGCCAGTCTATGAAACACTTATTATTATCCTTATATCATTCCAAATGATTAGGGTATCATCTACATTTAGCACGATGAACACAATGACACTCCCACTAAGCTTCACATGGTATATCAAGATTCTATCTGAAATCACAACATTTATCATTTCATTAAATCTTATGTTCCAACTACAAGAAGCTTATTTTGAGTCCAGAGATGGAGTTTCCTTAGCTTGCATAGCTTGCTTTCCTCAATTATGAAGCCATGGGGCTACTTCATGTGAATATCCTTAGAGAGATATTCGTGGAGGAAAGCAATCTTGACTTCCATCTTGAAGATGTCAAAGTCAAGTTGTGTAACTATAGTTAGCAATAATCTGATGGGTTTAAGCAAGGTTACTGAAGAGCAAGTCTCATCGTAAGCAATGTCTTCTCTTCGGTGTGTAGCTCATGGCTACGAGCGGTGCTTTGAAGGTATTTACCTTCTCACCAGGTTCCTTCTTGCTCTTGAAGACCCATTTATGCCTTAACGGGTCTTACCCATATAGGTGGATCCTTGAGGGTCCATATACAATACTTGTATATGAAGTCTTCTTTAGACTTGATTGCTAACATCCATCTTTCCATGACATGATCTTCAGAAGCTTCATCAAATGAAGTTCGATCATTGCCAGATTTCTCTAACACACGGAATCCATCCTCAAACTCATTTGAAGAGGTATTAGTGTTTCATTTTTAATTGTCCATTTAGTTTCCAACTTCAGGAGCCTCTTTATCTTCTCAAGATTAAATGAATTCCTTTTACTTCATTTTCATCTTGATTCTCAAGAGAGTCATCCTCTAAGAATCACATTCTTAGAGATGAGATCTTTTAAGAATCTCAAGGTCATAAAGTAGGTATCCAATACCATCTTTTATTTTCCTAATGAAGTAGCACTCTCTAGTGCTAGATTCCATCTTACTAGCATGGGAACTTTTTAAGGATATATAATGTAGTCTCTACCACATATATATACTTGGAAACTAAGAGATAATTATGCTAAGATTAATCATTGATCAAATCATGTCACATATGATCCAATTGTATCTCCCTACAACTCTCTCAAGTTTAGGTATAATAGGAGGAGCTAGATAGGAATGATATTCATATCTTCATAAGGTATTCTTTGAATTCATCTAATAGGTACTTGTTACCTAAGTTAGATTAAATTCATTTCATCTTCCTTAAAACACTGGTTCTAAACCAAAACTGTGAAATCTTTGAACATTTCAAAGCTTTCTAAGGGAAGAAATTCACATCACAAATAATCATTAAATGATATCACATATCATCAATGATCATTACGATACAAATGATCCACATACATCAGTATGTATGAGATCTTTAATACATTGGCATAACACCATTCCCAGAGAAGGGTTTATTGGACATTTTTTACTTTGAATACAATATTCACAAGCATGTAAGATTTTAGATTTTAGACATTCTAAGGTTCATCTCTTACTAGTCTATTGATCTCATCAACAGACTAATGTCTAAGGTTTGATGCTAGATCATTATCAAATGATCTTTATCCTACTATTGATCTATAAGGTTTAATATTCAGTATTAGAAATGCTAATGAACTATTCATTAATTTCTAATTTTCGTAGAGTCCTCCAGATATCAAGATACTATCTGAAATATATCCATCATAACTCTTTATGATAGGTCTATTCCAGAATTCATTTCTATTTCCGACATTTAGAAATAAACTATGAGTTTTTTCTAATATCTAGGTAGTAGAGGCATTCTCTAATACTAAGGACTCTCCCACTGAAATTATGAAGTCTATCTATCCAATAGATATTGTTGCAACAATTGCATCAATATCCATGTAGATGACTATTAAGCCTTAAAATCAAATTTTCTAGTCTTCTAAAACATATGCAACCAATTGCAAGTGTTAGTAGAATAATGAGATACAATTATTGGACTTTCATCTTATCAAATAAGAAAGTCAATTTCAATGATTATATGTAGATGTAAATTATTTCGATGCACTATCCGAGTCCTTCTCTAAAGATTCTAGATAGACTTGACAGTCATACTATCAATACATCGACTCATTGTAGTATTGGCATTCATCCAACCCTTTGGATGTCGTATGTGTGTGGAAACCATAGAAGTGCAGTCAACTCTTTGACTTTCCTTCTAACCTAGGTCCGACCCATGCTTCCACTGCGCTCCTTTCATCTCTAAACAACCATTGCTTAAGACAAAGGATCTCTTATGTTGAATTCAAAAGATTTCAATATAAGAGTATTTTGACATTTATATACGCTTCATTTACTCATACAATATGAACATTATGAAGCTTCATGAATGACTAGAGTATAGATAGTAGAATGATGACCCTCATCATAACTACATACATCTTAACTCTTAAAGACTTAGGTTCAGGTAGGTATTCAAATATTTTGAATACATCATCTCTTATAGAGCCACCATTCTGCATAATGCAGTGAATCATGTCATTCATGATTAAATGTCAAGAGCAGATATGTATGCCAGAACATCTTCTTAGAATTTTATAAGGATTATTTGACAATTGCGATCATCATCGACATGTCACTTCCAAAGTACATTCGATGAGAGATCAAGACTATATAGACACACAAACCCTAGGTTGTTGTCTTATTGTCTATTTAATTATCATTCCTCATTATTATGAGGAAACTTGCACATTGCAACCACATACAATATGTGTCCAACTGCAAGTACAATATTTGATCATGGATCCAATCCATGCTATTTTACTGGTTATTATTGAGTATAGTATTGAGTGGGTTTATGAAGGATTATCTGAAATAAGAAATTTGCATAAATATATATATAAATATATATACACGTTTTACTTTGATTTAAGAGTTTTTATATCAAAGTTGTCTTGCCTTGTCAACATTGAAAGTTCATTCCCTTAATCACTTTCAATGTAAGAGATATACTTACCATTATATCTCAAGCAAGATCTGGGGTCTCCTTTCTTATCTTTGTCACATCCCAATAATATGAGAACCTGCAACTCAGATAAAAGAAGCGGGAACACATTCCGTCTTGCAAGTCCAACTTGCATCTCCCAATCCGGTCTTTAACACCTGGGCCCACCACCCCTAAGGTGATGTTGACCCGTCATTAAATTAACCAACCGTCAACAGGAATACAACTCGCTACGTGCAATCCAATATCACCCCAATAATATAAAGACCCGATATTGGGGTCACTACGCATACGTCCTTACTCTTTCGAGAAGCGAAGAGCCCGATCCAAATGGATTGTATGCAAGAGCTATCACTTCGGACACGCGTCTCCTACATACAATATCTGGCGACGGAATCCTTCGCCTTGACGAGAGACCATGGATGTCACTTATGTGATCCTCCACCTCTTGTTCAAATTTCAATTAATTATCATGAATCATATTCATATAATTAATTCTTCCAAGGGAAATACACATATATTCATAATAAAGTGTTTTTAATTGGATATAATTAATTTAATCGTATTAAATCAAGTATCAATCCAATTCAATCAACAAACTTGATTGTTACTTGAATATATGGTATTATCTCAAAGTACGTATTAATTCGTATTTTAATAATTAAAAAATACACCACGATTTCTCCAGCATTATCGAGTTCCTACCTGTTGTCATGGCCTGTACCGACAGGAGTAGGACAGACCACACACGGTGCAACCTGCTACCCCAACGCTCCCCGACTAGACACCATATCCACCTCAGGAAAGGATAATGCCAAATCGATCATTGTGTATTTGAGATAATCATCGATTTTTCAACCGAACTTATACCATATAGTAATAATCAAAACCATTTTGATTATAAGGAAATTTGCTAGACAATTTCCCAAACATATTCAAGTAGCATGTTTGTTGAAAGTGTATCAAGTAACCAATTAGTGATCTAGATCATATCTAATCATTTATTGGTTGAGGCAATGCCATTTAAGGGAACAATTATCATTCAAATATTTCTCAAATATTATACATAATTATTCCAGGAAATTAACCATAAATTTCACAAGTTTCTTAAATGACTATCACAAGGTTCATGATTAGGATTGCAATTTTTAACAGTGACCCTCACTTACTAAAATTAGCATATCTCATTCATTTTAAATCCAAATTAAGCAAAATCAGTTTCTAAAGTTTGCTAACTTGATTTAAAACATAACCAAAGTGATAATTACACATTTCTAGGCGTGTCAGAATAGTAACCAGCTTTTTAATTATGTTATGATTGGCCATCCCCGAAACAATGGATATAGGTTCATTAAAATCATCATATCTTGAGTTATCAGATTCCAAATCACAAAAACTCAAATCCCACGGTTTTCTTAATTAATGGAAACATTAACAATTTAAATTGTCGTGTTTAGATGTTTTAAACATGGTCGAAATTTTATCACAAACAGGGCTGCGAAAATCGAAATGCGGAAAACAATTTCACGAACCCTTACGAGCCAAATCTTCTTAGGTTAACAGATCGTATCCAAAATCCCATAAACTGGCTCTGATACCACTTGAAGGATATAATAAGATCTTCAAGCGCATCATAGAAGCATGTGGATCGCATCGAATGCGATCGGGAGCGACTAGTCACACTAGTGCTCGATGCAGCGGAAATTAAAAATTTTAATGTGATGAATCCACATGATCCAAGAACTTTCTCGGATCGTTTCATCTAAACCACAATAGGTATAAGGTTTACCTCTTGAAGCGTGGTTGTGATCGAGTCTCTAAACCAAGAGACCTCCTATCTCTAGTCCGATTCGACGGAGGAGATGCTTGCGAGCGCGTTGATGAGACGTGTCCTTCTCGCAATATAAGTTGATGATCCAAGCAACGAATCTCCTGATCTTGTCACACGAGATTCGACATCTTCTTCATGAGCGAGACGTGTCGAACGAGAGGAGATCCATGAGCAAGTACTCCGGTAGCATAATGGCGATGCTGCATCGATGACGACTCTCTCTATGGCTCCATGGTGGATGGCCATAAGATAGAAAGGGAGAGAGAATTTGGCATGTAGAGAGAAAGAGAGAGAGATAGAGCATATGTTGTTGTTGTAAACGTGTGACTCGAAGAGCAAGGGGTGCCTCTTCTTATATAGGGTTTTGGGAGTCCGTGGATCTCAATCCGTGGACAACACACAATCAATGGTTGAGATTGATATGTGTTTCTTTCAATAGCTAAGATGTTCTTATAAAAACACAACAACAATTGATTTAATTTGAATTAATTTATATTGATAAATCAACATAATTAGTACCAATTTATATCACTTTGACTAGTCTTGGAGATAATGAGAAGACTAACCACATCCCCTAAAAAAAGAGACGGCTACCAAACATCTCTTGAGATCTCATTATCTCATGAGATCTCATTATCTCATGAGATCTCACTATCTCATGATATCTCCAAGATTTACAACAACAATTATTGTAAATATTTTTCATAAAAACTATTCACAATTATCTTGTGAAAGACTTCAATCAAGCTATTGAAATTATGTAAATCTCATTCACAATCTAAAACAAAGTGTAATTATATTTTCAATTTATCATTCAATGTGAATCCAATTCACATTAACAATTAATAAACAAATATAAATCATAATATGCTCTCTCTAATATATTATAAATCACATTTACAATATATCTGATTAATATGTATAGTGTTATCCACATTATTCCTATCCATGATAATTAAATCACATTTAATTATCTTGGATCTCTTTACTCATGTGCCCAAATAATATGAATCACATTCACATTATTCACATCTTTGATAATTAAATCACATTTAATTATCTCAGATAACTCTCCTTATAATATGAATCAAATTCATAATATTCATGATAATTAAATCACATTTAATTATCTATTTTCCTCAATGATTGGATACATATATCAACAATGAAACTATCCATGAACTCATTCAAGGATAATGCACTTTCTTCGCGGATACTTGGAGATAAGGACATGGCGATTGTATTGTTCCACGTATAGTGACTTGGATATTGAGATCACATCTCAAATCCAGATCTTACAAACCTCCCGTAGATGCTTGATTAAATCAAGACCGCAAATCTAATCTTCTCATTACATCTGAATCACATTCAGATCAATGTCCAACATTTGGATCAAGATCAGATTACTTCTCTATGAGAGGAGTCACTAAAACCCAGACATGTTTCATCACTCCCTCGGAATGGAAGCGTCATGGTTATACAATCGTTTATGATCACATCACCCTCGGGTATTCCCAATACCTATACATCATCCACACTAGAAGACCCAGAATAAACCCAAAGTATAAGATCAATTTTACACTGTCTACTTCAGAGTTTTATAATCAAATTTCCCATTCGATCATTGGGAGTCGGTATCGATCATATGCTTTCCAAAAGCATATATCATACCCAGGTGTTGATTATATACTTTTCCAAAAGTATATATCAAACCTACAAATTCAGTCAAGCTTCCAAAGCGAGACGACCGTGCACGGAATTTGATTCTTCATAATATCTCATGAGCGAGCTCATGTCTTCCGGTTCAGTAATGAACCTGTATGATCCCTTTGAGAGATTGTATTACTCATATGCCCTTATATGCACACAAATGCACCGGTGTATAGACCTTGATTAGGTCATCAACCTATTGGTTTTGCCAAATGTACATACTTAGACATATAGTAATACATATGTCTCCGGTCAGAGGATGCATGCCTATATCATGACAGCATACGACATAGGTCTTTGGCTATCTCGATCTCGTTAAGTCAACTCTTTGAACTAACTAATATGACACCTCTGAATCTCCATTCCCATGCAGAGGACCTGCATCAAGAGGTCGGTCAGATATCAACCAAGTGAGAAAGGATTTCCATCTCCTACTCAGGCTGGAGATCCTCTCTTAACAATCACTTGACTGTACTTGATGATTCCTCAATCTAACTCTTTAGATATTCATCCAAACATGATTCAATAATTGAATCAACAGCTATATGATTATTAAGATGGCCATGGTACATAACCCTAATTGTAGTAAGGGACCTATTATACAAATTAGTTATTCTTCATTTCAGATCAGGGAATGATATTCGCAATAACATTTATTGCATAATGGCTCGTCGTGGGCTCGCATGTCCAATACGGTCTTCTATACTTAGGATTACTTGATCCTAAGTATGTGGGGACCACCAACTTCGCTTCTTTTTATCTTTCAGTTGTTGTAGAATAGGAGTCTTTTCACTTTTCTATACTTAGCACGAGTTACGTCTTCCTTTGTCGCTCTATGATCACTATGATGACATAGTTCGAGCTAAGTATGGGGGTGTCGTATATATTATTATATATACTTTAAACATAACTCGCACTTTTTAAGATAATTATTTTGGGGGATATATATATAATTTTGTAAAATCCACATGTTTAAAAAAAACAAAAATTAAAAAATAAAAAACAAAAAATAACAAAACAAAAAAACAACAAAAAAACAAAAAAAAACAACAAAACAAAAAAAAACAATAAAAAATAATAAAAAAAACAAACGAAAAATCTCTTGTATATACTTGTATATATTTTAATAACCCTTTTTCCTTTTTGAAAAAATTCAAAACCAAAAATCTATAAAAACTTGCATAATTCAAAAAAAAATTTTCTTTTACATCTGCATTTTTCTCCAAAAATCCATAAAAAGTTTAAAATTAGAAAATTGTTAAAAAATGTGTTTTTCACATGTGCATCATTTTATTCAAAAAAAATATCATTCTTTGCATTATTCATATTTTCTTGCTTTGGCATGTGCATTTTTCAGGATAGTATTGACATTTAAACTAAGTCTGGAATGAAATTCATGGAGCTTAGTTGGGCCTTAATCTACTTAATTTCAGAGGAATCTTATAAGAACTGGAGTTATGACTTTTCATATCCTAGCGACTTAATTCTTTGAGTCCATAAGACTATGTTCACATGTCATCTTGAGTAGTCTAAGTAGAACATTTAACAACACACACATGATTCTTTCAGACCGTGGCTTATCTTGGACAAGCACTCTACACGTAGCTCTTCATGGATGAGGTAGTGAGGAGGTATAATCTTTTGGCTTGGGGTAGCATGCGAGGGTAGTACATCTAGGCAAAACCTCTCGTCTTCCTGTAGGGAAGGAAGTGCGTCTCAACCTGGTCTAGCGATGTTGAGGTCTAATGACATGATGTTGTGGGGTTGCAATAATGCTTCAAAAGAGGGATAGTCTAGTGGCTCAAGAGGGAAAACTCTTTATGTACATGTTGTACCTTGTATATACTTTTTTTAAAAAAAATACGGAAAAATGCAGAATCTCCAAAAGTGAACAGGCATGATTGAAAAGTAACATGTCTGCTGGAGTGTATATATAAGGATAAAAAATATAAAAATACAATAAGAGCTTAAAAGACAAATTTTTGTAAGCTTGTAGCGGATGACTGACGGGCCGCAAATTTAGCCCTTTAATAGTGTAGGATTAACACTTAGATCGTCATTGCAGTCGAGCTAAATTTGGTTCGTCAAAAACCACATAATTGATAGGTCAATAGAATCAAATGGTTGTATTTATATTTTACTTGGGCAAGTCCAAGGCCGAACTCAGGGACACGAGCCTCTCTTGAAATATTTGGATATAAATTATCTAAGTTAAGTGTTGGATTAACGTAGGTCTATGAATGCATGAAGACAAAACAATATGCATTAAGTAAACATGAAAATATGCATTTTTACTTTCTTTTTATCATGCAAATGAATGTGATGAAATGCAACACAAAAATATGCCCGAATTATAAGAATACTTGAGCCATTTAATCATAGGTCAAATCGGGGTCAAATAATGAAGCTATTTTCATTTATATAAAAAATAAGGCATGAGAAGCACTAAAATGAAGACACTGAGCTATTGAAATAATACATAGAAATTCGTAGTGTCAAATCTGGAATACAAGCATGCCATCAAGAAGACAATGAAAAGAGCTTCAAAACACCACTGAAATCGACTCAATCGAAGCTAGCATGCTCAAGATATGTACAAGTGAAGCCAGGGGCATAAATGCAAGAAAACTTGAAAGATAAATAACAAATAGGTCCCTAGGAGGGACTAAAATGCAAATAAAGGAAAGTTCGGGACCTTACATGTAAATAACTCACACGCGCGGGGGTATTTTTGCATTTATTAAAACCCACGAGGGTATAAATGCAAAATACCCCCGATGCACGTGGTCAGCACATGAGCTCTCGACCTGATTGTAATTTTTAAAAATTATGAGGGATGCCGATGCAAATAGACCAGCTCCACGTGCCTGAGGCATGTGGGTCCAGGATCGGGTGGGGGCGAGGCTCGGCGCAAGGTTGGATGGCCGTAGCAGGTTGCTCGGGCCACGTGGTGGCTCGAGGAAGCCTCGGGTGAGGCTCGGTCCCACCGAGCCTCCGCACTCCGGGAGGACGACGTGGCTGCTCCTGGACTGTTAGATCTGCGCCGTAAGGGTGAGATCCAACGACGCCTGCACCTCCTCCTTCCTCACAGGTTGGCGACGCGATTGAAGCTCCAACGTGAGGCCTGGAGCTCCTCCGTACCTCCCTGTGCTCGGTGAAGATCGGGGAAGGATGTTGAATGCTTGGCGATGAAGACTAGAGCTCAGGGAAGATGCGGGAGAGCCTGGAGTCTGATATCGACGAATGATCACCGGAGGTGGAGCTCTAGAACTTGGCTCCGCCCGAGGTTTGGCCAATGAAGTCTTCAAACCTGCAAGAGTGGTTAGGTGATAGCCAAGGCATGTGTGCGTGCGGGCTGAGGTGAACGGAGGGCTGATGGGTGAAGAAGAGGAGCCCTTGGTGGGTTCTCCTCCACCTCCGGCAGAGGAAAAAGCCTGGGATGGTGGAGGGTTCTGATGGACGAGGAGGATGAGCGGAAGTGATGGCGAATATGTCTGGAGGTGGGCGGATCTCATGGGGTGATCAGGTGGCGGTGAAGGTGTCGGACGCCGCCTACTTAATTAGAAGAAGAAGGAAGAATATACAAAGGGGGAATCTAAGAAGCTTACCTGAGCAGGTTGGCGAATGAGGTGGTCTAGGCTAAGCTCCGAGGGGAGCTCGGGTCATCGCTGGACTCCGGCGACCCCTCGGAGTAGCTTGGCGGAGGCTGAGCCACCGCGATCCTGACTGTGATGGCCAGGGGTCTCACCAGAGTTATCGTCGTCATGACGCCTCAATCCAACCTCCCTCTGTCACAGGGAGGAGGAGAGATGTTGGGCGGAACCCTCGTAAAGGTGGACTCCATTAATTGGTGGCTGAGGTGAGGTATTTGAAGATCGAAATTGGCGGTTTCAATGGTGATGGTCATGTTTTGCGGGGAAGATGTGTAGTGATTGGAGGATAAACGTGGGACGAGTGGATGGCCGCGAGGATGAGGGACCATCCAGCTCCGTCGTGGGGTGGTTGGTGAGTGGAGATGGTGGACGAAGACTCGAGGAAAAAGGGAAGGGGCAGGTGGTTGTGCGAACTGGTGATCATGGGAGAGAGGTCATCTGGAGGTAGGAGAAGGTCTCTGCGCCATTGGATCTTGAGATCCAACGGTCAAGATACGGGTGTTCAACTGTGACCAAGATTGAATCGATGAAGATGAAATCAGGGGCGAGGATGGCACCACGTGGCGAGCTGAGCGAATGACAGGGACCAACGGCTTGGAAGAGATCGGTGGGCGGTGGAGATCATCTGGGATGATGAGTGGTAAGGATACGCGGTGGAGGTGGGATCGAGGGGTGCAAATGCCACCACGTGTCGTGCTGTGGGCGAGGCGCTAGGGGACGACCGATATTTGATCTAGGGAAGATCAGATGGTTGAGATAAGATGCAGGATGAACGATGGCGATGAGGAGAGAAGGAAGGCAATCGTACGGCAGAGAGGCAGCGACATGTGGCACGTAATGAAGCGGGCCACGTGGCGCAACCAGAAGGCGCCATGTGGACCAATAAGCTTATTGCAACAAAGATTTGAAGAAATGAAGGAAAAAATGACCGAATTTGGAAAAACTCAAAACATGAAAGTTGTAGATCTCGATGAGATCTACAAGCTTCATGTTGACCAAAAAATGGAGACGAGGTCAAATAAAGGTAGAAAATATTTTTGAGGGCATTTTTAAGGATAAAAACACCATGAATTTTAATTACGCCATTTTTTGTGTTTTTAATTTATTCAATGACTATGATATTTACAAGATTTTGTCTGGTTCTTATTGACATCTAGTCTAAGATAGGGGGTTAATTTCAGCGAATTAGAGGCTTGAAACATGGTTTCATAAACCCCCTATACTTAACCTATGCCCGTCCCCGAGCATCAAAGAAAATGAATGAACTGTATTAACCCCCTTGTGCATGTGCGTACATGATCTAATCTGTTCAAGTCCTCTCAAATTTAGAGATCCAAAATCTTAGAGCTCAGCCCAGCCTTAATCAAGAGGCATCCAATTCCTCTAGTTATCCAGACTCTCTCTGATGTACATATAAACTAAGGATATGACATTTAGTGTTGACTGCGTTCACGAGAGTCGAGTCAAAACGTCACCCAAGGTATTGGTCCAAGAAATTTTCCTAAGGACCCAACCCTCAACACTAGGGAATAAATCAAATCTTGCGTCTAATCCACTGTATCTTTAGTTGTCAGACTTGAAAGTGTAAATGGAAGGCCAGTGATGGAGGGTATAGGATTGTGTCATTTCTTCTCTCCCTCTCATTGGAACAAAGATTCTCTCTAGTGCCTTATTACACAACATTTTTTTTGGTGTTGCTCAGTGCGTCTGTCAAGAGAAGTTGGAGCCGTCTGCACTTGTTTTTCTGGGAATACACTGGGGTGTGTCTTTTTTGAGTACATATCGTACCTTCTACACCCAGACTTGTAGCATTTACGATGCATAACCCTTTTTTGGTGCAAGCCCGACTCCTGGTCCTAATAGCGGTGGTCCAAGTGGACACTTTGAAATGGTTGGGAGCGCTCACCTTTGGTGGAAGCTCTTTGATATTTGACTTTGTATGGAATGAGAGCTTTTCTTTGATATTTCATTGCTTTGTAGTATTTTTGGCTAGCTCCACTGCTTTTACCAAGAGTTGGCGCACCCTGATCAACATTTTTGTTTATTTCACACCCTAGCACTTAGGTCAATGTCAAGAGATTAGTATAAGAACCAAGTTCTCATACTGGCTAAAGTTGCTGACACTCAGGTTTCATGAAGCTTTCAAAGATTTTATCCCATCCCCATCATTAGATCAAGTCCAGACTTGAATCCCTCATCCCGGTCCCTCAAGTGAAGAGTCAACTCATCTCATCGAAACCGCAGTCGTGCATGTGATGTGCTAATCATATTCTTATGGTCAGAGGCTAAGAATGAAATATAGTACGCAAATCTAGAAACCTAGGTAAATATGGATGATTAAGTCCAAGACCCTGATGATTAAGGTTGGTTAACCTAAAATCTCAAGACCTCATAAACCAAGTTTCCTTGAACATTTCAGATCCTGGGTGAAAGTGTGAAAAGGTACGGGAATTAATCCAACTCCTTCAATATTTTTTAATTAATTTTTTTAAGGACTTTAAAAGACAAAATGACTGTCTAAACCCAAATGAGTATATGAATATGCATTCGGCAAGTATAGGTGTAAGTACAAGTCAGAGCCTGTTGCTTGAGGATGGAGTCTTACGCGATGTCCTCTAAACCACCTACTCTGCTAAGGGCGAACCCTCCGGAACGCGGCTACTTATTTGGGCTTAGTAGTCACTATTGACTCTTAAAGGATTTTGAATTTTCCTCATTTTTATGGAATTTTAATTAGAGGTTAGAACACATATTAAACACAACTTTCCTTGAAAAGATATTTCAATACTAAGTCACACAAATAAATAATTTCAAAACATTTTAAAAAGATTTTTCAAAACAAGAGAAACTCATTTTTCAAATCATTTTTAAAAATATTTTCCTATAAAAAATAGTGTAACATAATATAGAAAGCCTTGAAATAATTTTGTCCACTTAGTTCAAAGGATTTTACTTTAGCCAAAAAGTTTTAAATTTTTCAAAATTTTCATAATATAGCTAAAGTATATATGCTGTATATACGGTATACCCCCATATACTTAAACTTTGCTATATCGTCATAGCACTAGATGATACAAGTCCATAAGTCCATTTAAATATAGAAAAATATACGGGAACTAAGGAGGGCTCCCCCTATACTTAGGTTAGAAATAACCTAAGTATTGAGGCAAGGAAAGATGAGTAGAAAAATCACAGGGACTCGGGTTCCCTCTATACTTAGGCTGAGAGTAGCCTAAGTATAAAGATTGAGAGTTGATGCTGGGAGAGACTCGAGGTGAAGGAAGAAGTCGGATGGATGTACAAATGAGCTAAAGAATCTTCAGAGATAAATGGAGTACCTAGGGTCTAAGGGAGGGTTTCAGAACATCCATGGCTCAAGCAAGCATGCAACACCATTTTTATTTCACCAACTCACACGTGAAATCAACAAATGTTGGTTGATTATCTGGTCGGTTTTACTGGTGATTAAAAACATTCCAGTTTACGCGGAAAAATGTCAAATAATTCAACTACGTAAATACGAGTGTTGCTCTCCCAAAACAAGATTTTACTCCTTTTTTTAGGTTGACTTGCAATTAACAGTGCCAATTTATTTTGCTTAAGGTTATCACTGAATTAAGGTGAGCACATAAACCAAGCAATCACCGTCTACCGCTCATTCCCATTTTCCATTAACCTAGGTGATCAAGCTAGGAGGGGAAATCGAGAAAAGCCATGCAATCAATAAAAACCATGGTCTAGGCTAAGCGAGAAAACATGCAGTACCTTAGCAAAAATACGTGAAAATTCGGACTGAATTGAAAACTGAAATGATATGTATGCAAGTCGATTGAAAACCGCACCTAACATGCTTCTATTAGCGGGGAAGAATATCTTTTAAATTTGGCTAAGTGAAGCGATGCTATGTGCATCTATATTAGAAGTGTGTCCTACCTATGAGCAAACACGTAAAATAAAAATGTGAACGAAGCTCGAATAGCCGCGTGCCTAGTCCTAGGTCGACACTCAAGTGGGGACGTTCCCCACACAACCACATATAATTCGTTCATTTACAAGCGTGAGTCTTTGATTGAAGATCGTTGTAAAGACGATTATTACATGCATATGAAATGGAATAAAAATGCGAGACACATTTTTTTCGATCGAATCATCTCCAAAATTGCTCCGCGGCTCCTCGCAGCGAGGAAGTACATGCTCCTCGCCTCCTTGAGCATCTAAGGCCCTGCCACAAAAGCAAAGGTTAGAGATCAATCGAAAAGAAAAAATTTTACGATGCAAGACAAATGAAAAAATTGACCTACATAAACGAAACATTTAATACAATAAATAAAAATCCAAACAAGACAAAAGATGAGCCGTGTCCCCGGCAACGACGCCATTTGACAGGCCGCAAATTTAGCCCTTTAATAATGTAGGATTAACACTTAGATCGTCATTGCAGTCGGGCTAAATTTGGTTCGTCAGAAACCAACTAATTGATAGGTCAATAGAATCAAATGGTTGTATTTATATTTTACTTGGGCAAGCCCAAGGTCGAACTCAAGGACACGAGCCTGTCTCGAAATATTTGGATTTAAATTATGTAAGTTAAGTGTTGGATTAATGTAGGTCGATGAATGCATGAAGACAAAATAATATGCATTAAGTAAACATGAAAATATGCATTTTTTACTTTCTTTTTATCATGCAAATGAATGTTATGAAATGCAACACAAAAATATGCCTGAATTACAAGAATACTTGAGCCATTTAATCATAGGTCAAATCAGGGTCAAATAATGAAGCTATTTTCATTTATATAAAAAATAAGACATGGGAAGCATTGAAATGAAGACACTGAGCTATTGAAATAATAAATAGAAATTCATAGTGTTAAATCTAAAATACAAGCATGCCATCAAGAAGACAATGAAAAGAGCTTAAACGCCACTAAAATCGACTCAATCGGAGCTAGTATGCTCAAGATATGCACGAGTGAAGCCATGGGCATAAATGCAAGAAAACATGAAAGATAAATAACAAACAGGTCCCTGGGAGGGATTAAAAATGCAAATAAAAGAAAGTTTAGGACCTTCCTGGTAAATAACCACATGCACGGGGGTATTTTTGCATTTACTAAAACCTACGAGGGTATAAATGCAAAATACCCCTGATGCACGTGGTCGACACGTGAGCTCTGGACCTGATTGTAATTTTTAAAAATTATGAGGGGCACCGATGCAAATAGCCCAGCCCCATGTGCCTGAGGCACGTGCGTCCAGGATCGAGTGGGGGCGAGGCTCAGCATAGGGTCGGATGGCCGTAGTAGGTGGCTCAGGCCACGTGGTGGCTTGAGGAGGCCTCGGGTGAGGCTCGGTCCCACCAAGCCTCCGCACTCCGGGAGGACAACGTGGCTGCTCCTGGACCGTTAGATCTCCACCGTAGGGGTGAGATCCAACGGCGCCTGCACCTCCTCCTTCCTCGCAGGTGGGCGGCACGATTGGAGCTCCAGCCTGAGGTCTGGAGCTCCTCCGTACCTCTCCGTGCTCGATGAAGATCGGGGAAGGATGCTGGATGCCTGGCAATGAAGACTAGAGCTCAGAAAAGACGCGGGAGAGCCTGGAGTCTAATATCGACGAGTGATCGCCGGAGGCAGAGCTCTAGAACTTGGCTCCTCCCGAGGTCCGTCCAATGAAGTCTTCAAACATGCAAGAGTGGTTAGGTGATAGCCGAGGCGTGTGTGCGTGCAGGCTGAGGTGAACTGAGGGCTGAGGGGTGAAGAAGCGGAGCCCTTGGTGGGTTCTCCTCCGCCTCCGGCGGAGGAAAAAGCCTGGGATGGTGGAGGGTTCTGATGAACAAGGAGGATGAGCGTAGGTGATGGCAAATATGTCTGGAGGTGGGCAGATCTCGTGGGGGGATCAGGTGGCGATGAAGGTGTCGGACGTTGCCTACTTAATTAGAAGAAGAAGGAAGAATATACAAAGGGGGAATTGAAGAAGCTTACCTGAGCAGCTTGGCGAATGAGGTGGTCTAGGATGAGCTCCGAGGGGAGCTCGGGTCATCGCTGGACTCCGACGACCCCTCGGAGTAGCTTGGCGGAGGCTGAGCCACCGCGATCCTGGCTGTGACAGCCAGGGATCTCACCGGAGTTACCGTCGTCATGACGCCTCAATCCAACCTCCCTCTGTCACAGGGAGGAGGAGAGATGTTGGGCGGAACCCTCGTAAAGGTGGACGCTGTTAATTGGTGGCTGAGGTGAGGTATTTGAAGATCGAATTGATGGTTTCAATGGTGATGGGCATGTTTTGTGGGGAAGATGTGGAGTGAGCGGAGGATAAACGTGGGACGAGTGGATGGTCGCGAGGATGAGGGACCATCCGGCTCCGTCGTGGGATGGTTGGTGAGTGGAGATGGTGGACGAAGACTCGGGGAAAAAGGGAAGGGGCAGGTGGTTGTGAGAACTGGTGATCGTGGGAGAGAGGTTGTCTGGAGGTAGGAGAAGGTCTCAGCGCCGTTGGATCTTGAGTTCCAATGGTGGAGATACGGGTGCTAAACTACGGTCAGGATTGAATCGATGGAGACAAAATCAGGGGTGAGGATGGCGCCACGTGGCGAGCTAAGTGAACGGCGGGGATCAACAGCTTGGATGAGATCGGTGAGTGGTAGAGATCATCTGGGATGATGAGCGGCGAGGATAAGCGGTGAAGGCGGGATCAAGGGGTGCAGATGCCTCCACGTGTCGTGCTGTGGGCGAGGCACTAGGGGACAACCGAGATTTGATCTGGGGAAGATCGGATGGTTGAGATAAGATGCAAGATGAATGGTGGCGATGAGGAGAGAAGGAAGGCCATCGTATGGTGAAGAGGCATCGATGCGTGACGCGCAATGAAGCGAGCTGCGTGGCGCAACCAGAAGGCGCCACGTGGCCCAATAAGCTTATTGCGACAAAGATTTGAAGAAATGAAGGAAAAAATGACCGAATTTGGAAAAACTCAAAACATGAAAGTTGTAGATCTCGATGAGATCTACAAGTTTCACGTTGACAAAAAACAGAGACGAGATCAAACAAAGATAGAAAATATTTTTGAGGGCATTTTTAAGGCTAAAAACACCACGAATTTTAATTATGCCATTTTTTTGTGTTTTTAATTTATTCAATGACTCTGATATTTACAAGATTTTGTCTGATTCTTATTGAGGGCATTCTTATTGACACCTAGTCTAAGATAGGGGGTTAATTTCTGTGAATTAGAGACATGAAACATGGTTTCATCAATGACTTGGATACACTGGTCATGCATCCAAGGATAGGTAGCTACACTGGTTACCGTCCATTCTTTTCTCCATCCCCTCTTCTTGAGCTAGTTGTACTTGAACTTAGAAGGGAATATCTCCGCTCCTCGAGGAAAGAGTTGCAAGATCGGGGAACTAGAGTTACCTTGTTGAGGGAGGTTGTTTCTTTGCTACTTTTGAGATGAGGAGCTATATACTTCACTTACACCGTACTTGACCTGACTGTTGAGGAGACCTGAATAGGAGTCTTATGGAACTTAGAGGCTGTTAGGTTTTAAATCCATTTCCCATTAAGGTTCTGACACACTAATAATCCAAAGGTCTGACAGAATTCCAAACTACAATTTTATGAAGAAAAGTTTAGTACTCAATATTGTTCTATCTTCTTTATTTTTCCTTCCTTTTTTCTTCTATTCACTTATTCTTTCAAATAAATGTTTGCTAAGGGATTAGCAAAGGTAAAGCATAGAGGGGTGATGAATCTGTAATTCGTCATCTTTATTCATTTATGTTAGCATAAAATCTCTTATAAAACACTTGTATATAACATTAACTCCATATTCTTACTAACTTGCATCTGTGTGTAAATATTGCACACTTCTTACCATTTTAACCTAAAATAAATAAAGAAAGAAAGAAAGGAAAAATAAAGAAAATAAAATAAAAAAGGAAGACTGTATATGTGTAATAGATACAGGCTGACCCGAACCCTGAGAGAAGGTCAAGACTTGACCTGATCCACCAAGAACAAAGTAGGGGGAGATAGGGTCTATATTCAGAAAATCCAAAAAAAATTGTGTGTTGTATACTTCACTATTTTATTTGTACATAAATTGACCTCAAATCAAATAACTTTCAAAACCAAAGTTGTAAATAAAAATGTGTCCTAAATAATAAAAATAATTGCACAATCAAATCATGTACAAAATAAAAACAACCACACTTGGAAAAAGCCACTAAACAATAATTGAAAGACCAATTCCGGCTCCATATGAACTCAAATTGAGCCAAGCTCATTTCCATTGTATTCTAAATTAAATTATCTTTAAAAAGGCTGTGTTTTCATAATTTTTGGAGTTACGAGTAAAAAGTTGGTTTTCTGGGGTGGTTTTGCAATTTTCCCATGTATTTTGCACATATTGTATTATTTATGTTTGTAAATATTTTTACTAATTATTTAAAATAAAAATAAAAATAAAACTAATTTACTTGTTTACTCATGTATATAATGTCATATATGTATATAGCATATGTATATATTTAATTTTCTTAACTAACTACCGCATAAAAACAAAAAAATAACATTTATTTTTCAAATAAATAAAGTGACGAAAATAAAAAATAGTTTATTTTTGTAAATATTTTTTGAACACTTATCTTGTTATTTTATCTCATTTCAATTTTTGTTCTCTCTCTTATCTCCTATCTTCATCCAAAAATTCAAACTCCATTATCTTTTCTATTTATGTGGCTCCTTTTTCCTCTTTCCAACTTGATCAATCTTTGGTGAGAGGAGCCCGATCTCCGAGAATCTTCTTGTCGTAGAAGGGTGCCTAGCCTCCGAGCCGTACGATGACTGCGAGTCAGCCTTCGTTGAGGTGATCAAGGTCTTTTCCACTCCTAAGATGAGATCCATCATTTTCTTCTCATTTTTCATCTAGATTAATCTTAGTTTATTTTTTCACTCTTAATTTCGTCGTCATTTTTTTATCTAGTTCGTAGATTCCATCACGATTTTGATTCATCTTCGATCTCGATTTTCCATCCCAACTTCTTGATCCTATCGCATTCTTTTCTACCTCGCACGATTTCTCAACTCTGGCCACGCACGGTGGCCGGAGACTCAATGCTCGGATACATATATCAACAATGAAATTATCCCGAACTCTTTCAAGGATAACGCGCTTTCTCCGCGGATACTTGGAGATAAGGACATGGCGATTGTATTGTTCCACATATAGTGACTTGGATATTGAGATCACATCTCAAATCCAAATCTTGGGCCTCCCATAGATGCTTGATTAAATCAAGACCGCAAATCTAATCTTCTCATTGCATCTGAATCACATTCATATTAATGGCAAATATTTGGACTAAGATTAGATTACTTCTCTACTGAGAGGAGTCACTAAAATCTAGACCCGTTTCTTCACTCCCTAGGAAGGGAACCGTCATGGTTATACAACCATTTATGATCACATCACCCTCAGGTATTCCCTATACCTGTACATCCCGCATATTGGAAGACTCAGAATAAACCTGAATATAAGATCAATTTTACACTGTCTACTTCAGAGTTTTATCATTAAGTTTCTCATTCGATCATTGGGAGTCGGTATCGATCATATACTTTCCAAAAGCATATATCATACCTAGATCTTGATCATGTACTTTCCAAAAGTATATATCAAACCTACAAATTCAGTCAAGCTTCCAAAGCGAGATGGCCATGCATAGAATTTGATTCTTCCCAATATCTCATGAGTGAGCTCATGTCTTCCGGTTCGGTAACTGAACCTGTATGATCCCTTTGAGAGATCGTATTACTCATATAATGGAGACATACAAAATGGATATGGCAAGTAGAGGATCGAATCCACAGGGACCAGGTAAATTTGCAAATTTAATTCGACATTTTAATGCATGAGATAATCAATTAAAATTATGGATGCTAATGTATGCAATCTAATTATCGTAAAGACTAAGTTATATCCTAAAAATATTTGAAATGAAGAAGAATGCAGGGTTAAAGATGCAATTGGCATAATAAGACAATAGACATAAATGAAGAAAGAGAGAGAGAGAGAAGAGAGAAGAGAGAGTACGGCTAAATTAAAAATAGAGAGAGAGAGAAGAGTTTTCATGCAACATTAATTAAAGAGAGAGAAAGAGAGAGAGAGAAAAAGAGTCCATGCACTTGAAGTGCATTTCTTTTGGCGAGAATGTCGGGCTGGTGGGGGATGTGCACTTGCTGTTGTTGCGCGTGAGCTAGACAGGAGATGCTAGGAGCTTGGTCGTGCACCTGCGGGAGGGATTCACACGGAAGGCGTGCGAGCACAGGAGGGTTGCTGGAATGCAGACGGCCGTGCAGGGATAGGATGCGCGAGACTCTCTGCTGGAGAAGAAAGACCAACATGCGCGGGAGGCGCTGCACGAGGAAGGAGAGGGGGACATGCAGGAGGGCGCACGTCCTGCTGGAGAGAAGATCTGACCGTGACTGGAGGAGGGAGAACGACTGCTGGAACGCAGACGTCGCGCGGGAGGGGGTGTGCTGCTACTGGCCGACTGTCACACGACTGGGAGCAAGGTGCTGGCTGCTACGCGAGGACGAAGGAGGACACATTTACCTGCAAAAGAGATAGAAAACAAAGATATGGAGAGGGTTAGCAAAAAAAAACATAGAGAGAGAGATGGAGGAGAGGGGTCGGCTACATAGAAATGAGAAGAGAGAGAGGGAGAGATGAGAAGAGAGAGTAAGGGACGAGAGAGAGGAGAGTGCGTGAGGGGAAAAATGAATGGTGTGAGGGGGAAAATGAATGGCGTGAGGGAGAGAAAAATGGGGAGAGAGGGGACCTCTTTATATCCACATCATGTGACTACTTGCATGTTAGAAGTAAATGCATGGGTTTTTTATGTCTTGCATGGGGAAGGTATGAGTATGGGGGAAAGAGAGAATTTAAGTGGAGAGTATTCATGTGAATGCATGGGGAAGAGGGGAGAGAGAATAGGCATGGGCAGCTAGAATGCATGAGAAAGGAGATAAAGTTGGTGGCTCCATTTATGAGAATAAAGAGTGAGACTTTTACACTAAACCCCTTCCCCTTTTCTTTCCAACAAAAAGTAAGTGAAATGTGATGGATGTTGTCGGATTTAATGTTACATAAGTATACTCAATAATTCTTTATTCTCTCTGGTAACAATAAGTCTGAATTTTATAGATGATAATTAATCTCAGTTTAGAATATGATTTTTAAATGTGAATGATGATTTTATCTGCTCTGTGTATAGGATGCAATTTATGTGAATTTGGTGTTTATACATCAAAGATTAATATTGTACTTCACATAATTTAAGCATGTTATACTAGTATATAATGTAATCATCACACCTCCATACTTAAATCTTGCTAGTCCCGAGCAAGAATAAGATAAGAAATAATGAAGGATAAGGAGAATAGCCAAGATAGGTTGGGTGAGGGTTTACAACAAACATACCCACAAAGTCTTGAGTTTTTCAGATCCTAACCACACAAATACACAAACTTCAGTAGAGTCAATCCATGGATTAATGATTTGTTCGAATAGTCAACTTAACTTGAATTTTGTAGTTTCAACAGCCTCTCAGTTCCAACAAAATCAGACATGGTTTCAGAAGTTTGATCAGGTCAGTTCATCCCTAAGAAACATGTATTCTCTTTGACCTTGAGTGGATATAAATAATGTTAGTGATAGTTTTAGCTTTCGTGAGTCAAGAGAACGAGCTATCAACACAATCTATCGAGGTACTGAATGATTCCCTATGCATATAGCCTCAGTCCTCACCTGGATTCATGCATATTCTCCTTTCACCCAAGTGTGTCAGTATAGAAAAAAATAGGTCATAGTTTATTGGAGAATGAGACTTAATTTTTGGGGTTTTCTGTAGACCGCTTTGGTCCGTTGCTATCATTTTTTCTTTTGCAGAGCATATCCCTGGGCCTCTTTGGGCCTCTTTTAAGACTTTAGGTAGCATCATTGGGCTACTACCATGGCTTTTTGGTGGAGGAGGGTTATTTGGTGGTCTTCTTTGCTTTTGCTTTGCATATCTTTGTATAATTGGTGGTTTTTAGCATTTGTATTGTGATATGCCTTTTTGTGGTGTTTTTGTCTTGGGTTTTGGCATCAAAAAAGATAGTATCAGCTTTAATATTGACTTTGGAGGCACGATACTGGCTTAATTGCTGACATACTTAGACTAGACAGATCATGTTTTCCCCTGAGTCAAGTTCCTTCACTGACTATAGACAAGGTTCAGGCATCGGCACAACCAACAGGACAACTCCTCACCTCAAATAGATTGTAATTGTATCTCGTAAACTCAACTCAATCAAGCTAAGTGCAATGTGCAGTTGTTTAATATCCACTGAAGAGTTTATGAGTGCTACTAGTTGCTCAGGTGATCTAGTTAGATACATAAGTTCATTCACCAGTAGAGTTAGTGGAACTGAGAGAATAAAGTCCATATGGACCTGAAGAAAGCTTAAAAACTCATGCCTAGTGAAATTCTAATGGAATTAAGTGGATTAGGGTCAACTCAGCTTCTGTCTATGATCTATGCAATGAAGAACTGTTTTCTCAAAAGATAGGATAAAACTAGAAAGGATGTATTTTTGGTGGTTTTCTTGAATATATTTTTAGGGGATTTTTTTTGAAAAGTATGCAATTTTGAAAACTATGCAGACACATCCCCCCATACTTATCAGAGACCATGCCCCCATGGTGAAGACAATGTGTAATAGGAAGACCAAAAGGAGTGAGTGAAAAGTATTTTTGTATTTTTGTTTTTGTTTTTTGAATGTAATGCAGAGGGGTACCCCCATACATATCTAATGCAATGCAGTGAAAATAAACACGCGAGCAGTAAGATGAAAAGATACATGTGAGAAGAGGCTCACGAGAGTGCATGATTTAACGCCTCAGCTTGGCGATGTGGTGGTTCATTTTTCCTGCAGAAGGTACGTTGTGTAGACAGGCATAGGACCAGATGGTTCAACAACGGGTTTTAGTCTTTGACCATTGACTCTGAAAGTAGCTTTAGTGTTTGGGTCAGTAATTTCTATCGAGCCATTATCGAATACTTGAGTTACAGTGTATGGTCCTTTCCATTTCGACCTCAGTTTTCCCGAAAATAACTTCAGTTTGGCGTCAAATAGCCATACTTTTTGATTTTCTTTGAATGTTTTTCTCGAAATGTTGTCATCGTGCCAAAACTTTATTTTCTCTTTGTATAGTAGGTTGTTATCATAGGCTTGGGATCTCAATTCTTCCAGTTAAGATAAGTCCAATAGTCTTCTCTTCCCAGCCTCATCATAATCCAGATGGCATTTCTTGATTGCCCATAGTGATTTGTGGTGGACCTCTATGGGTAGATGGAACGACTTTCCATAGACTAACTGACATGGGCTCATACCTAAGGGTGTGCGGAAAGCGGTGCGGTAGGCCCAGAGAGCAGAAGGTAAGTGTTGAGACCAATCTTTACGATCAGAGCAGACAATTTTCTGGAGGATGGTCTTAATTTCTCGATTTGATACCTCAGCCATTCCATTGGTTTGTGGGTGATAGGCAGTTGAGACATGGTGTTCTACTCCATTTTTCTTAAGTAAATTCTTAACTGAAACATTCAGAAAGTGGGTGCCTCCATCACTAATGACCACCTTAGGCAATCCAAATCGAGAGAATATGTCGTTCAAGAACTTGATAACGGTTGTGCTATCAGCAGCGCAAGTGGGAATGGCTTCTACCCAACGAGAGACGTAATCAACGGCGAGAAGAATGTGCTGATAGCCTTGTGAGGTGGTGAAAGGTCCCATGAAGTCTACTCCCCAAGTATCAAAGATCTCAACTATATGTACGGGTTGGAGGGGCATCATGTTGCGGCGGGTCATTGTTCCATTAGTCTGACAGGCAGGACAAGATTGAGCAAAATGATGGGCATCTTTAAAGAGTGTGGGCCAGTAGAAACCACATTGTAGGACCTTAGCGGCTGTGCGCCTCCCTGAGTGGTGTCCTCCACACCAAGAACTGTGGTAGTGAGTTAGGATATCGTTCACTTCAGATTCCGGGATACATCGTCTCCTTATCAAATCATTACCCTCTTTGAAGAGCAAAGGGTCTTCCCAGTGATAGTATCAGGCTTGGGCTTTAGTTTTGTCTCTCTTATGTTTTGTACAGTCATCAGGAAATGTGGAGGTGACGATGTAATTGACGATGTCTGCATACCAAGGGAGTTGAGAAGCAGACATGATACTTTTGTCTAGAAAGTTATCAGAAATTGGAATTGTATCTGTGTTTGATGAAGGGAATCTTGAAAGATGATCGGTCACAACATTCTTTGCTCCGCCTTTATTTCTATTTTCTAAATCAAACTCTTGGAGCAGTAATATCCACCTGATGAGTCTCGGCTTAGCATCGGTCTTTGTGAAGAGATATTTCAAAGCAGAGTGGTATGTGTAAACTGTGATGTGGGATCCTAAGATGTAAGACCGAAATTTCTCTAAGGAAAACACCACAGCCAAAAGTTCTTTCTCAGTCACAGTGTAGTTCTTTTGAGCATCATCCAGAGTTTTGCTGGCATAGTGAATGGCATAGGGTTTCCCATCTTTCCTTTGACCCAATACTGCCCCCACAACATAATCAGACGCATCGCACATGATCTCAAATTCACAGTTCCAATCAGGGGGTTGTAGTATGTATGATTCAGTGATGATTTTTTTCAGGATTTTGAAGGATTCAAATGCTTCCTCAGTTAAAGTGAAGTCTTGATCTTTTTCCAATAATTTGGTGAGAGGGTGGGAAATTTTTGAAAAGTCTTTGATGAAGCGGCAATAAAAGCCGACATGACCTAAGAAGGATCGAACACCTTTTATGTTCACCGGTGGACTCAAATGGGTGATTGTCTCAATTTTTGATGGATCTACTTCCATCCCTTTCTTTGACACAACATGTCCTAACACAATCCCTTGTTTCACCATAAAATGTAATTTCTTCCAAGATAATATCAGGTTCACTTCAATACATTTCTGGAGGTCTCGATCCGAAAATCTGAGTGTTTCCTCGAAAGAGTCTCCAAAAATAGAGAAATCATCCATAAATACTTCCATAAAATCGCCGATCATATCAGTGAAAATTCCCATCATGCATCTTTACATAGTCCGAAAGGCATGCGGCGAAAGGCATATGTTCCAAATGGACAAGTGAAAGTGGTTTTATCTTGATCTTCAGGTGCTATGGCAACTTGGTTGTAGCCAGAATATCCATCCAAGAAACAAAAGAATTCTTTTCCGGCTAGTTTCTCAATGATTTAGTCTATGAATGGTAGTGGAAAGTGGTCTTTTCGTGTAGCCTTATTGAGTTTTCTATAATCGACACAGACTCTCCAAGATGTTGCCACTCGAGTAGGGATATCCTCTCCTTTCTCATTTTTCACAATTGTTAATCCAGCTTTCTTGGGGATGACCTGGAAGGGACTAATCCAAGGACTATCGGCTATCGGATAAATGATGCCGGCACTCGACCACTTATATATTTCATTCTTCACAACCTCTCGTAGATTAGGATTCAACCGTCTTTGCATTTCTCATGAGGGTTTACTGTCATTTTCCAAATATATGTGGTGTGTGCCAAATGTCGGGCTTATTCCTTTCAAGTCAGTTATTTTCCAACCAATAGCTTGAGAATTCTTTTTCAATACTTTCATGAGTTGACTTTCCTGAGTGTGATCTAGGTTGGCATTAATGATGACCGGTAGAGTGTGTGCATCATCGAGGAAAGCATACTTCAGATCTTGTGGTAAGGGCTTCAGTTCGACAATGGGTGTTGGTGGGGTCAGAGGAGTAGTTTCTTCTGATGTATTTATTGATGAAATAGTCTCAAATGGTGAATCTATCATGGGCATGATCATGGCTGTAAGTTTAGTGTCTAGTGTGTCCCAGGCTTCGTCTAACTCAAAAATTTCCTAACTAATGAGAGGGCATGGTGGAGCTTCGAGTGTAGAGTTCAGATTATATGTGGTAATATGATGGGATATGTCCTTGTAAGTAGATCAGAAGGTGTTCAGACTAACCTCCAAAGGGTCTTTGTAAAGATGGATAGGGGCAAAATCATCTTGTATATCAAGCACATCACAATTCTCTATCCAACCACAATCTTCAGTCTCAGAGTGATGAATCCATGATTCATTAACTTTTCTGTCGCATTTTGTCTTAAAACCTTTAACAAATACATGTAAAAACTCACTAATTCTCATACTTTAATAAAACCCCATTCATGTGTAAATATTCACTTTTAACCACTAAATTCATGTAAATAAATAAAGAACCAGAAAAAGAAAGATAAAGGCATATGGAATATATGTATATATATGTAATATGACTTAAACTATAAATATAACTGTAAGATATATTTATAGCCTAACCCCCGAGACCAAGTCAGCATGGATTGGTCGACACACCAATAAGTAGGGGGAGATAAGGAAGAAAACCCAATAAAAATAATTTATCACATGAATACACACTTTTCACTATTTATAAAATAAATCCAAAAACTTCAAAGAATTTTAATTATTTCATCTTAACTTATTCTTCATCAAATCTTTCTCCTAATTATTCATAAAAATGTAAATAAAAATATAAAAATAAGTTAAAATTATTACCCTGTAAATATGCCAAGAAACCCAGCTTACAAATTGTCAAAATTTCAACTTCCGAACATCATAACTTCCTCATACGAACTCCAATTTCACTCTACTCACCTTTAAAGTTCATAAAATAATATTATCTAATTAATAAAGGTGATTTCACTGAATTCGGAGTCTGTTTGCAAAAAGTCGGTTTTGGGACCAAAAGACAAAGGGGTTTCTGGGCTATCTATTTTATGTAACACACCTTATTTATTATTTTCCTAATTTTATAATTTTTAAATTATTTCATGATCCTCTAGATTCACCATAAATTATTTCATAATTTTTGGAGACTATTTATTATTTTTATAAAATCAAACAACCCAAAATATAGGTATAATTGACCTATATAGACACTTACTCTATTTATTAAAATATGTAAATTAATTCATAAAAATCCATAAAAATTCGTACAAGTCTTATTTAATACCCTAATAATTAATAAAATATAAAATTAATTTCTACTTAATTATTTATTAAATTAAAAATTCAAAACCTATTTATAAATACTTATTTATTAATAAAATATTTATATTTTTAAATAATATATTTATTATTTATTAAAAGTAATTATACCATAATTTAGAAAATAAATTTATTTAAATTTCTTGTATTTATACCTACTTGAAATAACGTAATTATCTATTTTATATTTAATTTATAAACTATTTATACTCCTGGACCAACCAGGTGCTGACACGTGTCAGCACCTGGAGCTTCTTCTAAAAGAACCTGTTGCACCTAACTTCTGCTCGACCAGCCAACTTTGGCCATTTTTCCCGCTCAACCTCTAACCCCTCCGACCATCCTAAACCCTTAGATCTACCCTCCTAACTACCCTCTACCTCGCCAGCCCTTGATCTTGGCTTGGAGCCCAAGTATCTTCCCTATATAAGCCACCCAAGTCGCCATTAACAAACTAACTTTTCCAGCCTCCAAGCTTTCCAGCTCCAGTGGCCCGAACCCCCATCTTCCTCGCCTCGCCTAGCTCGCTCCGGAGGTGACAGATCCGCTCGAAGGTGCTCGCGTGGAGGAGGGTACATCGGAGAAGAGTTCCAAGGCATTCTTCAGCCTTGCATCGCCGCCATCGCAGCGTGAAGCTCCGGCCAAGGTCGTCCGTCGAGCATCTTTTTCCAGGTAATACACCTGGAACTCATAGGCCTATTCATCCATCTTTGCGAATTTCGTTTCTCGATCTCCGAGCCACGATTAGCGTGGCTAATCACATCTTTAGATAGCCCTATTACCTAGCTTTCACGCAAGATCAAAATCCATTTCGATTTCGTTTAGATTCACTTCCAATCGATTCACAAACCATCTTCTTCTTCACAGTTCGGTTGATTTGGCAGGACGTTTATGCTTTTCTTCAAACTTTGAGGCTTAATCTCTTGACCTCTCGGCCGATTTAACCAGAATCGAGCATAGCCATTTGTTATTTGCAGATCCAGGAATCACGCAAGGCGTTTGCTTCGGTTTTTGGACCTCGTGCATCGTCGATTTTCCTCTCCAAAGATTGGATCTCCGTGCAGCTCAAGTACCAGGTGGTCAAGGCTGCCATATTCATCGTCACTCCGCCGTCGATCGGAGCATCGCCACCGCCATCTCTACCGCGGGCAAGCTCGAGGGGTGGAGGAGCCACCCCTCTGGCCCCGCCGGAGGGTCTGATTCGCCGGGGAGCAGCTGGGATAAATCGGGGAAGGAGGCCGTCCGCCAGGAGCTCTAACAACTCCAAGAACAGACGACGCACTGGCTTGCGCCACGTGTCAGCACCCGCAGCGTCCGATCGCGTCCTGCACGTTATAATCTTGGCCGTCAGATCCGAAATGGTGGAGAAATTGCAACATAAGTCCATCAATCTTCCAGATTTACATCCCGCCCCCTAGCTTTTAAATAATTACATTTAGGTCCCTCCGCAGGGACCTAAATGTAAGACTTTTTGTACTTTTGTTGCAGAACAGTCCTCAAGGACCCATTTGAGAACAATTTTAATTAGTTTTTTTTACGCTTATGCCCCTGGGCTGTAGGGGCTGTATCTTGTTCGTTTGACCTCGGATTTCGACGATTCTTGGAGGGTAGTTACACAACTACCCCAGCTATCTAGTATAACGTTTTCGCGGCTTTTCGACGAGTTTTTAACGTGTTTTGATTTTCTCGAAAACCGCCTCATTTTGTTTCGTTTTCTTGTGTAGTTCGAGTACGCGGCTCGAACCTCGTTCACCTATACTATATAGTATCACCTATATTCTATCCACCTACTATATAATAAGTAAATCTTTTGGAAAATAGTCCTTTTTGAAAATTAAATACAAATCTGAAAAGAATAAAATCAAATAAAAATAACAAAAATTAAAAATCACCAAAAAGCATTCCGACTTAGAGAAGAATTAAAATAAAATCACGAGAAGAAAAATTAGGGAATATATTCTGCCTCCTTGAGTTCGACCCAGGAACACTTGCCTGGTTAAATAAATAGTGAACGGTTTTCCGACAGAAAACCGTAAATTTGTTTGATAGGTCTAAAGATCGAAACACTTTCCGTTTCGCGGCTTTCCCCTACAACCGACACTTCACTCTCTTCTTTTAAAAAGTGAAGGCCGCGAAACTCGATCTTTTTACCTGATCAAAATGGCGCCGTTGCCGGGGAGGCGTTAGATTCCCTTGATTTTTTTTGTTTTTCGTGATTTTATTATTTTTCTTCTCTTTGTTTTGTTTTTCGTACGGTTTTTCGTATGGCTTTTTCGTGCGTTGTTTTCTGAGTTTTCTTTTTAATTTCTTTACGGCTTTCTCGGCTTTCTCGATATTCTTTTGTGCTAATCATCTTTGCAGGGCCTGCAGGATCAACCGGTTTCTTCGGAAGCCGAGTCAGTTGAAAGGGCAGAGGTCGGCTTCTTCTTCACGAGTCGACTGCAGAGGGGCAGAGATTTAGTATCCTTTTATTTGAGAGGGAAAGGGAGAGAGTTGTACTTAGCTTAATAAAACTTTCATTTTTTTAGGGGCTTGATTCATCGGATACCGTGTATCTGGTGAATCAAGGCACCCACCGTGGTTTTTATCGCTTATCGGTTTTCTGCGGTTTTCTAGATGCTTGCTTAGTTTTTTTTCGCTCTATCTGCTTGTGCCTCGTAGCTAGTTTTAGGACTTGCAACTTAGGTGCTTGCTCTAGGGTTTTAACAAAAAGACAAAAATAGACGTTGTTTGAAAATCCATAAAAATTGCAAAATTAAAAATTGGGACTGCTAAAAATATCTGATCAAAAACCGTAAAATCGATTCAATTGATTTGGGGAGAGTAACCCCCGCACATTTCTCAGAGTGCGCGAGTTGAGAGCCGACACTTAAGGATAGAGACAAAACCCCGTATTTCTTGCGGGATACTACTGGGTCCATACACCTGATCGCTGTTCCTCAGTGGGTAAGCTCGGGTAGCCGGAAATGGTCCGGGTTTACTTAGCAGAGTAGGAGGTTTAGAGGACACTGCGCAAGGCTCCGTCCTCAAGTAACACGGGTAGCCGGAAACGGTCCGTACTTACTCCCATACTGGCTGAGTGCGAGTGGTCTCGCATAAGGATTCGGACCAGTGTCTTGAAGAAACTATCGGGCTCCTATTGGCTCGCTCTGCCCGCGTAACCGCAACGATTGATAATCACAACCCTAAAACCGAAAAGATAAAAAGACTGAACTCTTACGGTCTTCATCAGGGTTGAGTTGGTGAAAACGGGGTTTGCCTTGTGTTTGTTTGCGGGGCGTGAGTTTTCCGCGGCTTTCGCATTCCTTCTTCAGTTGAATCGTACACGTGCTCTCCCAATCTTCTCTTGACATCGAAGATGACGTCTCGACGGCTTTTTGGCTCAGACTCTGTGAGCTTTCGACCGTCCACCGTCGAGCGTATGTCTTTACAGGCTCGGGATGACCCTCTTCCCGAGCTGGTCCCATCCGATCTCGAGGCGAGTCAGATCCAGACCCCCTCGCCTCCTGGCCAGATCATTGAGGCAGACCTTCGCCTCAATACAGAATCCAAATCTCCTGAGTATTTCTCGATGAGTTCTTACGAGAGTTTCCATTTTACAGACGATCAGATGGCTCGTGGGAAAGCACCGGCAGCAGATGAGAGGCCAGCAGCTGAGGATCATCCGGAGGGAAGAGCAGATCCGAACGGAGATGTCACGACAGGTATTCTCGACACACTTCAGCAGATGAATCTACCGATTCGAGAACAATTTAGAGTTCAGACCGAGCTGCAGGCTGAATTAGCCGCACTCAGAGCAGGGGCCGGGAACCAGTTACCGCCTGCGGTTCCCGCTACTTTACGGGACGAGTATGACCCGGGCGCTCGAACGCTCCATCATTGGATTCGGCTACCGCCGAATCAAGGGCCATACGAACTCCAACCGTCCTTCATCTCTTTGCTTCCCAAGTACTATGGGAATGCCGCGGAGGAGCCGTTCACGTTTTTATAGCAGTTTGAGATGATCTGCGGAACGGCCTGCTATCCAGGAGTGACACAGGAAGCCGTGCGCCTAAAGGCTTTTCCTTTTGCCTTAGCTGATAAGGCCCTTTATTGGCTAAGCCATCTAGGGAGAGAAATCTCCACTTGGGACGACCTGAAGTCCACCTTCCTGCGTAAGTATTTTCCTCTAGGAAGGACGAACATGATGAGGAGTCAGATCTCCAATTTTACGCAATTGCCGAACGAATCATTCCATGAGGCATGGGATCGATTCAAGGACCTGACGGAGAGATGCCCGCATCATGAGATACCAATGAAGGTGCTAGTACAGAATTTTTTCGGAGGACTCCAGCCGGAAATTCAGGGGCTAGTTAGTGCCGCATGTGGCGGCAGTTACTTGAACAAGGATGCCGAGTCAGTCTGGGCCATCTTCGAAGGGATGGCCGAGAACTCGAGAGTTGTAGACTCTACTCGGGCATATCAGAAAGCCCCGCAGCCACCACATCACCGAGAGCATCACAAGGTGGCGAATATATCAGACTCTGAATCCAACACCAACATGGGCTTCATTAGTGAGAAATTAACGTTGGTGGACGTGATTCACAAGCAGGTCCAAGACCTACAGCCGCTGCGAGAGTTGGAGAAACTCTCATCTCTACCTCAGCAGCTGAGTGATCTTTCGAAGAAGGTCTCTAATCTTCAAATTCAGTACCAGCAGAGTCAGACTTCTTCACAGCCAGCACGGAGGATCGCACCCGCTCCACCCACCCGTCAGATACAATATGTTCAGAGCGAGCCCGAGATTCCGCAGATTGATTGGCATGAGGATCAGTCTCATGCCAATGCCGGCCAGGTCATCAGCGCTACAGAGATGGAGGTGGAGCCGCAAGCCACTTTCGAGATAAATGGGATTTGGTATACTCCAGTTCAGCAGCCGAGTATACCGAATCATCAGCAGCAGCAGCCGTACGGTCATCCGCAGCATGGACGTCCGCAATTCCAGCACCGCCAGAATTTCACGCCATCGCATTCTCATCCGAACGTCTACCATCAGAGACCGCAGCCTACTTATCAGCACCCTGCTCAATTTTCACCGAACTATTCTTTTCAGCAGCCGCAACAATCTTCCTCTATACCACAGCGCTACTTCCAGCCGTCCACCTCTCAGCACTTCACGTCAAAGAAGGAGAGAGGAGCAAGCCAGGGCCCCCATACCGAACCAGAGATGTCTTCACAGGCCCAGGCGCTCAACCAGATTATGGATATGCTCAGTACGCTCCAGATCGCACACAAGACAGAGATGGAGCAGGTTAACCGTCGTCTGGACGAGTTAACCGTGCCGAAGACCACTCTTCCAGCCCAGCCTCAGATGAATCCGAACAACAAGAGGAGGCATCCAGATCAGGTAGATACTACAGGTAAGATCTCGTTTCCTAAATTTTTATCTAACTTCATTCGTCTCAGGAGCGGTAGATCACCACAAACACCTACTGGAGAGGAGAGGGAACCAGAGGAGCACGAGCATGATCCGAATGCCGAGGAGGAAAAACCGCAAGAGGATGACGACGTAGAATCAATAGACGGGAGCAATGCCAACAATTCAGATATGGATACTGGCGACTCAGATGATGATATCACGCCAGATCAGGCAGAATCCCCAGACAAAAACATTTCTTCCCCTGTTTTAGAGAGTTTTGTAAATAATTCTGAGACTCTCGATGTACAAGCTGATTCCAATGATTTGAATAAAAGTTCTGATTTTCTGAATCCCGACTTTATTCCTTTTCCCGATGCTTTGTTTGGAAAAGGAAAGAAAAAGACCAAAAATAATCCCGAATCTCCACAATTTGAAAAGTTGCTTAAAGATCATATCTTTCTGAAGATCCCGCTCCATGATGCTTTAGATCAATTTCCTACGCTTAAGAATCAATTGAAAAACAGATGCACCACACGTAGGAAAAAGAGATCCCGAACAGAAAAGCATGTATTGACTAAGGCTACATCCTGTGCGATACAGAATAAGCTTCCAAAGAAGAAGAAAGACTCAGGTGCACATTATGTCAGATGCGAGATCGCAAAAGCCAAATTCGATCGCACTCTATTAGATAACGGTTCCTCGATCAATCTGATACCCGCTTCCTTACTCGAGAAGCTCGAGTTAGGTCCTATTTACAAATCCCGCGCGATTCTTCAGTTTGCTGATAGATCCGTAAAGAGACCTAAGGGTATACTTAGGAACGTTATCGTAACCGTGCAGGGTCTGCAATTTCCCGTTGACTTTACGGTCCTAGAGATGAATTGCCCTGCACAGTTACACCTTACCCCGATCATTCTCGGGAGGCCTTTTCTAGAGACCGCAAAGGCTCTCTTCGATTATGATACAGGGAATGTATCTTTTCGCGCCGAGGGCGAAAAGGTACATATAGAGATGGCGAGAGAATCAAACACTTCCAGTGATGCATCTTCAGATTTTCTGAGTTCTTTAGCCTCCTGCGATTACATGGATGAGGTTCGCCTTGACGACCTCGAAAGATACCAGGTAGAGACCCAAGAATGTTTAACAGAGGACGGGTCTGAGACTTTAGGAGGTAGCTCTTCCGATGGAACTTTATATTTTAGTCTGGATGATGATGAGCAAAGGGATCAGACTTTTGAGGGTATTAATGCAGATCTTTCAGATTCAGAGACTATACACAATTCCTCCATCTCAGATGAATCAGAATTCTATCTAGTTGACCTATTCTCTTCTGATCATTCTGAGGAGTCGGATGATGTCTTGAACATCTTCTGTAGTCCGACTTTAGAGCACATTGAGATGGTGAATAATCAGAATGCAGACACATCACCTACCGACACAGATCCCCATACAGATATAGATGATGTTGCAGCAGATCCAGAGACTACCTTGCCAGAACTTAAGACTTTGCCACCAAACATGAAATATGCCTTCCTTGCGGGTCCACACCAACAGTTTCCGGTCATTATCAGCTCAACTTCGACCGATGATCAAGAATCTCGTCTGATGAAGATTCTAGAAAGAAACACAAGGCCATTGGGTGGACTGTATCCGATCTCCGCGGGATTAATCCTGCTTTGTGTTCACATCATATCTATCTCGATCATGACAGCAAACCCTCCAGAGAGTTTCAGCGTAGGCTGAATCCGGTTTTATGAGAAGTTGTCAAGAAAGAGATCACGAAATGGTGTGATGCAGGGTTCATTTATCCTATCTCCAACTCCGAATGGGTTAGCCCATTACATGTTGTCCCGAAGAAGTCGGGAATTCAGATGGTGAAAAACGAGAGTGGAGAGGAGATTCCAAAGAGAGTAACCACGTCGTGGCGAGTATGTGTTGATTACATGAAACTTAACACCGCGACGAAGAAGGACCACTTCCCTTTGCCTTTCATAGACCAGGTCATCGAACGATTGGCAGGGAAGGGGTACTTCTGTTTCCTTGACGGTTACTCCGGATACAACCAGGTATCAATTGCTCCGGAAGACCAGGAGAAAACCACCTTCACTTGTCCGTTTGGCACGTATGCCTTTAGACGGATGCCCTTTGGATTGTGCAACGCTCCCGCAACTTTCCAGAGGTGCATGCTTGCTATTTTTGGGGACATGGTCGGTGATTTTCTAGAGGTTTTTATGGATGACTTTTCGGTCTATGGTGAGTCATTTGACGATTGTTTAGCGCACCTAGACCAGGTTTTGAAAAAGTGTTGTGAGGTAGATCTCGTTCTGTCATGGGAAAAGAGCCATTTTATGGTTACTCACGGGATCGTGTTGGGGCACGTCATCTCCCAGCGAGGCATGGAGGTTGACCCTGCCAAGGTGGACATCATCAAGAAACTCGAGCCACCATCCAACATCAAACAGTTACGGTCATTTCTGGGGCACGTCGGCTTTTATCGACGATTTATTCAAGACTTCTCCAAGATTGCCCGACCGTTAACTGAATTATTAGGCAAAGACATCGAGTTCGTTTTAAATGACAAATGTCTTCATGCCTTCCTCACGCTGAAAGAAAAGATAATCAGTGCTCCTGTCCTACAGCCGCCTGATTGGTCTCTACCCTTCGAGATCATGACAGATGCATCAGATTTTGCGGTCGGGGCTATATTAGGGCAGAGGAGGAATGGACTTCCCATCGCTATTCACTATGCCAGCAAGACCTTAGATGATGCGCAGAGAAACTACACAGTAACAGAGAAAGAGATGTTGGCAGTAGTGTTTGCACTAGACAAATTTCGATCTTACTTACTTGGCTCCAAGATCACAGTTTACACAGATCATTCAGTTATCAGATTTTTGATGGAAAAGAAGGATGCCAAGGCACGCCTTCTTAGATGGATTCTTTTACTCCAAGAATTCGATTTGGATATCAAGGATAAACCTGGAGTAAAGAATGTGGTAGCTGATCACCTCTCCCGATTACAGTCAGATCAGCCTTCAGATGAGTACACGCCAGAGATCGCAGAGAGATTTCCAGATGAGAGCATTTTTGCGGTTACAGAACTTCCATGGTATGCAGATATAGTGAACTTTCTGGTCACACAGAAAAGTCCTCAAGGTTGGCCGAAAAACAGAGTTGAGAAACTCGTTTCTGAGTCATGATACTACCATTGGGAGGATCCGATTCTTTTTCGCGAAGGACCGGATTGCGTTTACAGGCGATGTATTCCTCAGGAGGAATATAATAGTGTCCTCACTTTGTGTCATTCTTTAGAATCAGGAGGACATCATTCAGGGAAGAGGACATCGCAGAAGGTACTACAGAGCGGATTATGGTGGCCGACTCTTACCAGAGATGCTTGCACATTCGTAAAGAGTTGCCCAATTTGTCAGAGAGCTGTAGGGACAGTCAGTGCCAGAGATGCGATGCCGATGCGACCTGTCATTATCTGCGAGATCTTTGACGCATGGGGCATAGATTTTATGGGACCGTTCCCTTCTAGCAGCGGCTTTGAGTACATCCTTCTCGCTGTAGATTATGTTAGCAGATGGGTGGAGGCTATACCCGCACGAACCACAGACAGTAAGACCGTTTGCAAGTTCCTAAGGGAACACATCATTTCGCGGTTCGGAATCCCTCGTATTCTTATCTCTGATGGGGGTAGCCATTTCATTAATAAGGAGGTGAAGAAGCTAGTAAAACAGTACAACATCGATCACAGAGTAGCTTCTCCTTACCACCCACAGACGAATGGCATGGCCGAAGTCTCAAATAGGGAGGTAAAATCAATTCTCCAAAAATTAGTACGACCAGATAGGAAGAACTGGTCACTTCTTCTAGACCAAGTTCTTTGGGCTTATCGTACTGCATATAAGACTCCCTTAGGTACTTCACCATTCAGGCTAGTTTATGGAAAGCCGTGCCACTTGCCCGTAGAGATCATGCACAAATCTGAGTGGGCAATTCGAGAAATATTGATGGATATGCAGAAAGTAGGAGCCAAGAGGAAGATAGATCTGAATGAGCTGGTAGAAATCCGCAATCAAGCATACGAGAACACACTGATCTATAAGGACAAAGTGAAGAAATGGCATGACAGACACATCCGACACAAGAGCTTTGTCCCTGGGCAGAAAGTCTGGTTGTTCAATGCAAGGTTGAGAATTTTTCCCGGCAAATTGAAAAGCAAGTGGGAAGGACCGTACATAGTCAGAATGGTGCACGACAATGGCAGTATTGCGATATCAGATGTGTCACCTGGTGCAGAACCGTTCGTGGTTAACGGGCAGATGCTGAAGCACTTCGTAGAGACTACTGATCATCTGGCCCGTACTGAAGTGATTATTTTGTACAGGAATCATGATCATTCTTTTACTTCTTCCTGGACAATTCCTTTTGAGCCATTCGGGAGATTCACAACACTTGTATATTCTTCATAGACCACAATCGTTCCCGTTTTTGCTCGTCTTCTATGCTTAGGATACTAGATCCTAAGTATAGGGGGACCGATTGTCCGCTGATTTACTTTTTATTTTTGTACTAATTCTTTTGTATAGCCATTCTTTTTCACGAATCACTGATCCCCAATTTTTGGCTACATTTTTTTCTATACTTAGGATGCCTTATCCTAAGTATAGGGGGGACCGAGTGATTTCGATGATTTCGTATTCTTTCCTTTTGAATTCTTCGTTATTTATCCTTTTCATTCAGTCATCCCGTTTTTGCTCTCTCATAATACTTACGATGACTAGATCGTAAGTATAGGGGGGGTTGACTGACTTGACATCAATATCCCTTTTTCACCCACTTTTACTTAGCACGAGTTATGCCCTCCTTTTTCTCTTTTGACGCTATGAGGACATAGCTCAAACTAAGTATAGGGGGGTGCGTATATATTGTATATATACTTTCGGCCATAACTCGTATTTTATGTATTTTCTATATCTATAAAATCCATAAAAAGTGGGTGTGGGTTAATTTAAAATACACTCTCTTATTTATAAAATCCTGGTAAATAAGTAAAAAATGCTTAAAACTTGTAAGTAAAATTTGTAATTAAAAATTTGTACTTAAAATATGTATAATACTTATTTAAAATCCTATTTATTAAAATTTGTATAAAAGCCATTCAACCCTTGTAAAATACTTTGTAGATAAAATTTGTAAAATATATTAGACACTTAACTTAAATAAAATTTATCTTGTAAATTTGTAAATAAAACCTTATAAAAGTCATAAAATCCATAAAAAATACAAAGTCCTAAAATTTGTAAAAATTACAAAATCCTTAAAATTCATAAAAAATGAGTAAAATCCAGAAAATAGACTTCACAAAAACATGGTTGCATTTGCATTCGCATTTTTCAGAATAAGTTTGATTTCCGGAACTAAGGACTGAGTCTAGTCTGAAGGATGGAGCTTGATTACGGCCTTTAACTCTCATTGTAAGGAGCCTGATTAGGAACTGGAATTTAGACTCTTCAGGTCTGGTGACTTAAATTCTTTGAGTTCCGTAAGACCATATTCGGGAAATCAAGTCATTTGAGCTTAAGTAGACCATTTGGAGTCATCCGTACAACTCTTCATCAGGGAACCAATCTTGAACACATGCACTCTACACTTAGCTCAACTCGCATGGCGTTCCGAAGGACAGTACACCTTGGTAGTGCATTTCTATCCTTATCTTTGCGTCATTGACGTCTAAAGACGGGAGAGATTGGGGTTGCGATAGTTGCTTCGGATGAGGGAAGGATCTGCTGACACAATTTTCCTAAGACCTCAAAAAATGGACGGATTAAAAAGATTCTATAACCGTCGAGGCACAAAAGATGAATGCAGTGCAAGCAAATTACAAAGTCAAGTCAAAGCAGAAGCCACCAAATAAGACCAAACTGGTCAAAGCTTCCACTAAATATGCCTGCACATCTTAGTGGAGACTCAACTACACCGGTTGGGCTTCACAAGGAGATGCGTCTACACTGGTCGCACTCCACTTCTTTTCTCATTCTTCTAACTTCTCCCTATATTCGATTGTGGACATAGCAGAACTGAACTCAGAAGGGAATACCTCCCTCCCCGAGGAAAGAGTAGCGAGATGAGGAAGCCATAGGAGTGTATAGCCGGGATTGACGGTTTCTTCGGTTCTCTAAGCAGGAAGAGCTAAATCAATTCACACACTGTACAAGTTGACTTCAAGGATGATAGAGTTTGCGATATGAATAAGTGAGTCTGAACTAGCCGATGAAGTGATCTCGAGTAAGGATTATGGAACTTGAAGACTGTTGAGGATGAAATCCTAATCCTAGTTAAGGTTCCGACAAAATGCTTGTTTCAGGCCCGATCGAGCTCTGTCCTTTGTCTGTTCTCATGAATTGGTTTAGGAAAACAAATTCATTCTAACTTTCTTTCTTTTTCACTTACTTTTTCAAAATAAGTGTTTGCCAAGGGACTAGCAAAGTTTAAGTATAGGGGGTTGATGAATCCATGATTCATTAACTTTTCTGTCGCATTTTGTCTTAAAACCCTTAACAAATACATGTAAAAACTCACTAATTCTCATACTTTAACAAAACCCCATTCATGTGTAAATATTCACTTTTAACCACTAAATTCATGTAAATAAATAAAGAAACAGAAAAAGATAGATAAAGGCATATGGAATATATGTATATATATGTAATATGACTTAAACTATAAATATAACTGTAAGATATATTTATAGCCTAACCCCCGAGACCAAGTCAGCATGGATTGGTCGACACACCAATATGTAGGGGGAGATAAGGAAGAAAACCCAATAAAAATAATTTATCACATGAATACACACTTTTCACTATTTATAAAATAAATCCAAAAACTTCAAAGAATTTTAATTATTTCATCTTAACTTATTCTTCATCAAATCTTTCTCCTAATTATTCATAAAAATGTAAATAAAAATATAAAAATAAGTTAAAATTATTACCCTGTAAATATGCCAAGAAACCCGGCTTACAAATTGTCAAAATCTCAACTTCTGAACATCATAACTTCCTCATACGAACTCCAATTTCACTCTACTCACCTTTAAAGTTCATAAAATAATATTATCTAATTAATAAAGGTGATTTCACTGAATTCGGAGTCTGTTTGCAAAAAGTCGGTTTTGGGACCAAAAGACAAAGGGGTTTCTGGGCTATCTATTTTATGTAACACACCTTATTTATTATTTTCTTAATTTTATAATTTTTAAATTATTTCATGATCCTCTAGATTCACCATAAATTATTTCATAATTTTTGGAGACTATTTATTATTTTTATAAAATCAAACAACCCAAAATATAAGTATAATTGACCTATATAGACACTTACTCTATTAATTAAAATATGTAAATTAATTCATAAAAATCCATAAAAATTCGTACAAGTCTTATTTAATACCCTAATATTTAATAAAATATAAAATTAATTTCTACTTAATTATTTATTAAATTAAAAATTCAAAACCTATTTATAAATACTTATTTATTAATAAAATATTTATATTTTAAATAATATATTTATTATTTATTAAAAGTAATTATACCATAATTTAGAAAATAAATTTATTTAACTTTCTTGTATTTATACCTACTTGAAATAACGTAATTATCTATTTTATATTTAATTTATAAACTATTTATACTCCTGGACCAACCAGGTGCTGACACGTGTCAGCACCTGGAGCTTCTTCTTCAAGAACTTGTTGCACCTAACTTCTGCTCGACCAGCCAACTTTGGCCATTTTTCCCGCTCAACCTCTAACCCCTCCGACCATCCTAAACCCTTAGATCTACCCTCCTAACTACCCTCTACCTCGCCAGCCCTTGATCTTGGCTTGGAGCCCAAGTATCTTCCCTATATAAGCCACCCAAGTCGCCATTAACAAACTAACTTTTCTAGCCTCCAAGATTTCCAGCTCCAGTGGCCCGAACCCCCATCTTCCTCGCCTCGCCTAGCTCGCTCCGGAGGTGACAGATCCGCTCGAAGGTGCTCGCGTGGAGGAGGGTACATCGGAGAAGAGTTCCAAGGCGTTCTTTAGCCTTGCATCGCCGCCATCGCAGCGTGAAGCTCCGGCCAAGGTCGTCCGTCGAGCATCTTTTTCCAGGTAATACACCTGGAACTCATAGGCCTATTCATCCATCTTTGCGAATTTCGTTTCTCGATCTCCGAGCCACGATTAGCGTGGCTAATCACATCTTTAGATAGCCCTATTACCTAGCTTTCACGCAAGATCAAAATCCATTTCGATTTCGTTTAGATTCACTTCCAATCGATTCACAAACCATCTTCTTCTTCACAGTTTGGTTGATTTGGCTGGACGTTTATGCTTTTCTTCAAACATTGAGGCTTAATCTCTTGACCTCTCGGCCGATTTAACCAGAATCGAGCATAGCCATTTGTTATTTGCAGATCCAGGAATCACGCAAGGCGTTTGCTTCGGTTTTTGGACCTCGTGCATCGTCCATTTTCCTCTCCAAAGATTGGATCTCCGTGCAGCTCAAGTACCAGGTGGTCAAGGCCGCCATATTCATCGTCACTCCGCCGTCGATCGGAGCATCGCCACCGCCATCTCTACCGCGGGCGAGCTCGAGGGGTGGAGGAGCCACCCCTCTGGCCCCGCCGGAGGGTCTGTTTCGCCGGGGAGCAGCTGGGATAAATCGGGGAAGGAGGCCGTCCGCCAAGAGCTCTAACAACTCCAAGAACAGACGACGCACAGGCTTGCGCCACGTGTCAGCACCCGCAGCGTCCGATCGCGTCCTGCACGTTATAATCTTGGCCGTCAGATCCGAAACGGTGGAGAAATTGCAACATAAGTCCAGCAATCTTCCAGATTTACATCCCGCCCCCTAGCTTTTAAATAATTACATTTAGGTCCCTCCGCAGGGACCTAAATGTAAGACTTTTTGTACTTTTGTTGCAGAACAGTCCTCAAGGACCCATTTGAGAACAATTTTAATTAGTTTTTTTTACGCTTATGCCCCTGGGTTGTAGGGGCTGTATCTTGTTCGTTTGACCTCGGATTTCGACGATTCTTGGAGGGTAGTTACACAACTACCCCAGCTATCTAGTATAAAGTTTTCGCGGCTTTTCGACGAGTTTTTAACGTGTTTTGATTTTCTCGAAAACCGCTTCGTTTTGTTTCGTTTTCTTGTGTAGTTCGAGTACGCGGCTCGAACCTCGTTCACCTATACTATATAGTATCACCTATATTCTATCCACCTACTATATAATAAGTAAATCTTTTGGAAAATAGCCCTTTTTGAAAATTAAATAAAAATCTGAAAAGAATAAAATCAAATAAAAATAACAAAAATTAAAAATCACCAAAAAGCATTCCGACTTAGAGAAGAATTAAAATAAAATCACGAGAAGAAAAATTAGGGAATATATTCTGCCTCCTTGAGTTCGACCCAGGAACACTTGCCTGGTTAAATAAATAGTGAACGGTTTTCCGACACAAAACCGTAAATTTGTTTGATAGGTCTAAAGATCGAAACACTTTCCGTTTTGCGGCTTTCCGCTACAACCGACACTTCACTCTCTTCTTTTAAAAAGTGAAGGCCGCGAAACTCGATCTTTTTACCTGATCACAGAGTCAATCGAAGTGGGGATGACAAGATCCACAGGAATGACCTTACCATTAACTTTAAACTCCACTCTCCCATCCTCATAATCAAAGTGTGCCTTGGCAGTGGCCAAGAATGGTCTTCCAAGTATTATGGGAGTTTCACTTAGTGTATTAGCTGGGTCCATATCCATAACAATAAAATTTACTGGGAATTGGTGTCCCTGAACCGTGACTATTACATCCTCAAGTAATCCTTTTGATCTTTTCACATAACGATCAACCATCTGTAAAATCATTGAGACAGGTTTCACTTTTCCCAAGTCAAACTACTCCAGAATAGCAGCAGGGAGGTGGTTAATCGAGGCACCATTATCCAACAATGTACGTTCGAATGTCAGCTTCCCGATAATGCACTTCACCAACGGTGCACCTGGATCTTTCTTCTTTGTAGGTAGGAGGTGTGAAATGACATTTGATGTTGCTTAAGGAAGAACATGTTTTTCGATGTCCTCATGATTCTTTTTATTATTCCTTTTGATTTCCTCTTTGGTGTACATTTCTCTTTTAGAAAGCGAGAAAAAGCTGGAACTTGTTCAAGCGCTTTCAGAAGTGGGATCTCAATGACAATGTCCGAGAAGAGTTCCTCTAACTCAAGTTCGAGTATGGGTGATTTGGAATTTTTCCTGCGAAAAGCTTCAGGAAAGGGGATGGCTATTGGGGAGGGGTGAGGTATGGTGGTCTCAGTCTGTCCTTCTTCATTCTCAATTTCCTCTTCTTCCTCGACTTGGGCTTCATCAGTTGTATTAATTTGTGGTATGGTAGTGGCATATGTGTTTTTCCCATTTCGGAGAGTCAGGGCATTAGCCGACTGGTTGGGTTGATTTGGTGTTTTGAAAGTCACTTGATTTTTAGGTTGATGCATGTTGGATCCTTGGGTGGATGTAGAGAAACCTTGAGGATGAGTTCCTTGGCTGAAATTATCGGTCTTATGAGTTGGGGCAGAAAATCCTTGATTTTGAGCTTGGAATCTAGGGGGTGACGCGAAAGATTTGGCTGGTAGTGGGGTGTTGAATGATCTGGAGGAGCTAGCTCTATTGGTAGTAGGATTGGGCATGGGTTGAGGTGACAATGCTGGAATGTAAGATCGTATCTCAGCAAATTCTCGAGCATTCTCAGCGTTGGCCTGTTGTTGCGCCTGGTTGGCCTGTTATTGTGCTGCCTCAAGTTGTATAGATTGAGTCAATGCGTCAAAGTTTACAGCTGTGGGAGGTTGAGTCATTGGAAGTCCTGTTGGTTGTTGGGGTTGTGAGTGAAAATGATATTTGTTATGTTTCCCATTCCATCCAAATTGGATTGCTCTCTCCATTCTGGATTTTGAGTGTTTGAAAATGACCCTCCTGGATTTCTTTGTACCCAATTAATAGTCTTGGGAATCAATTCTTGATCATGAGAAAATGGTAAATGGCCAAAGTCTTGACCATTAGGGTCAGACGTAACCCCACAGATGTTGTTCGGGACTTTATTCAGAGCTAGGTTACCTATGGCTTGGGTCATGAGATCCATCTGTTTGGAAAGAAATTCCCATTTATCCTGATTTTGTTTGGACGAGTCGCTGTTGGAGTTCTCATGATTGACTATATTGACAGGTCTTGTGTGCCCATTATATTGCTCGATGGATGAGCTATTCATTGAATTATCAGCCATGTTTTCAAATAAAGTCCACACGAAATGTTCATTGCGGCTAATATAATTCCCGACACATGAGCCGTCGATAACTCTCTTGAATGATGTGTCTATACCCTCATAAAATATCTGAACCAATTTCCATTTGGGGATTGCATGATGAGGGCATTTCCTTTGTAATTCCTTAAAACGCTCCCAGGCTTCGTGAATGGGTTCTTTGTTCTTCTGAGTGAATGACGATATGGCCTGTCTCAGGGCATTTGTCTTTCCTATTGGGAAGTATTTCTTGATGAATGCCTCTCTTAAGGCGTCCCAGTATGTGAGTGGGGTTCCAAAATTTTGGAGCCATTGGAGTGCTCGTTTCTTAAGAGAGTGAGTGAAGGCTTTCATATAAATGTATTCCTTTTCTACTGCAGGGATGCTCATTGTGTCACATGCATATCGAAAGTCTTGTATGTGTAATAAAGGGTCTTCACTCTCATTTCCGTAGTACTTTGGTATCAAGGAGAGAGATGCTGGCTTTATTTCAAAGTCTCCTACCTCAGGTGGAATCTGCACTCAATGGACTAAGTCTTCTACCGCCGGGTTATAGTGTGTACTAATGGGTGGTGGTCGGATGAGAGGAGCTATGGTTTGGCGGATCGTCGCATTTTCCTCTCTCAACAGTTGTAGTTGATGTAGGATGAGGTCCATAGGGTTTGGTGTTTCTTCTCCCATGTCTCCTAGGTCAGATGAATTCTCAGGTTCCTCAATTGAAGGAGATGAGTTGAATTTTCTTTTATAGATCGGGTCGTACTCTAATGGTTGTTTTAATGGATTTTTCAGAGACCTACGACCTAGCATACACAGCACAAACACCAGGCAAGTTGTTGATTCACCAACTCATACAAAAATTATCGCGGGAGCGGTTATCTTTTCTGTTTTAGTTTAGTGATTCAACCAAAGTTTTCAGAGAAATTAGAGTCCTTAAAGATGAGGTGGGTGTGGAAGATTGTGAGAAATCGATGTCCTAATCCGGCTAGGGGATCCAGGGTGCGGTACTCAGATCGAGGATCTGCTTCTTCCCACAAGAACCTGTGCCCAACGCGTCGAGGCGTTACGATTTCTCTCTGCAATCCCATGTAGCATCGGGGATTTTTGTCTCTATCCAAGGGTTCTATGTTCTCGTAATTTTTGTGTCATACATGTGCATCAAAACAAGCATTCAGGAATTTTGCTCGCTTTCTGCTCGGGCCACTGCGGTGGCCTTTCAAGCTTATCCTTTTAGAGTGATAAAGCATGTTTTGGTGATCTTTTTTTAGGTGAGCAGAGGGAGAAGACCACTGAGATGATGCAATGAAGTATTTTATTTATTTTTTTCAATTTAAATTTGAGAACAAACAAATGCAAATATTTCAAAGCCTAAGATGCCTAAGATAAAGAGGGGCTCACAGTGCCTGCACTTCTGGCGTTAATCCGTAATATTTTGTCCTGCTAATGGCGAGCTTTCCCAAAAAGTGAGGGAGGAAATTAAGATTACAAAAAAATTTTCTACCAAATTACAAGTTTGCTAAAATAAAATGCATGAAAAGAGTTTTTTTCTTTTTGAAGCCTAAGTACCTGCAAAATAAAAAAATGCACGGATTAGATAATTGAAAATAAGTAGAAATGAAGAAGAAAAAATTACAAATGTTGCCTAGTCTCCGGCAACGGCGCCAAAATGTTGACGAGATTTTTTGCGGTTTAAAATGATGATTTTATCATGTCGTTGTTGTTCCACGAAGAATTAAGATCAAACAAATAAAATGCAACTACGAGCATAATGGAGACATACAAGATGCATATGGCAAGTAGATGATCGAATCCACAGGGACCAGGTAAATTTGCAAATTTAATTTGACATTTTAATGCATGAGTTGCTCAATTAAAAATTACGGATGCTAATGTGTGCAATCTAATTATCGTAAAGACTAAGTTATATCTAAGAAATATTTGAAATGAAGAAGAATGAAGGGTTAAAGATGCAATTGGCATAATAAGACAATAGACATAAATGAAGAGAGAGAGAGAGGAGAGAGAAGAGAGAGTACAACTAAATTAAAAATAGAGAGAGAGAGAAGAGTTTTCATGCAATATTAATTAAAGAGAGAGAAAGATAGAGAGAGAGAGAGAAAGAGTCCATGCACGTGAAGTGCATTTCTTTTGGCGAGAATGTCGAGCTGGTGGGGGACGTGCACTTGCTGTTGTTGCGCGTGAGCTGGACAGGAGATGCTAGGAGCTTGGTCGTGCACCTGCGGGAGGGAGTCACATGGAAGGTGCGCGAGCACAGGAGGGTTGCTGGAATGCAGACGGCCGCACAGGGATTAGGATGCACGAGACTCTCTGCTGGAGAAGAAAGACCAGCATGCGCAGGAGGTGCTGCGCGAGGAAGGAGAGGGGGACGCACAGGAGGGCGCACGTGCTCGCTATGTGCAATCCAATATCGCCCCAATAATATGAGGACCCGATATTGGGGTCACTACGCATACATCCTTACTCTTTCGAGAAGCGACGAGCCCGATCAAAATGGATCGTATGCAGGAGCTGTCACTTCGGACACTCCTACATACAATATCTGGCGACGGAACCCTTCGCCTTGACGGGAGACCATGGATGTCACTTATGTGATCCTCCATCTCTTATTCAAATTTTAATTAATTATTATGAATCATATTCATATAATTAATTCTTCCAAGGGAAATAATAACTCTATTCATAATAGAGTGTTTCAATTGGACATAATTAGTTCAATCATATTAAATTAATTATCATTCCAATTCAATCAACAAACTTGATTGTTTTTACTTGAATATATGATATTATCTCAAAGTATGTATTAATTCAAATTTTAATAATTAGAAAATACATTATGATCTCTCAGGCATCATTCGTTCCCTACCCGCTGTCATGGCCAGTACCGGCGGGAGTGGGACGGACCGCAACCGGTGCGACCCGCTACCCCATCGATCCCTGACTAGACACCATATCCTCCTCGGGAAAAAAATAATGCCGAGTCAATTACTTTGTACTTGAGATGATCATCGGTTATTCAACCGAAATTATACCATATAGTAATAATCAAAACATTTTGATTATAAGGAAATTTGCTAGACAAATTCCCAATCCTATTCAAGCAAGGAGTTTGATGATTGTGTTTCCAATTATGATCTAGATCAAATCTAATTAATTTATTGGTTGAGGCCAAGTCAATTAAGAAAATAATCATCATTCAATATTTCTCAAATATTTTCCATAATTATTTCATGAAATTAACAATTAATTTCACTAATTGACAATCACATGGTTCTTGATTAGGACTGTAATTTCAGCAGTGAACCCTACTTACTAAATTTAACATATCTCAATCGATTTAAATCCAAATTAGACAAAATCAATTTTCAAAGATTTCTAATTTGATTTATGACAGAACCTAAGTGATTTTTCACGCATTTTGAGGCAGATCAAAACAGTAATTAACTCATTAATCATGTTAAGATTCGCAGTACTCGCAACAGTGAATACATGTTCATTAAAACGACCATATCTCGAGCAAACGGAATCCAAATTACGTAAACTCAGATCCTATGATTTCCTTATTTAATGAGGAACAAAATCCAAGTTTTATTTTTGTGTTTAAATAATTTAAATATGGCCGAAAATAATCACTAAATAGAGATGCGAAAATGAAATGCGATAAAACTTTCGCAACCTTAACGAACCCAAGTCGTCCTAGGTTTACGGATCGTATCCAAAACCTTTGACCTAAGGCTTTGATACCACTTGAAGGATATGGTTAGATCCTTAAGCGCATCATGAAAGCGTGAATGCCATATCGAATACGACGAGGAACGACTAGTCGCACTAGTTGTTCTATGTAGAGGAAATTAAAAAATTTTCATGCGATGAAACCACATGATCCAAGAACACTTCTCGGATCGTTCCATCTAAACCACAAACAAGTAATAGGATTACCTCTTTAAGCGTGGTTGCGATTGAGTCTCTAAACGAAGAGACCTCCTGTCTCAATTCCGATCCGACGGAGGAGACGCTTGCGAGCGTGTGGATGAATCGCGTGCTTCTCGCAATCCATGTTGATGATCCAAGCAGCGGATCTCCTGATCTCGACACACGAGATCCGACGTCTTCTTCACGAGCGAGGTGCACCGAAGGAGACGGAGATCCACGAGCAAACAATCGGGCAACATAACGACGATGCTGCGGCGATGGAGACTCTCTCTAGGGCATCCATAGTGGACGGCCATGAGAGAGGATGAGAGAGGGCTGACGTGTAGAGAGAAAGAGTGAGAGAGACTTCTGTTCTCTTGTGTGTGAAGAAGAGCAAAGGGGTGCCTCTCCTTTTACAATATTTTGGGATCCATGGATCTCAATCCATGGACAACACAAATCCAATGACTCACATTGATTTGTGTTTCTTTTAACGGTGAAGATTTATGTTGGTAAAAACGACAAGAATTAATTTAATTTAGATTAAATCTATATTGATAAATCAATATAAATCAATCCCAAATTAAATCAAGCAATCATGGAGATTATTGGAATGAAGATTGCCTCCTTCCATAATATGGGATTTGGTGGCAATCTCATGTGATCTCCTGATATCTCATGAGATTACATTATTCCATGGAAATCTCCATGATTTACAACAACACTTGTTGTAATTTATTCAACAAAAATAATTCATAATTATTTTGTGAATATTGCAATCTTGCCATTGGAAAATTGTGAATCACATTCACAACCCAAAATAAAATGTGAATTACATTTTCAATTAATTATCCAATGTAAATCCAATTCACATCAACATTTAATTAACAAATGTAAATTACAAATTGCTCTCTCTTATATATTATAAAACACATTTATACTATATATGATTAATATGGAGAGTGCTATCCACATTATTCATATCCATGATAATTAAATCACATTTAATCATCTTGGATCTCTATTCTCATGTGCCCAGATAATGTGAATCACATTCACATTATTTATATCTTTGATAAATAAATCACATTTAATTATCTAAGATAACTCTTTATAATATGAATCAAATTAATATTATTCACGATAATTAAATCACATTTAATTATCCATTTTCTCAATGCTCGGATACATATATCAACAATGAAATTATCCTGAACTCTTTCAAGGATAATGCGCTTTCTCCGCGGATACTTGGAGATAAGGACATGGCGATTGTATTAATCCACGTATAGTGACTTGGATATTGAGATCACATCTCAAATACAGATCTCGGGCCTCCCATAGATGCTTGATTAAATCAAGACCGCAAATCTAATCTTCTCATTGCATCTGAATCACATTCAGATTAATGTCCAACATTTGGACTAAGATTAGATTACTTCTCTACTGAGAGGAGTCACTAAAGTCCAGACCCATTTCATCACTCCCTGGGAATGGAAGCTTCAGGGTTATACAACCGTTTATGATCACATCACCCTCGGGTATTCCCAATACCTGTACATCCTGCATACTAGAAGACTCAGAATAAACCTGAAGTATAAGATCAATTTTACACTGTCTACTTCAGAGTTTTATCATTAAGTTTTTCATTCGATCATTGGGAGTCGGTATCGATCATATACTTTCCAAAAGCATATATCATGCCTAGGTCTTGATCATGTACTTTCCAAAAAGTATATATCAAACCTACAAATTCAGTCAAGCTTCCATAGCGAGATGACCGTGCACGGAATTTGATTCTTCCCAATATTTCATGAGTGAGCTCATGTCTTCCGGTTCTGAACCTGTATGATCCATTCGAGAGATCGTATTACTCATATGCCCTTGCATGCACACCGACGCGCCGGTGTATAGACCTTGATTAGGTTATCAACCTATTGGTCTGCCAAATGTACATACTCAGACATATAGTAACACATCTGTCTCCGGTCAGAGGATGCATGCCTATATCATGACAGTATACGATATAGGACTTTGGTTATCTCGATCTTGTTAAGTCAACTCTTTGACCTAACTTATCTAACACCTACGAATCTCTATTCCTATGCATAGGACCTGCAACAAGAGGTCGGTTAGATATCGGCCTAAATGAGAAAGGATTGCCATCTCCTACTCAGGTTGGAGATCATCTCTGAACAATCATTTGATGGTGCTTGATGAGTCCTAACTCTTTAGATATTCATCCAAGCACCAACCTCTATGATTCAATAATTGAATCAACAGCTATATGATAATCAAGATGGCCATGGTACATAACCCTAATTGTACTAAGGGACCTATTATGCAAATTATTTATTCTTCATTTCAGATCAAGGAATGATATTCGCAATAACATTGCCATGGGCTCGCATGTCTAATAGGCTCCATCCGTCCATCCTCTTTGGAAACGAGGAGAACTCTAGTGAACCCTAGGGGGCATTTTTAAAATAAAAGACATTTGGAAAAATTGTGGTGAAGCCCTTGACACTTTTCATAATTGCAAAATACTCCTTGTACTCCAGAGCCAATCACGTACTGACACGCGACTATTTGGGTAAATTTCACTTTTTCTCATGTAAGTGTATGTTTTTATATTCAGTGCAAAAACGTTTAACATTTGCATTTCAGTCCTTGAACTCCAGACCTTCATTGGCTTGCTTTTCATGTTGAAATAAATGTTTCCTTTAGTCAATATAAATTTCCAAAAATTATTCTATGTTACTGATGTGTTATCTTTCTAGCATAAAATTTTCATCTCATTTTATATTCATTTAATATTATTAAAAAATCAAAAATACTATTTTTTTCTTTTTCTGAAACTCAAAATTCATAAAAATTTGAATATTGCTCCAAAAATTCTAAAAAAAGTTAGAGTAATTGTATTTCATCATCTTTTAATTTCTTTGCAAATTTCGTGCATTAACTATTTATAAAACCCCAAAAAATTGAAAAACATCAAAAATCTTATAAAATTCTCGGAAAATTCTACAAAAGTCCAAATATCATGATTTCAGTTCCTATTTGTAGATATTTGCATATATTTCATCATAAAAATAATTGCTAGAAGTTTTGGGTACTTTAGTATTTTTAAGTTGCAAATCACTCCAGGTTCTACATTGTTTCTCATTTTTGCCATTGTTTGATTTCTAGAAAAATACAAAAACATCTTAAAATTCTACAAAAATTCTCAAAAACATTTCAAAATCTTTAAAACACAAAAATAATTCTCTGGATTTTTCTAAGTAATTTTGATATAATTGAAAAATACAAAAAGAGTTTGGTGTGCGTAGTTCTTATTTTGTGCATATTGTTCTTTATTTAATTAAAAAATTACAAAATTAAAATCACTAAAAATTTGAAAATTAGAGAAAAATTTTAATAAAAATTAAAAAGAGAAAATTCCACAAAAACCAAGGATAGTTTGCCTTTGAGATTCCTGCGCTTTCTTTCAATTGATTTTGTTGATTAATTAAATAACTCTCGGGATCTGTAGCCTCCCTGAGTTTGATCCTGTTCGCTATACATGTAAATAAGTAGCAAAAAATGCTCTTGCTTCACATTATTTTCTATAATTATTTTGCAGCGAGAGAAGAGAAAAAATTGTTTGTTTGGTCCGTGATTATTTGGGGATAACAACGATACATATCATGAATAATTATCGATCCTCGAAGATTCTACATCAACAGTAAGTGGTTAGTAGAAAAGGAAGGTAGAATAGACTCCAGCTGTACAGAGTGTGTGGGTTCCCTAATGTTCACTCTGTTTTCAACATCAAAACTACTCATAGTGTTCTCCACTTTCATAACCAAGCTAGCAGAAATTGAGTGCAATATGTCGGTGACATCTCTCAACTTGTTACCAAATGATTCATTTTTTCGATAAGTCTAGAAATGTCATCCTCAAAAAATTCTCATGATGAATCATGGGAGAGTTATGCTCAATTGGAGGATACTGCTGAGATATTGGGGTCTCATACTCAACATACCTAAACTCTAGCATGTAATGCTGGGTCAAGTATGGACCATTTGAATAGTAGATATTGGTCAGAGCCTCATATGATGGAGTTAATACAGAGGGGGCTCGTAGATTGAATCTATGAGTTCAATACTGTGAATGTGTAGGCTCTCCGAATATGTGGTATGAATGCTGGTCAATGTAGGCTTGATTACTAGGGTCAATCAAGTCAGGATGATCATATGGTGCAAGCCTCTCCATTCGATTTGTTCGATCGACCAAGTTATGTCCCGAGGTCAAGTCGTGATATGGATATGTGAATTGTCGTCCGGTCCCAATTTGAGATGAGAATGAGGCCTATGGGGGCACATAATTCTGCCAATTATTTGTCTCAATAGTGGTTTGCTCTTCTAATTATTCATTGATTCCAGCAAGCGACCGACTATCAGGTGAGTTAGCACAGGTTGGAAGTGGGTCAGGTGTGTAAGAAGGTTGGGTAGGTGAGAATCACGAAGAAGTGGGTAAGTCAGTCAAAGTTCTGACTTGACAATCGGGGTGAGATGGAGAGAAGAAGGGTGGATGTGGAGAAATTGTCTCGAAGAGAGGGTGCATAGAGGAGAAAGATGATGAAGATGGTCGGTGCGGAAACTGATGAGCTGACATCTTTGAAAAGAAATGAGAGAGGATTGATGTGAAAATGTGCAAAACACAGGGAGAGAACACACACAAATAGGCACAAAGATAAATGCAATAGCAAACCATGAGTTCACACTTAACACGATAAAGGACCCAAAGCTGGGTCCGATTAATCTGGTTGATTTTAAGTGTGATTTTCAAGCGAAGTTAGCAAGGATTACGTGATGTCCTATAGGTAAGTTGGCTCAATGCCGGCTATGTCCCCCCTTTTAACTTGTCGCCTAAGATACCAATGCCCTTCCTCTCTTAGCTCCTATCACCAACTTACTCGGTTAATACCGATGAAGTTCAGGGACCTGCCCCTATCTACCCACCGAAGTAGGCAGAGGCTGACAAGGCTTGTCACTTCGCCCCGAGGGTTACTAAGCAACTTGTCGTGTCACACCGCTTCTTCACCCCTATCTACTTGCCGAAGCAAGCAGAGGCTACTTGATGCTAGTCAGTTGAACTTCAAATACTTTAGCTTGTGATATTCACTAAGAGCGGGGTACGTTGATATGGAAGGCGGGGATTTGGGCTCTATCTTAGTGTGTGCACACACTCTCTGTACCCTTACTCAGCTTGAAATCAAGGTCGGGGTTACTCTCCCACAAACAGAATTTCCAATTTTAAGTTGATTTTTTGGTCAGTTCGTTTAGCAATCCCGATTTTAAGTTAGATGACCACTTGATTAATCCAACACACAAGGCACACTTATCGTCCAATCTCAATTTCCTTTAATCCTAAGTTGTAAAAATAAGGTGAAGGGAGTCGAGAAAACTCGATGCACGATAAAACAATGATGTATGCCAAGCTTAGGAGACTTACAGTGATCCTCACGCTCTACATGCGGGATACAATGCATAATTGAAATTTTTACACTAAATGAATGCAAGTGATGAAAAGCTGCTCCTAGACATGCAGTTCTATTAGGGAGTGAAGAATGAATTTAAATTTGGCTAAAGTCCTGTGGTCTAAGTACGCCTTTTAATGATGAAGTGTGGTCCTAGATATTATGAGCACAAATAGACCTAGGAAGCTCTAAGAGCCGCGAGTGCAGGTTCTATTCTACGTCAAGCAACCACACAACACCGAGAGTCTTTTTAGTTCGGTTACACACGCGAGAACCCAAACGGGAACCACTTTAGATGCAAACTTTTTTTTACAAGTTCTCTCAAAGCCATGATGAAACCATGTTTCATGTCTCTAATTCACTGAATATAACCCCCTAACTTAGACTAAGTGTCAATAAAAACTAGATAATTCCATGTAAATATTAGAGACATTGAATAAATTAAAAACACAAAAAAATAACAAAATTAAAAATCGTGGTGTTTTTAGCCTTAAAAATGCTCTCAAAAATATTTTCTGCCTTTGTTTGAACTCGTCTCTATTTTTAGTCAATGAAACTTGTAGATCTCATTGAGATCTACAACTTTCATGTTTTGAGGCTTTCCAAATTCGGTCATCTTCCTCCTCATTAATCAATTTTTTCTTTCGAATAACCAGATTGGGCCACGTGGCGCCTTCTGGTTGCGCCACGCGGCCCGTCTCCCTGTGCACCACACGCCTCCACTTTCCACTGTTAGATCGCCTATCGCTTCTTCAACCTCGACTGCTCATTCCTGCTCCTTTCCTAGCCATTCGATCGAATTTCAGCCTTCATCACATCCATTCACTTCCGCCTCACTCTCCACTCACCACGTGCCGACTTTATTAACCGCTCGATCCATTTTTGATCCTCAATCACGACCACATGCATTCCTCGCATATTCAGCCCTTCGATCGAGCACTGGATTCCATCACATCCATCCATGAGCGCCTCTCTACCCGCTCGACACGTGGCTAACCCCTTAACCATCGATCAAGCTCCTCATTGTTATAATCTGGACCACTCAAGCATGCCTCTTTCTCAACCGTTGGATCGTGAGATCCAACGGTCAGAAACCCGTCTCCTTCCTCCGACTGGCCCTCTATCCCATGTCTTTCATCTCGCGCACCCATCACCCCCTTTCTATTTTTTCTACCGCCTCCGACATTTTTGCCACTCACCAACCACCCCATGGCGGAGCCGGATGATCCCTCATCCTCATGGACATCCACTCGTCCCATGTCTATCTTCCACTCACTCCATATCTTCCCCGCAAAACATGCCCAACACCATTGAAACCACCAATTTCTATCTTTAAATACCTTGCCTCAGCCACCAATTAACGACGTCCACCTTTACATGGGGAGTCGCCCAACAAGCCTCTGCCCCTCGGTGACAGCGAGGGGGCGACTTGGAGCACAAAGAGGGCGATCTCCTCCGGTGTTGACCCCTGGCCATGGTAGGCCAGGACTGTGGTGGCTCCGCCCCGCCAAGCTGCTCCCCATGGCTGGGGGAGTTCAGCGATGATCGGAGTGCCTTTGGCACTCAACCCAAGCCACCAACGACCACCTCCTTTCCAGGTAAGTTCCCTTGACCTCCCTTGTATTTTATTTGATTTTATCTGAATTAATTAGGTCGCTCTACGCTTGATCACCCTCCGTCGTCCATTATCTGAGCTTCACTGTATATCCATCTCCTTCGCGCATCTCTCCTATCACCACCTCTCCCTTCTCCGCTACTGGTCACCTCCGATCCATCTCTCCTCCGCTCATCGAGGAAGAGCTATGTCCCACATTCCTCCATTCGCCGGGGATCCACTTCACTCATAAAACCCCACTCCATACACGCTTCGACTATCGAATTAACACCTGCAGGTACTCAATCACCAATAGCCGGAGACATGGCCAGAGCTTTCTTGACGAACTCCGCCTCCGGTAGCTGGGCGTTGACAGCCTCTTCCAGACCTTGCCGCAGCTCGCCCGGGCTTCCAGCTTTACCGACAATCATTCAGGAGGCTCCAGGAAGCTCCTCCGGGTCTGAACAAGCTAGGCAAAGCACGGGTGGCTTCGCCGGAGGACAGAATGAGCCGCCGGCCCCGCGGCGGAGGAGGTAGCCCTAGAGCCTACAGGTGCCGTTAGATACACCTACCCGGTGTCCATCCAACGGCTCCCCCTCCGCTATGTCAACACCATACGCAACGTTCATCCACTGCCCGATCTCCAAGATCGTACGGTTCTTTAGAAGCCATGTCGCCTCCCCTCCACATCTTTAGGTTCGGGATGACCAAGCCAGCTCCGAACCTCGTCCGAGCTAGAGTCGAGCCCAAGCCTCCCCCGAACCTCTGCCGAGCTTGTGCGTTCACCGAGCCTGGAGAGCACGTGCAGGTCACGTGTGGCCAGGAAAAATGGTAGGGAGGCCCAACCATCTTCTCCAAATTGCAACCAGGTCCCGGGCTCACGTGTAGACCACGTGCACCTGGGGTATTTTGCATTTATACCCTTGCGGGTTTTAATAATTACAAAAATACCCCCGCGCTTGTGGGTTATTTACAGGGGAGGTCCCACACTTTATTTTATTTGCATTTTAGTTCCTCCCAGGGATCTGTTTGCTATTTATCTTTCATGTTTTCTTGCATTTTTGACCCTGGCTTCATTCGTGCATATCTTGAGCATCCTAGCTCCGATTGAGTCAATTTTAGTGGCGTTTTGAAGCTCTTTTCATTGTCTTCTTGATGGCATGCTTGTACTTCAGATTTGATACTATAAGATTCAATGTATTATTTTCATAGTTAATTGTCTTTATTTCATTGCTTCGCATGCCTTATTTTTACATAAATGAAAGTAGCTTCATGAACTTGAATATGATTCGACTTGTGATTAAATGGCTCAAGTATTTTTATAATCAGGGCATATTTATGTATTTCTTCGCATCTCTTTGCATGATAAAAAGCAAATAAAAAAATGCATATTTCCATTTACTTAATGCATCTTGCCTTGTCTTCGTGCATTTCATCGACCTACGTTTATCCAACACTTAGTTAAATTAATTTAAGCCCAAATAATTACGAGAGAGGCTCGTGTCCCTGAGTTCGACCTTGGGCTTGCCCAAGTAAAAATTATAAATGGACCTTTTTATTTGGTTGATTATCTTGATTAAAAGGTTCTTTGATGAATCCGATCCGGCCAGCTACAACGCATTAAAACGACATATTAAGAGGTCAGATTTTCATTTTGTCAAATGGCGCCGTTGCCAAGGACACGACTCATCTTTTTTCTTGTTTGGATTTTTATTGATTTTTTTAAGTATTTTATTTATGTAGGTCAATTCGTTCATTTATCTTGCATTGTAAAAAAAATCTTTTTGATTGATCTCTAACCTTTGCTTTTGTGGCAGGGCCCTTGATGCTCAAGGAGGCGAGGAGCATATACTCCCTTGCTGTGAGAAGCCGCAGAGCAATTTTGGAGATGATTCGATCGAAAAAAATTGTGTGTCTCGCATTATTATTTCATTTCATATGCATGTAATAATCGTCTTTACAGCGGTCTTCGATCGAAGACTCGTGCTTGTAAATGAACGAATTATATGTGGTTGTGTGGGGATCGTCCCACTTGAGTGTCGACCTAGGACCAGGTATGTGACTCTTCGAGCTTCTTTCACATTTCTATTTTACGTGCTTGATCGTAGGTAGGACACACTTCTAATATAGACACACATAAATATCGCTTCACTTAGCCAAATTAAAAGATATTCTTCCCCGCTAATAGAAGCATGTTAGGTGCAGTTTTCAATCGACTTGCATACTTATTATTTTAGTTTTCAAAATAGTCCAAGTTTTCACGTATTTCTGCTAAGGTACTGCATGTTTTCTTGCTTATTTTAGATCATGGTTTTTATCGATTGCATGGCTTTTCTTGATTTCCCCTCCTAGCTTGATCACCTAGGTTAATGTAAAATGGGAATGAGCGGTAGACGATGATTGCTTGATTTATGTGCTCAACTTAATTCCGTGATAACCTTAAGTAAAATAATTGGGATTGTTAATTGCAAGTCAACCTAAAAAAATGGAGTAAAATCTTGTTTTGGGAGAACAACACCCTTGTTTACGCAATGGAATTTATTTGACATTTTTCCCGCGTAAATTAGAATGTTTTTTAATCACCAATAAAACAGACAAGATAATCAACCAACATTTGTTGGCTTCACGTGTGAGTTGGTGAAATAAAAGGGGTGTTGCATGCTTGAGCCATGGATGTTCGGAAACCCTCCCTTAGACCCTAGGTACTCCATTTATCTTCGAAGATTCATCTGCTCATTTGTATATCCATCCGACTTTTTTGTTCACCTCAGGTCTCTCCCAGCATCAACTCTCAATCTTTATACTTAGGCTACTCTCAGCCTATGTATGGGGGGACCCGAGTCCCCGTGATTTATCTACTTATCTTTCCTTGCCTCGATACTTAGGTTATTCTAACCTAAGTATAGGGGGAGCCCTCCTTAGTTCCCATATATTTTTCTATATTTAAGTGGACCTATGGACTTGTATCATTTAGTGCTATGAGGACATAACAAAGTTTAAGTATAGGGGGTATACTGTATATATACTTTAGCTGTATTCTGAAAATTGGAAAAAATTAAATTTTTTGGCTAAAGTAAAATCCTTTGAACTAAGTGGATAAAATTATTTTCAAGACTTTCTGTATTATTTTACACTATTTTTATAGAAAAATATTTTTGAAAATGATTTGAAAAATGAGTTTCTCTTGTTTGAAAAATCTTTTAAATATGTTTTGAAAATCTTTATTTATGTGACATCGTATTTTTTTTTTGAAAAAAAATCAAAATACTTTGAGAGTCAATAGTGACTACTAAGCCCAAATAAGTAGCCACGTTCAGTGAGGGTTCACTCTTAGCAGAGTAGGCGGTTTAGAGGACATCGCGTAAGGCTCCGTCCTCAAGCAACGAGCTTCGGCCTGTACTTACACCTATACTGGCTGAACGCAGATGCATCTACTCATTTAAGTTTAGGCAGTCATTTTGTCTTTTAAAGTCTTCATAAAAAAATTGTTGAAGAGTTGGATTAATTCCTTTACCTTTTCACACATTCACCCAGGATCTGAAATGTTCAAGGAAACTTGGTTTATGAGGTCTTAAGATTTTAGGTTAACCAGCCTTAACCATCAGTGTCTTAGACTTAATCATCCATATTTCCCTAGGTTTCTAGATTTGCGTGCCATATTGCATGCTTAGTCTCCGACCATAAGAATATGATCAGCACATCGCATGCATGACCGTGGTTTCGATGAGATGAGTTGACTCTTCACTTGAGGGACTGGGATGAGGGATTCGAGTCTGGACTTGATCTAATGATGCTCGAGGATGGGATAAAATCTTTGAAGGCTTCATGAAACCTGAGTGTCAGCAACTTTAGCTAGTATGAGAACTTGGTTCTTATACTAATCTCTTGACATTAACCTAAGTGCGAGGGTGCGAAATAAACAAAAATGTTGATCAGTGTTTGCGCCAACTCTTGGTTAAAAGCAGTGGAGCTAGCCAAAAATATTACAAAGCAATGAAATGTCAAAGAAAATCTCATTCCATACAAAGTCAAATTTCAACAAGAGCTTCCACCAAAGGCGAGCGCTCCCAACCATTTCAAAGTGTCCACTTGGACCACCGCTATTAGGACCAGGAGTCGGGCTTCCACCAAAAAAGGGCTCTGTATCGTAAATGCTACAAGTCTGGTGTAGAAGGTACTATAGGTACTCAAAAAAGACACACCCCTGTGTATTCCCAGGAAAACAAGTGCAGACGGCTCCAACTTCTCTTGACGACGCACTGATCAACACCAAAAAAATGTGTTGCATAATAAGGCACTAGAGAGAATCATTGTTCCATAGAGAGGAGAGAAGAAATGACACAATCATATACCATCCATCACTGACCTTCCATCTACACTTTCAAGTCTGACAACTAAAGAGACGATGGACTGGACGCAAGATTTGATTTATTCCCTAGTGTTGAGGATTCGGTCCTTAGGAGAATTTCTTGGACCAAGACCTTGGGTGATGTTTTGACTCTACTCTCATGAACGCAGTCAACACTAAATGTCGTATCCTTAGTTTATATGTACACCAGAGAGAGTCTAGATAATTAGAGGAATTGGATACCTCTTGAGTAAGGCTGGGTTGAGCTCTAAAATCTTGGATCTCTAAAGTTGAGAGGACTTGGACAGATCGGATCCTGTACGCACTTGCAACAAGGGGTTAATCCAGCTCATTCATTTTCTTTGATGCTCGGGGACTAGCATAGTTAAGTATAGGGGGATGATGAAACCATGTTTCATGTCTCTAATTCACTGAAATTAACCCCCTAACTTAGACTAAGTGTCAATAAAAACCAAACAATTCCCTGTAAATATTAGAGTCATTGAATAAATTAAAAACACATAAAACTAGCAAAATTAAAAATCGTGGTGTTTTTAGCCTTAAAAATACTCTCAAAAATATTTTCTGCCTTTGTTTTACCTCTTCTCCATTTTTGGTCAACATGAAACTAGTAGATCTCATTGAGGATCTACAACTTTCATGTTTTAAGTCTTTCCAAATTCGGTCATCTTCCCCTCATAAATCAATTTTTTCTTTCAAATAACAAATTGGGCCACGTGGCGCCTTCTGGTTGTGCCACGTGGCCCGTCTCCTTGTGCGCCACACGCCTCCACTTTCCACTGTTAGATCGCCTACGACCTCTTCAATCTCGGTCGCTCATTCTTGCCCTTTTCCTAGCCATTCGATCGAATTTCAGCCTTCATCACATCTATTCACTTTTGCCTCACTCTCCACTTGCCACGTGTCGACTTTATTAACCGCTCGATCCATTTTTGATCCTTAATGATGGCCACATGCATTCCTCGTATCTTCAACCCCCGATCGAGCACTGGATTCCATCACAGCCATCCATGAGCGCCTATCTACCCACTCAACATGTGGCTAACCCCTTAACCATCGATCAAGCTCCTCATTGTTATAATCTGGACCACTCAAGCATGCCTCTTTCTTAACCGTTGGAACGCAAGATCCAACGGTCAGAAACCTGTCTCCTTCCTCCGGGTGGCCCTCTATCCACGTCTTTCACCTTGCGCACCCATCACCCCCTTTCTATTTTTTCCACCACCTCCACCATTTTTACCACTCACCAACCACCCCACGACGGAGCCGGATGATCCCTCATCCTCGCAGCCATCCACTCGTCCCACATCTATCTTCCACTCACTCCATTTATTCCCCGCAATAGATGCCCATCACCATTGAAACCTCAATTTCGATCTTCAAAATACATCGCCCCAGTCACCAATTAACGGCATCCACCTTTACGTGGGGAGTCGCCCAGCAAGCCTCTGCCCCTCGGTGACAGCGAGGGGGTGGCATGGAGCGCAAAGACAACGATCTCCTCTGGTGTTGACCCCTGGCCATGATAGGCCAGGACTGCGGTGGCTCTGCTCGGCCAAGCTGCTCCCCATGGCTGGGGGAGTTCAGCGATGGCCTTTGGCACTAAGCCCAAGCCGCCAACGACCACCTCCTTTCCAGGTAAGTTCCCTCGACCTCCCTTGTATTTATTTGATTTTCTATGAATTAATTAGGTCGTTCTACGCTTGATCACCCTCCATCATCCATTATCCGAGCTTCACCGTATACCCATCTCCTTCGCCCAGCTCTCCGATCACCTCCTCTCCCTTCTCCACTACTGGTCACCTTCGACCCATCTCTCCTCCGCTCGCCAGGTAGATCTATGTCCCCCATTCCTCCATTCACCGGGGATCCACTTCACTCATAGAACCCCACTCCATACATGCTTCGGCTATCGAATTAACACCTTCATGTACTCAATCACCAATAGCCGAAGTCATGGCCGGATCTTTCTTGACGAACTCCGCCTCCAATAGCTGGGCGTCGACGGCCTCTTCCAGACCTTGCCGCAGCTTGCCTGGCTTCCAGCTTTACCGGCGATCATTCAGGAGGCTCTGGGAAGCTCCTCTAGGTCTAAACAAGCTAGGCGGAGCACAAGTGGCTTCGTCAGAGGACAAAACGAGCTGTCAGGCCCCGCGGCGGAGGAGGTAGCCCCAAAGTCTACAGGCGCCGTTTGATACACCAACCCGGTGTCTATCTAATGGCTCCCCCTAGACCACGTCAACTTCATCCACAACTTTCACCCACCGCCTGATCTCCAAGATCGTACGGTTCATCAGAAGCCACATCGCCTCCCCTCCGCATCTTTAGGTTCGGGATGACCAAGCCAGCTCCGAACCTCGTCCGAGCTAGAGTCGAGTCCAAGCCTCCCCCGAACCTCTACTGAGCCTGTGCATTTACGGAGCCTGGAGAGCATGTGCAGGTCATGTGCGACCATGAAAAATTGTAAGGAGGCCCAAGCCATCTCTCCAAATTGCACCAGGTCCCGGGCTCACGTGTAGACCACGTGCGCATGGGGTATTTGCATTTATACCCTCACGGGTTTTAATAATTGCAAAAATACCCCCGTGTATGTGGGTTATTTACAGGGAACGTCCCACACTTTATTTTATTTGCATTTTAGTTCCTCCCAGGGACCTGTTTGCTATTTATCTTTCATGTTTTCTTGCATTTTTGCCCATGGCTTCATTCGTGCATATCTTGAGCATCCTAGCTCCGATTGAGTCGATTTCAGTGGCATTTTGAAGCTCTTTTCATTGTCTTCTTGACGGCATGCTTGTACTTCAGATTTGACACTATGAGATTCGATGTATTATTTTCATAGCATATTGTCTTTATTTCATTGCTTCGCATGCCTTATTTTTACATAAATGAAAGTAGCTTCATGAACTTGAATCTGATTCGACTTGTGATTAAATCGCTCAAGTATTTTTATAATCAGGGCATATTTATGTATTTCTTCGCATCTCTTTGCATGATAAAAAGCAAATAAAAATGCATATTTCCATGTTTACTTAATGCATCTTGCCTTGTCTTCATGCATTTCATCGACCTCCATTTATCCAGCACTTAGTTAAATTAATTTAAGCCCAAATAATTACGAGAGAGGCTCGTGTCCCTGAGTTCGACCTTGGGCTTTCCCAAGTAAAAATTGTAAATGGACCTTTTTATTTGATTGATTATCTTGATTAAAAGGTTCTTTGATGAATCTGATCCGGCCAGCTACAACGCATTAAAACGACATATTAAGAGGCCGGATTTTCGTTTCATTAAGCCACTCAGTTCAATTCAATGCGGGATCTTCGGCTCGCCTGACGAGTCACCTTCGATGCCTCGTGTTCCTCGTACAAAAATAAGACAATGGTCAGATAGATAGATACAGAGTAAATAAATACTGAAAATAAATAGAGAGCTATTCACAAAAAAACCAGGGATCAGAGTACCCAGCGATGGAAAACCTAAACCTAATTTTTCTAAAATGATCCTAAGATGTTTGCCTCCCCGACAATGGAGCCATTTGATAAACCCGTAAATTGCCTTCTTAGTTTAACCAAATTATGATCAAAAGATGTTAGAATTTCATTGCAGTCAGGCAATTATCGGATTTATAAAAAAACCACTTATATAATATACCAATTAATAGCAAGCGGCAATTTAGTTTACTTGGGCAAGCCCAAGGTCGAACTCAGGGAGGCAACTTTCTCTTTAGATTTATTTTTAGCCGATCTAGATGCTTGGTTTTCAGAGAGGCATTTTTTGTATTTTTAAATGCAATAAATGAATGCATTGTAATTTCAGGCTAGTTCGGGGGTTAAAATGCAAATTAAGATCATATTAAGTCCAAAAATCCTCAAAATTAGCCAGAATGTCAAAAATGATTTAATTAAACTACTAATTTTTTTGACTCAATATGAATTAATTAAGAATAAATATGTATGTAGGGTAATTTTCACAAAATAATTTTAATAATTATAAAACCAAATTATTTTCAAAAACTAAAATTATCCTAGATACTTCTATGTGAGAGGAATCCAGGAAAATTATCAAATCCTAAAAATAATTGATTTATGATCATTAAAAATTAATTAAATAAACCATCAATTAATTTATTGTGACCTCTATGCGTGTGCAAATAAGATGATTTTTTGGCACAAATAAAACTACTCAAACTCTACCTATTGCGAAATTTTTTACAATTTTTAGAGTAAGGATTAATTTAATATCGAACTAATAGCAAGCAGGGGGCAAAATGTTTAACTTTCCACGAAAATAATAATATTAAATAATCCATAACTCACAAAAATCGAACAAACATTCACAATATGCAATTTTCAGAATAATAAAATGATGACAAAATGAGACTCAAATTAATAACCAAAGACATGGGCCTAAATGCAATTACAGAAATAATATTGATTGAATAAACATGCACAAGGATAGTTATGCAATTACCTATTTGCTTGAGGTGTTTATGCAATTTCTCTAGCTTGTCACGTGTAGGGTTCTTGATTTGGTCGGTGAGGGCCTCAGCATGCTTTGCGGGAACACCGGGGTGGGGGGGGTTAGTGAAATATCACCACCAAGGCATGTGCAAAGCACGTGCGACCTGCCTTAAGGGGGTACAGGTGCAATATAAGGAACTACGGGGGATGCCTCTGAAAAATTTCCCTCGCTCACGTACACCTCACGTGAGGGGGAGGGGTTGAGATGAGGTTGAGGCGCTGCTCGAGAGCGGCGAGTGGCAATCCGCAGAGTCGCAAGTCGGGCGGCGTTGCGGTCAGGGGAGGCGCAGTAGATCGAAAATAGAGCTGGTGGCGAGGTGCTGGCAGCTGCGTGTGGACGTGGGCGTGGACCTTGGAGCGGTAGTTATGTTGACGGGGATGGAGTTGCGACGGTCAGTGACGCGTGCAGAGGCGAACCGTGTTGGATATGCGAGCCCACGGCGAGCCATTATGCAATAAATGTTATTGCAATTCACTCCTTAATCTGAAATAAAGAGTACATAGTTTGCATAATAGGTCCCTTAGTACAATTAGGGTTATGTACCATGGCCATCTTAATGATCATACAGATGTTGATTCAATTATTGAATCATAGAGGCTGGTGCTTAGATGAATATCTAATGAGTTAGATTGAGGACTCATCAAGCACCGTCAAATGATTATTAAGATATGATCTCCAGCCTGAGTAGGAGATGTCAATCCTTATCTCTAAAGGCTGATGTCTGACCGACCTCTTGATGCAGGTCCTCTGCATAGGAATAGAGATTCGGAGGTGTCAGATTAGTTAGGTCAAAGAATTGACTTAACGAGATCGAGATAACCAAATTCCTATATCATATGCTGTCATGATATAGGCACACATCCTCTGACCGGAGACATATGTGTTACTATATGTCTGAGTATGTACATTTGGCAGACCAATAGGTTGATGGCCTAATCAAGGTCTATACACCGGCGCGCTGGTGTGCATATAAGGGCATATGAGTAATACGATCTCTCAAAGGGATCATACAGGTTCACTACTGAACCGGAAGACATGAGCTCACTCATGAGATATTGGGAAGAATCAAATTCCGTGCGCACGGTCGTCTCGCTTTGGAAGCTTGACTGAATTTGCTGGTTTGATATATACTTTTGGAAAGTATATGATCAAGACCTAGGTATGATATATGCTTTTGGAAAGTATATGATCAATACCGACTCCCAATGATCGAATGAGAAACTTACTGATAAAACCATGAAGTAGACAGTATAAAGTTGATCCAATACTTCGGGTTTAATCTGAGTCTTCCAATATGCAGGATGTACAGGTATTAGGAATACCTGAGGGTGATGTGATCATAAACGATTGTATAACCATGACGCTTCCATTCCTAGGGAGTGATGAAACGGGTCTGGATTTTAGTGACTCCTCTCAGTAGAGAAGTAATCTGATCTTAGTCCAAATGTTGGACATTGATCTGAATGTGATTCAGATGCAATGAGAAGATTAGATTTGCGGTCTTGATTTAATCAAGCATCTATGGGAGGCTCGAGATCTGGATTTGAGACATGATTTCAATATCCATGTCACTATACGTGGAACAATACAATCGCCCTGTCCTTATCTCCAAGTATTCGCGGAGAAAGCGCATTATCCTTGAAAGAGTTCATGGATAATTCTATTGTTGATATATGTATCCGAGCATTGAGAAAATGGATAATTAAATGTGAGCTAATTATCATGAATAATATGAATTTGATTCATATTATAAGGAGAGTTATCTTAGATAATTTAATGTGATTTGATTAACAAAGATGTAAATAATGTGAATGTGATTCATATTATTTGAGAACAGAAGAATAAAGATCCAAGATGATTAAATGTGATTTAATTACATGGATATGAATAATGTGGATAGCAATATCCATATTAGTCATATATATTATAAATGTGATTTATAATATATAAGAGAGAGAGATATTTGTAATTTACATTTGTTAATTAAATGTCAATGTGAATTGGATTCACATTGGATATTTAATTGAAAATGTAAATTACATGTTGTTTTGGGTTGTGAATATGATTCACAATATTCCAATGTCAAGATTGCAATATTCCCAAATTTAATTGAGAATTATTTTGGTGAATAAAAATCCCAACAAATAGTTGTTGGAAAATAAGTAGAGAGAAAATCAAGGAGATGTGCAATCTCATGGGAATCCATGAGATTCCCTCAAAAGGGGAAGGTTGATCTCCTTTGTATTTTCTCTCCTTATTTGATTGATTTAATTTGGTATTAATATTTATTTGATTTATCAAATATATTTTATCAAAATCAAATCACAAGTTGTTGGTTTTTACCAACAATAATCTTGACCATTGGATTGACATAAATCAATCTCATCCATTAATTTTATATGTCACATGGATTGAGATCCATGGATCCCAAAACCCTATAAATAGAGAGGCATACCATGCTCTCTATTTTACACACAATGCTTGAGAAGCATCTCTCTCTCTCTTTCTCTCAAGAGACGTCAGCCCTCTCTCCCTCTCATGGCCGTCCACCATGGATGCCATGAAGAGGTTCTCCATCGCCGTGGCATCGTCGTTATGCTGCCCGTTCTTCTGCTCGTGGATCTCCGTCTCCTTCGGTGCGCCTCGTTCGTGAAGAAGACGTCGGATCTCGTGTGTCGAGATCAGGAGATCCGTCGCTTGGATCATCAACATGGATTGCGAGAGGCACGGGGTTCATCCCCGCGCTCGCAAGCGTCTCCTTCGTCGGATCGGACTTGAGACAGGAGGTCTCTTCGTTTAGAGACTCGATCGCAACCACGCTTCAAGAGGTAATCCTATTACTTGTTTGTGGTTTAGACGAAGCGATTCGAGAAGTGTTCTTGGATCATGTGGTTTCGTCGTATAAATTTTTTAAATTCCGCTGCATCGAGCAACTAGTCCGACTAGTCGCTCCTTGTCGTATTCGATACGACGCTCACGCTTCCGTGATGCGCTTGAGGATCAAACCATATCCTTCAAACTGGTCGAGGTGGCTCGCAGTTGGAGGTGCACTAGCGGAAGAGGGCACAACCGCTAGTGAAACTGTCGTGGGTGAGGGCTGATTGTCCTGGAATCTTATCCTTTTAATAGTATCAAGTTAACGATTTTGTTGCAGTTATATAAATCCAGATCGATAAAAAATAACCACACGAATCGATGAATCGATGAACGAATGTACGCACGGTTTATGTTTTTTTAACCTGGACAAGTCCCAAGGTCGACTCAAGGAGGCAAAGGAACAACTTCGGATCAGATTAGATGAATTAGATGGCGGTTTTCCAAGTGATTTTTTTATATATAATTTTTTTATGCAATATAAATGCCAAATGTAGAATGCATACGAGTTAGGTTATTAAGAAAATACAGTAACTTAGCCAAATTGATTCTAATGTGAAATTAATCCAAATCAGCCAAGTTATATTTTTCCTAAAAACCTAATCCAACGACGAATGCAAAAAGTATTTTTTGGAATTTTTGGGCTTAAGATGCAAAAATGAAAAATGCAAACTTTTTTGGGATTTTTATTTTATGCAAATTTTCGTGCAAATGATATGCAAAAAATATGAAAAAATTATTGGAAGTAAAATATGTGAAATAAACTATTTTTTGCAACTTTCTAACATTTTATGATTTTTTATGAATTTTTTTACTGAAAATAGAGTGATTGCGAGTATTTAATTTCTAATTAATCCACGAAATCAAATTTCCCAGAAAGCGATTTATCTCAAAAAGATATTTTTATTAGAAATCCAAGAGAGTTGAAATTTCGTAAAAATATTATTCATTGGTTTAATTAAAAATCATTTACTGAAATAACTAAATAAATAATTTTATGCATAAGACAATTCCAAATTAGATGAAATTTGGAAAGAAATTAAAACACAATTAGAGGCATCATCCAAACTATTTTCACAATTTTTGGAGCAAGAAATTAACATATGTGAATTTCAGAGCAAAAAAGGGTAAAATATCACTGAATTTCCAACTCTGATTTTTAATAAATAATCAGATGCTCACAAAAATATAAATAAATAGCCAAAAGACAGATTTAAATGCTCTACAAAATGTTATTTTTTTGATTAAAAAATGATGCAAAAATACTGTCCAAATTAATATGACAATGTATGGGTGTCTTTGCAAACTAAAATGAAAGAAATAAACTGAAACTGTGCATGGGGGTACCTTTGCAAATATAGAAAACTTACGGGTTAAATATGCAAATTTTTCTAAAAAATAAAAAAGGAATGAACCTTCGTGGCTTCTTTTCCACGCTAGGGCTAACACGATCTTTGAGAACCGCGCACAACAGAGCTGGGGGCGGTGCACGAAGGAGGCAGGGTTGTGCGAGGAGCGATGTCAGGCGCATCAAGGGCGGCACAGACGAGGCGCTACCATGGGGGATGCTCTGCGGTACGGTGGGAGATGGTGGCCTAGCGATGCCAGCTGGCGGAGGGGCAGATGACGGGAGATGGCAGACTGGTGACGTCGACTGGCAGAGGACCTAATGGCAGAGGGCCTCCGCGGTGAGGGGGCGGCAGGCCGACATGGGTGGTACAGAGTCGCCGCTACAACGTTGTGGCTGGGGCGACGCGGAGGAAGGTAGCGACGGTCGGGGCGGAGAAGGGGCGGCAGCCGCACGAGGATTGCGGCGGGTGGAGTGGGGCGTGAAGGACAACGGTCGTCGTGCGAGGGTCGCGCATGCAGGGACACATGGCGCTGAAAGTGGTGGCTGCGCCCCAGGGGCTGTTCTGCAGACAGGAGGAGATCGTCGGTGTGCGTAGCGCCGAGGGGTGGAGTGCTGGATCTCGGCCAAGGGGCACGTGCGTGGAGATAGCGTGCCGTGCCGTGCAGTTGGCGGATGGCCAGGAAGATTCGACGAAAACATGCAGAGAAGGGGCAGCAGCTCCAGGGGGGATGCGGCAGCGTATGCTGTTGCTACTTCTCCTGGTTTTTTATGTAATATTTTTTTGATATTTGTTTTGTAAACAGTAAAAAAATGTAGAGGTGAAATGAAATAGAGATGTGGTTAATGAAATGGTGAGGATGATGGTTGTGATGATATGATGATGAAAAGTTGAGGGAAAATATGTTTAGATAAAATAAAATAATAAAGGAAAAGAGAGAGAGATACTTACTTGGAATTTCGCTAGGTTTTGGAGCTACGATGTGCGGCTCCTGTCATTGCCTCGATCAACTCCGGGCGAAATCGGAGCAAAGAAGTTGTACGAGCTTCGAGAAAACTCATGACGGTGGTGCGGACCACCGCATCTCGCCTTGAGGTTGTCGTCGCTCAACTCGTCTCCTACAGCTGTCACCTGAAGGTTAAAGGGGCTCGACTCACTTCTCTTGAATTAACGGATAGGGTCGAAGGTGGTCAAAGGTGGTCGGAGGCTGTTATTTATAGGGAAGAGATGGAGGTGCAGGTGTTGGAGAGGGTGGTGTGCATGGAGTTTGCGGAGCGAAGGAGAGGGCATCATGGGGATCGTGGGTACTGGCGAGGATGGTGGAGGTCGGGGCTACATTGTTGGGGTGTCGATGGGCGGAGATGGTGGTTGTAGTGGTGCCAAAAATAGAAAGGGGGAGAAGGCGATAAGTGGTGGGCGACGTCCGTGAGGTATACGGCCAGAGGTGGAAGACGTCATCTTTTCCGTTGGATCTCGTGATCCAACGGCCAGGAGATGGGCGCGAGAGAACGGGTAGGATTATATCCTGCGGGTCAGATCGAAGCACGGTGGTCAAGCCACATGGCGAACAAAGTATGAGGCGGAGATGAACGGCATGGATGAGGTCTGGGATGATGATCCAAGGGTCGGGATTTAGGCAGGATTGAGCGGTTAAGATGAAAGCTCATAGAGGGTGATAGGAAGGTGTGGAGTGCGCTACGTGGCGCAATGAGACGAGGGCGCTGGTGAGGGGCCAAGATGCTATTTGGGCCTTGATTGAGCGGTTGAGATTTGATGCCGTGTGGATGGCTGGGATTTGGAAGGAGATGAAGTCATCGAACAATTAAGAATAAGAAGCATGTGGCGCGTTATGAGAGGGCCGCGTGGCGCAACCAGAGGGCGCCACGTGGCCCAATCTGATTGGTTGAGGAAGAATGTGAAATGAGAGGGAGAAAATGGCCAAATTTGGAGAAATTCAAAACATGAAAGTTGTAGATCTCGATGACATCTACAAGTTTTATGTTGACCAAAAACAGAATGAGGTCATCTAAAGTGATAAAATACAAGGGTACAAATATACATACATATAGTATACAATGGGGGCCCAAAACCCAAGTTTTGCATACGAGCTCCGATTTAAATGAAATTGGTCTCATTTTGAAGGTCTCTGAATGTGTAATAATTTAAAAGTGAGTAGACCTAGATCGGTGGCCGTATGAGGGAGATATGTGCATTCTAAGGTCCAAGGTCTTAAACTTGGTTTGGGGTTTTATTTATCAATTTTACAGGTTGGCTTTTTTTGGTATTTTTCTTGTATTATTGTTAGTAATATATACAATATAGAGTGAATTTATGGGTTTTAGGGTTAGTGTAAAATATCTACAGATAGGTGATTTTTACAAATGAATTTGGCTTCTTATTTTATGCAGATGCGAATGATAAAATGCAAATGTTATCAATGCATGCATGAATGCTAATTATGCAGTATTGGTGGAAATATGCTTCTAATTACTCGGGAAGAAGGCTCTATTTTCAACTTTAAGAGTGATAAATCACAGATTCATCAACCCCCTATACTTAAACCTTGCTTGTCTCGAGCAACTAAAATGAAATGCAAGAGTGAAATGATTTTTGGTTCCATACCAAGGTCATGAACAAAAGTTGAAAATGGAGCTTGACTTGACCTTTGGATTAATTGTGTGGCAGAACCTTATTGGGATCTGAACTTAAGACCTAATAGACTTCAAGTTCCACAAGTCTTCTATTCAAGACGCCTCAATAGTCAAGTCAGAACAAATCCTCAAACGTAAATTTCTGATGACTATGATTCTTACTTGTACTATGTAAGTGTAAAATAGCTCTTCACATCAGAAATGGCTAAGAAGCAACCTCCTCTAACAAGGTAACTATAATTCCCCGGTCCAGTAACTCTTTCCTCGAGGAGCGGGGTATTCCCTTCTAAGTTCAAGTGCGACCAGCTCAAGAGGAGGGGGTGGAGAAAAGAATGGACGGTAGCCAGTGTAGCTACCTATCCCAGGATGCATGACCAGTGTAGCCAAGTCACCCAACTACAGATTTCTTGCTAATATACATACCCCGACAGGTATTTTATTTTTACTCAGGTCTATCTTATTTTTTGGAGTTTCTTGCATTTTTTTTGAACTATACACAAGGTGCAGCATGTACATCAGGAGTTTTTCCTCTTGAGCCAGTAGACTATCCCTCTTTTGAAGCATTATTGCAACCCACAACATCCCGTCCTTAGATGTCAACACCACCAGACTAGGTTGAGATGCACTACCCTCCCTAGAGGAGGACGGATGTTTCCACCCATGTGCTACTCCAAGCTAAATGATTCTACCTCCTCACCACCTCATCAATGAAGAGCTACGTACACAGTGCTTGTCCTAGTTAGGTCACTGTCTTAAGAATCATATGTGTATACGAAATATTCTACTTAGACCAATCAAGATGACATGTGAGCATAGACTTGCGGACTCAAAGAATTAAGTCACTTGACCAGAGAAATCTTAACTCCAGTTCCTATAAGGTTCCTCTGAAATTAGGTGGATTAAAGTCAAATCAAGTCCTTCCTCAACATCTATTCGTAACTTGGTTCAAAACCCACTAACTTTTTTACTTTGCATATGCAAGATATGTAGATGAGATGTAGATGACATGCTATGAATGAAATGCAAGACTCTTTTTCTTACTTTTAAATGCAGAGATGATATGCAAGAGTAAATAAGAAGCCTTTGACTATTATTTTTGAATTTTCATTTTCATTTTTTTCACAAAATATACAAATATATTACAAATATACATGTATTTTACAAAAAAAACAATTTTTACCCACCCCTTAATTATTATATAGTATATACAAAAATACACAAAGTACGAGCTATGGTTAAAGCATATATGTAATAATACATGCCCCCTATACTTAGTGTGTGCTATGTCCTGAGAGCATGAAAAGCGAGGAAGAAGACATAGCTCGTGCTAAGCGTAGGAGAGCTAAAAGACCAAAAAATGTATAGAAGTCATCCTGCCCCCTATACTTAGGCTTTGGCAGCCTAAGTGTAGAAGAAGATCAAAATGGGGCGGACGAGGTCAAGAGGGGAAACATGATGGACATCGGTCCCCCCTATACTTAGGCTTTGGTCAACCTAAGTATAGGACAGGAGTGAGTATGAGGACCGATGGGATCTGGAGGATGTACAATTAATGGTGACTGGACTCGAGACACTCTCCCCCCTACACTTAGGATCTGGTCATCCTAAGTATAGTCATGAATAGATATTGAGCTGGGGCAAGTGATTAGAGTCGCGGGAGGGAGGGAAAGAATATACAAGAAGGGTGAGTATATACAAGGGTTGCGATCTGAATCTTTTCGATGCTGCTGATGACGAGAGCTCACTGCTGCAAGATCTCATGCGCGGCTCTATGTGCATCTACTCAGTCTGTCTCACGCATGAATACAATCTCCTCAACATGGACTAACTACTCATTGGGTTCGACAAAGTGCTTCAGCAGTTGTCCATTGACTAGGGATGTCTGTGCTCCATCTGTAAGATCTGAGATCTCTACGCATTGATACGGCTCGGATCCGATTGCGGTTTTAAGTGATTGGTTTGTCGGTTGTAGAGATCCACGAAGAGACCCGAGCTTTTACATCAGACAAAGATCGGTTTAAAACCTTACACTATTTATTTCTCCAGGTAAGTGTGCCTGGGTCGAACTCAAGGAGGAAGAATAGGATACTTTGATTTTTTTAAGTGAAGAGTATAATTTTGTGATTATTTTATCTCTTCTTAAAGCGATCAAGGAAAAGCGATGTTTTTATGAATTTTTGATTTTTAAAATTTTTATTTGATTTTATATTTTTCCAATTTTTATTTATTTTTCAAAGTGATATTTTTTCTCAAATAATTTACCTACAATATAATATGTGAAGAATAGGTGAAATATATGTGATATTATATAGTAGGGAAAGTGGACGAGCAACGGGCTCGAACAATACTAAAAAACAAAGTAAAACGGAATCAATTTACGACAAATCAAAACATGATGAAAATGCAACGAAAATACACAAAATATACTGAAAAAAACCTTGAGGAGGTAGTTGTGTCACTACCCCAAAAAACTGTGAAAAATAGTGTCAAAAATATGTCCAAAGTTCCCCTACAGCTCAGGGGCATAAATGCAAGAAAAGATGTAAAAGTTCTGCAAAATGGTCCTCTGTCAGGGACGGAAATGTAATAAAAATATGAAAGTTTATATTTAAATGTAAATTCTGGAAAGCTCTGGAGCGGTCTGGAATGCTGGAAGTCTTCAGGGATTTTTATGCAAAATTTCTACCGATTCAGATTGAACGGCGGAGATTAGATTGTCAGGCGCGATCTGAACCGTCCGCTGATGCCACGTGTCGACGAACTGTACTTCGGGTGTTCTTGAGCTGTTCTTGGGCTGTAACGAAGGTGGCGAAGACATCGTCTTCTTCAATTTATCATAGTCGACTGAGATGCATCTTGGGCCTCCTGTAGGGCTAGAGGGGTGGCTCCTCCACCCCTCGAGCTCGCCTACGGGTGATTACGGCTGGAGGTGGTGGATAGCGACAGGAATCGATCGAAAAAGTGGGGTAGTTACTGCTTTTGCCGCTGGTGCTCAGGTTGTTGCGCCAACTTTGAATGAACTTTGCATGATGATGACGATTCCAAATGCTTTGAAATTGCTCCAAATGCAAGCTAATCCTGCAAAGAACACATGTACGTGCTCGATTCACAAGAAATCGGCTGAATGATTATAGTTTTGCAAGATTGAAATGGTATTTCCAGACTTGAAAAACAGAGATGTGAAGAATAATAAAAAAGTGGCTCTCGATTCGATTTGATTTGAATCGAAGTTGGCAGTTGATTCGTATGAGCGCTTGAGATGGAAGATTATGCGTCCTAATGTCGAGCTTAACCACGCTAATGGAGGCACGATGATCGAGAGAGAAATCTATGAAGATGAATGAGTTACTTGTTAATTGCAGGGTGTAAGACCTTTGCTGGTCGTTGCTCGACGGGTCGACTTCCTGGAGCTCCACGCGTATGCGGCGACGATGTAAGGGCTGACGAGCACCTTGGAACTCCTCCCCGATGATCCTTCTCCCACGCAGACACCTTCGACCGGACCTGTCACCTCCTTAGTGAGCAGAGCGAGGCGAGGAAGAGAGGGGTCGGCCACTGGAATTTGAGCTTCAGGTGGATCTGGAAAAAGTTTTTGAAAAACCACCAACTTTGGGGGTTTTTATAGAGAGGTTACTTGATCTTCAAGTTTAATCTAATGGTATCCGAATAAGAAGATTGTTAGGAGATTAGAATCAAGGGATTAGATCGTCAGAAGGAGTTGTAAAATGCACGGGGAAATTGGTTGAAGATGGCCGGTTGAAACAGAAGCTGTACTAGCTTCTTGGAGAAGAAGCACCAGGTGCTGACACGTGTTAGCACCTTGTTGGCCAGATTTGGGAATATATTATAAATTCAATAATAAATAATAAATAGTGTTATTTTAAATAAGTATAAAAATAATGAATGTAGATAATTAAATTATCTAATTTATAAAATAATTACTTTTTATAAATAATAATATAATACGAAATATAAATATTATATTAATAAATAAGTATAAATAAATAGGTTTTCGATTTTTAAATTAATAAATAGATGATTAAAAATTAATTTTGTATTTTCTTAATTATTAGAATAATAAATAAGAGTTGTGTAAATTGTTAAAGATTTTAATAAATTACTTTACATATATTGATAAATACTGATATAAGTTATCCAGTTCATTTTCATATGTAAATTAGGAATTTGGATTTTATTAAAATAATAAATAAGCTCCAAAAATCCTGAAATAAATCATGATGAAAATACAATATCATGAAAATAATTAGAAATTATAAAATTAATAAAAATATAAATAATGTGGTCTACATAAAATAAATAGCCCAGAAACCCCGTTGTCATTTGGTCCCAAAACCGACTTTTTGCAAACGGACTCCTAATTCAATGAAACCACATCTATTAATTATAGAATATTATTTTATGAACTTTAAAGGTGAGTAGAGTGAAATTGGAGTTCGTATGAAGAAGTTATGAGGTTCGGAATTTGAGAACTTAACAATTTAAAAGATGGATTTCTTGGCGTATATTCAGGATAATATTTTTAACTTATTTTTATATTTTTAAATATATATTTACAAATAATTAGGAAAGGAGTTTGGTGAAAAATATAACATATGAACTAAATAAAAATCAATGAAATTTTGTATTTATTTGATAAATAGTGAACAATGTGTGAAGTATATCTTAATTTATTTTTATGGTTTTCCTTCCTTATCTCCCCCTACTTATTGACTTTGTCGACCAATCCATGCTGACTTGGTCTCGGGGTTAGGTTATAAATATACCTTGCAACTGTATTTATATTTATAAGTCATATTGTACATATATACATATCTCCAGTCTGCCTTATTTTCTTTTCTTTGTTCTTTATTTATTTACATGTTTTTGATACTTAAAAGTGGATATTTATTCATGAATGAAGTTTTTTATAAAAGATGGGAATTAATGTATTTTTACATGTATTTGTTAAGAGTTTTTAGACAAAATGCGACTGAAAAGTTAAAGAATCATGGATTCATCAACCCCTATACTTAAACTTTGCTAGTCCCTTAGCAAACACTTATTTAGAAAAAATAAGGGAAAAATAAAGAAAGTTAGAATGAATTTGTTTTCCTAAACCAATTCATGAGAACAGACAAAGGAAGAGCTCGATTGAGCCTGAAACAAGCATTTTGTCGGATCCTTTACTAAGATTAGGATTTTATCCCCAACAGTCTTCAAGTTCCAGAAATCCTTATTCGAGATCACTTCATCAGCTAGTTCAGACTCACTTATTCATATCGCAAACTCTATCATCCTTGAAGTCAATTTGTACAGTGTGTGAATTGATTTAGCTCTCCTTGCTTAGAGAGACAAAGAAACCGTCCATCCTGGCTATACACTTCTATTGCTTCCTTATCCAGCTACTCTTTCCTCGGGGAGGGAGGTATTCCCTTCTGAGGTCAGTTCGTGCTATGTCCACAATCGAGTATAGAGAGAAAGTAGAAGAATGAGAAAAGAAGTGGAGTGCGACCAGTGTAGACGCATCTCCTTGTGAAGCTCAACCGATGTAGCTAAGTCTCCACTAAGATGTGCATGCATTTTTTGTGGAAGCTTGGACCATTGTGGTTGTATTTGTATTTGGTGGCTTCTTCTTTGATTTATCTTTGTAATTTGCTTGCACTGTATTCATCTCTTTGTGCCTCGACGGATATAGCATCTTTTATTCCGTCCCTTTTTTGAGGTCTTAGAAAAATTGTGACAGCAGATCCTTCCTTCATCCGAAGCGACTATCGCAATCCCAATCTCTCCCGTCTTTAGACGTCAATGCCGTAAAGATAAGGATAGAAACGCACTACCAAGATGTACTGCCCTTCGCAACTCCATGCAAGTCGAGCTAAGTGTAGAGTGCATGTGTTCAAGATTGGTTCACTGGTGTAGAGTTGTACGGATGACACCAAATGATCTACTTAAGCACATATGACTTGATTTCCCGAATATGGTCTTATGGAACCCAAAGATTTTAAGTCACCGACCTGAAGAGTCTAAATTCCAGATCCTAACTAGGCTCCTTACAACGAAAGTTAAAGGCCATAATCAAGCTCCATCCTTTAGACTAGACTCAATCCTTGGTTTCAGAAATCAAACTTATTCTGAAAAATGCGAATGCAAATGCAACCATATTTTTATGAAGTATATTTTCTGAATTTTACTCATTTTTATGGATTTTAAGGCTTTTGTAATTTTTATGACTTTTATGACTTTGTAATTTTTTTTATGGATTTTCTGATTTTTATAAACAAGTTTTTGTACATGAATTTTACAAGATATATTTTATTTGAGTTAAATATTTAATGTATTTTACAGATTTTATCTACAAAGGATTTTACAAGGATTAAATGATTTTTACACATGTTTTAATAAATAGGATTTTAAATAAGTATTATACAAATTTTAAATACATATTTTAAATACATATTTTAATTACAGATTTTAAATATAGATTTTAGACATATTTTACTTATTTACAAGGATTTTATAAGTAATAAATAAATGTATAAATGAATTTTAAATTAACCCTTACCCACTTTTTATGGATTTTATAGATATAGAAAATACATAAAAGTACGAGTTATGGACAAAAGTATATATACAATATATACGCACCCCCTATACTTAGCTTGTGCTATGTCCTCATAGCGTCAAAAGAGAAAAAGGAGGACATAACTTGTGCTAAGTAAAAGTGAGTGAAAAAGAATAGAGAGTACAAGTCAGTCAACCCCCCTATACTTACGATCAGGTCATCGTAAGTATAACGGAAGAGCAAAAATGAGGTGACTGAGTAAAAAGAATATACAACGAAGGAACAAAAGAAATAAAGAAAACGAAATCATCGAAATCACTCGGACCCCCTATACTTAGGATAAGGCATCCTAAGTATAGAAAAGAGTGAAGCCAAAATCGGAGACCAGTGATTTGTGAAAAAGAAAGGACATACAAAAGAATCAAAACAAAATATAAAATGATAATCAACGAACAATCGGCCCCCCTATACTTAGGATCTGGTATCCTAAGCATAGAAGACGAGCAAAAATGGGGACGATTGTGGTCTACGAAGAATATACAAGTGTTGCGGATCTCCAGAAATCGAATGGCTCAAAAGTCTTTGTACAGGATGAGATGAAGTGAAAGAATGATCACGAGTCCTGTACAAAATAGATCACTTCAACCAGGGTCATACTGAATCTTCTGCTTTTTATATGTGTACTGATCCTTGGTTGAAAAAGTAGAGCCTCCTCTGTAAGTGAACTCTGTACGTGGCATAGCTCTCTTTTCTGAAATATGCGTCTCTGGAGTCGGACTACAAAAGGTGTCTATATGTGTAAGCATCACACCATCCGACTCTCTACGCTGAATAGACTGTATAATCTATGAAATGTAATCAATTGACTCTCATGCTGTAATATGTATACTCTCAATCTGCGACACTGAGATGTCTACTACAAGTGACTGCTCATCTGAATCTGATATGAAATCTGTCTCTGTATGTGAATAAACATCTGAAGAACTAGGTACCAGGTGATCTACCCTATCCTCGTGTAGGATATCATGGGTATCAAAATAAACGCTCTCAAGATCAGGAAACTGTGTCTCATCTATGTGCTGGAAATCTTCTGCTAGACTGGTGTCCTCTGAAGTAAATGACAATACTGATCTGGGACTGCTACATCCTCTTTCCATCTCAATGTGCATCTCTCCATTGTCTGTGCGGAATGATACTCTCCCAGCATCATAATCAAAGAGTGCTCTTGCTGTCTACAAAAAGGGCCTCCCGAGAATGATTGGAGCAAGGTGTAACTATGTAGGGCACGCCATGTCTAGGACAGTAAAGTCCACTGCAAACAGCAAGCCCGGAACGGTTACGATAATGTTCCTCAACACGCCTCTAGGTCTCTTCACAGATCGATCTGCAAACTGAAGTATCGCTCATGATTTGTAGAGAGGACCTAGCTTGAGCGTATCAAGCAAAGAGGATGGAAGTAAATTGATCGAGGAACCATTATCTAAGAGAGTACGATGGAATGCAGTGTCTTCAATCTGACAAGTGACATAATGAGCTCCAGAATCTTTCTTCTTCTTGGGTACCTTGTTCCGAATAGCACACGAAGTTGCCTTGGTCAATATATGTTTCTCTGTATGTGATCTCTTTTTCCTATGTGTAGTACATCGGTTTTTCAATTGATTCTTAAGCGTAGGAAAATTATACAAGGCATCGTGAAGCAGAATCTTCAGAAAGATGTGATCTTTTAGTAATCGCTCGGTCTCTGGAGTGACAACATTCTTTTTGGTGTTTTTCTTTCCTTTCCCAAACAAAGCATCGGGAAAGGGAACAATGTCAAGAATGAGAAAATTAGAATTTTTATTCAATTCAGAATCAGCATGTACATCGAGAGTTTCATAATTATGTATAAAACTCTCTAAAACAGGGGAAGACATATTTTTGTCGGGAGTATCTGCATGGTCTGGCGTGATATCATCGTCTGATTCGTCGGTGTCCATGTCAACTCTTTCGGCATCGCTCCCTTCCCTTGGATTTTCGTGATGGTCCTCATCAATGTGCTGGTTCTCCTCCTCAGCATCAGAATTTGGCTGTTCATGGATTTGCTCCTGCTCCTCATCAAGTACCCTCTCCTCTACTCCAGCAAGTGCTCGTGGTGATCTACTGCTCCTGAGACGAATGAAGTTAGATAAAAATTCAGGAAATGAGATCATACCTGTAGTGTTGTCTACCTGATCTGGATGCCTCCTCTTATTGTTCGGATTCATCTGAGGCTGGGCTGGGAGAGTGATCTTTGGTGCGGTTAACTCGTCCAGACAAGGGTTAACCTACTCCATCTCTATCTTATGCGCAATCTGGAGCGTACTCAGCATATCCATGATTTGATTTAGTTCCTGGGCCTGTGAAGACATCTCAGGTTCGGTGTGGTGGCCCTGGCTCTCTATTCTCTCCTGCCTTGGCGTGTAATGCTGTGAGGTGGAAGGCTGAGAGAATCTCTGTGGTGTAAAGGAAGACTGCTGCTGCTGTTGATAGTGATGTAACTGTGAATGGTGAGCAGGATACTGGTATGATTGCGGTCTCTGATAAACATGCTGGTGAGACTGCTGCTGCGTGAAATTCTGCCGGTGCTGGAAATGTGGACGTCCATGCTGCGGTTGCGGTTGGCTATACTGCTACTGTTGATGATGCGGTACACTAGGTTGCTGAATCGGAGCATACCAAATCCCATTGATCTCAAGAGTGGCTTGCGGCTCAACATCCATATCTGCAGCACTGGTGATCTAACCGGGATTGGCATGAGACTGATCCTCATGCCAATCAATCTGCGGAGTCTCTGGCTCGCTTTGTACGTAGTGAATCTGACAGGTGGGTGGTGCGGGTAAGATCCTCCATGTAGGTTATGCGGTCGAAGAAGATTGGCTCTGTTGGTATGAAGTTGAAGCTCTGAAACCTTCTTCGAAAGATCACTCAACTGCTGAGGTAGAGATGAGAGTTTCTTCAACTCTCGCAGCGGCTGTAAGTCCTGAACTTATTTCTGAATCACATCCACCAGCGTTAATTTCTCGCTAATAAAGCCCATGTTGGCGTTGGATTCAGTTTCTGAAATGTTAGCCACCTTATGATGCTCTCGGTTCTGTGGTGGCTGAGGGGTTCTCTGAAATGCCCGAGTAGAGTCGACGACTCTTGAGTTCTCTGCCATCCCTTCGAAGATGGACCAAGCTGACTCGAAATCCTTATTCAAATAGCTACCGCCACATGCGACACTCACTAACCCCTAAATGTTCGGCTGGAGTACTACGAAATAATTCTGAACTGGCACCTTCATCGATATCTCATGATGTGGGCATCTCTCTGTAAGATCTTTGAATCTATCCCATGCCTCATGGAAAGACTCATGCGGATGCTGCATAAAATTGGAGATCTGACTCCTCATCATGTTCGTCCTCCCTAGAGGAAAATACTTATGCAGGAATGTGGACTTCAGATCGTCCCATGTAGAAATTTCCTTCCCAGATGACTCAACCAGTAAAGCGCCTTATCGGCTAAGGCGAAGGGAAAGGCTTTGAGGTGGATAGCCTCCTGCGTAACTCCTGGATAACTAGACGTACCACAAATCATCTTGAATTGCTGCAGAAAGGTAAACAACTCCTTGAAGGATGAGGTTAGATCCTTAAGCGCATCACGGAAGCTTGAGCGTCGTATCGAATACGACGAGGAGCGACTAGTTGCACTAGTTGCTCGATGCAGCGGAATTTAAAAAATTTTATATGACGAAACCACATGATCCAAGAACACTTCTCGGATCGTTTCGTCTAAACCACAAACAAGTAATTAGGATTACCTCTTGAAGCGTGGTTGCGATCAAGTCTCTAAACGAAGAGACCTTCTGTCTCAAGTCCGATCCGACGGAGGAGACGCTTGCGAGCGCGGGGATGAACCACGTGCTTCTCGCAATCCATGTTGATGATCCAAACGGCGGATCTCCTGATCTCGACACACAAGATCCGACGTCTTCTTCACGAGCGAGGCGCACCGAAGGAGACGGAGATCCACGAGCAGAAGAACGGGCAGCATAACGACGATGCCGCGGCGATGGAGAACCTCTCCATTGCATCCATGGTGGACGGCCATGAGAGGGAGAGAGAGGGCTGACCTCTAGAGAGAAAGAGAGAGAGAGAGAGATGCTTCTCAAGCATTATGTGTCAAGAGAGAGCATGGGTATGCCTCTCTATTTATAGGGTTTTGGGATCCATGGATCTCAATCCATGGGACAACACAAATCCAATGGTTCTCATTGATTGTGTTTCTTTCAATGGCTAAGATTTATGTTGGTAAAAAACCAACAACAATTAATTTAATAAAAATCAAATATATGTAGAATATAATTTGATTTATATTAAATCAATCTCAATTAGAGAAATAGGAAAGGAGGCAAGCCTCCTTCCATAAGAGGGGTGGACGGCCACCACATTCCTTGTGGGAATTGTGGCCGTCCACTCTTCCTATATGGAAGGTGGATGCCTCTCCTATTATATGAGATTGCATTATCTCATAATTCTCTCTAATATTTCTCAACAACTTTTGTTGAATATTATTTCACAAAAATAAATCCAATTTATTTTGTGAACATTGCAATCATGCCATTGGAAATTTGTGAATCACATTCACAACCCAAAACAAAATGTAATTTATATTTTCAATTAATTAGACAATGTGTATCCAATACACATTAATAATTAATCTACTAATATAAATTATATTTAACTCTCTCCAATATATTATAAATCACATTTATAATATATTATGAATAATTGGATATTACTATCCACATTATTCTTATCCATAATAATTAAATCACATTTAATTATATTGGATAACTTATTCTCATGTGCTAAATAATATGAATCACATTCATATTATTTACCTCTTTGATAATCAAATCACATTTAATTATCTAAGATAACTCTCCTTGTAATATGAATCAAATTCATATTATTCATGATAATTAAATCACATTTAATTATCCATTTTCTCAATGCTCGGATACATATATCAACAATAGAATTATCCATGAACTCTTTCAAGGATAATGCGCTTTCTCCGCGAATACTTGGAGATAAGGACAGGGCGATTGTATTGTTCCACGTATAGTGACATGGATATTGAGATCACATCTCAAATCCAGATCTCGGGCCTCCCATAGATGCTTGATTAAATCAAGACCGTAAATCTAATCTTCTCATTGAATCTGAATCACATTCAGATCAATGTCCAACATTTGGACTAAGATCAGATTACTTCTCTACTGAGAGGAGTCACTAAAATCCAAACCCGTTTCATCACTCCCTAGGAATGGAAGCGTCATGGTTATACAATCGTTTATGATCACATCACCCTCAGGTATTCCTAATACCTGTACATCCTGCATACTGGAAGACTCATATTAAACCCGAAGTATTAGATCAACTTTACACTGTCTACTTCAGGGTTACATCAGTAAGTTTCTCATTCGATCATTGGGAGTCGGTATTGATCATATACTTTGCAAAAGCATATATATCATACCTAGGTCTTGATCATATACTTTCCAAAAGTATATATCAAACCAACAAATTCAGTCAAGCTTCCAAAGCGAGACGACCGTGCGCACGGAATTTGATTCTTCCCAATATCTCATGAGTGAGCTCATGTCTTCCGGTTCAGTAGTGAACCTGTATGATCCCTTTGAGAGATCGTATTACTCATATGCCCTTATATGCACACCAGCGCGCCGGTGTATAGACCTTGATTAGGCCATCAACCTATTGGTCTGCCAAATGTACATACTCAGACATATAGTAACACGTCTGTCTCCGGTCAGAGGATGTGTGCCTATATCATGACAGCATATGATATAGGACTTTGGTTATCTCGATCTCGTTAAGTCAACTCTTTGACCTAACTTATCCGACACCTCCGAATCTCTATTCCTATGCAGAGGACCTGCATCAAGAGGTCGGTCAGATATCAACCTAAATGAGATAGGATTGCCATCTCCTACTCAGGCTGGAGATCATCTCTTAATAATCATTTGATGGTGCTTGATGAGTCCTCAATCTAACTCATTAGATATTCATCTAAGCACCAGCCTCTATGATTCAATAATTGAATCAACAGCTGTATGATCATTAAGATGGCCATGGTACATAACCCTAATTGTACTAAGGGACCTATTATGCAAATTATGTATTCTTTATTTCAGATTAAGGAGTGAATTGCAAAAACATTTATTGCATAATGGCTCGCCGTGGGCTCGCATTTCCAACACTCCTCTGTAGCATTCCTATAAAACTTGGGAAGTAATGAGATGAAGGACGACCTCAACTCGTATGGCCCTTGATTCGGCGGTAGCCGAATCCAATGATGGAGCGTTCTCGCGCCCGGGTCATACTCTTCCCGTAAAGTAGCGGGAACCACTGCAGGCGGTAAATGGTTCCCGACCCCTGCTCGCAGCGCGGCTATCTCAGCCTGCAACTCGGTCTGAGTTCTAAATTATTCTCGAATCTGGATATTCATCTGTTGGAGAGTGTCAAGAATACCAGTCGTAACATCTGCAGCTGAATCTGATCTTCCGTCATGGTGATCCTCTGGTGGTGGCCTCTTGTCTGCTGGTCCTTTGTCGCGAGCCATCTGCTTCAAATCTTCCGGAAAAGAAAAGCTCTCGTAAGAACTCATCAAAACTCGGCTGGAGATCTCGATGATGTATTGAGACAAGGGTCTGCCTCAATAGTCTGACCAGGAGGCGAGGGAGTCTGGGTCTGACTCTCCTCGAGATTAGATGGGACCAACTCGGGAAGAGGGTCATCCCAAGCTTGTGAAGATATATGACAGATGGTGAATGGTCGAGAGCTCACGGAGTCTGAGCAGAAAAGCCGTCGAGTCGTCATCTTTGATGCCAAAAGAATGATCGTGAGAGCACGATTGTCGATTCAAGAAAGATGGGAAAATGCGAAAAGCTGCGGTAACTCACGCCCCGCAGACAAACACAAGGCAAACCCCGTTTTCACCAACACAACCCGATGATGACCATAAGAGTTCGGTCTTTTATCTTGTCAGTTTTAGGGTTGTATTAGCAAACAAATGTAATAGCGGTTACGCGAGCTGATAGGTGCCCGATGTTTTCCCCGTAACACTGTCCCGAATCTTTATAGACAATCACCTGCTCTCAGCCAGTATGGGAGTAAGTACGGATCGTTTCCGGCTACCCGTATTACTAGAGGACGGAGCCTTACGCAATGTCCTCTAAACCTCCCACTCTGCTAAGTACACCCGGACTGTTTCCGGCTACCCGAGCGTACCCACTAAGAAGCAGTGATTAGGTGCATAGACTAAGTAGTATTTCACAAGAAATACGGGTTTGTGGCTCTAACCTTACGGGTCGTCTCTCACTCGTGCACTCTGAAAAAGGTGCGGGGGTTACTCTCCAAAATCAAATGAACCTTACGTTTATTTTAGATCAGATACGTTAGCAGTCCCGATTTTATTTTGGAGTTTTAAATTTTTTTGAGTTGTTTTTTAGACAAACGTCTACCGAATTTTTTTATTTTCTTTTTATAAAAATCCTAAAATTATGCACCTAGGTTGCGAGTCCTAAGACTAACTACGTAAGCACAATCAGATAGAATAAAAGAAAACTCCTAAACAAGAACCTATCCTCGAAAAAGCCACGAAAAAATCATCGATGCGAGAAAATCACGGTGGGTGCCCTGATCCCCCGAACACACGGTACTCGACGAATCAGACCTCAAAAGAATGGGGGGGGGGAAGGTACCAGTCGGGATGTCCTCAGTGGACCCCTTCTACTAAAGTTCAATACAACTTTCTCTCTCTTTCTCTCTTGTTTACAAAATTTACACTAATCAATCTTGCCCTCTGCAGCCGACTTGTAAAGAAGGAATCGACCTCTGCTCTCTCAACTGACTCGACTTCCTAAGAAACCGACTGATCCTGCAGGCCCTGCAATGATTGGTTAGCGGCTAAAGACGATCGATAAAAGGCTCGAGAAAAAGCCGTAAGAAAACCACGTCAAAGCTATGCAACAAATAAGAAGAGAGAAAATAAAATCGCAAAATATGTAAAAAATCAAAATAACACTAATGCCTCCCTGGCAACGGCACCATTTTGATGCGGCTCGGATCCGATTGTGGTTTTAAGTGATTGGGTTGTCGGTTGTAGAGAACCGTGAAGAGACCCGAGCTTTTACATCAAACAAAGATCGGTTTAAAACCTTACACTATTTATTTATCCAGGTATGTGTGCCTGGGTCGAACTCAAGGAGGCAGAATAGGATACTTTTATTTTTTTTAAGTGAAGAATATAATTTTGTGATTATTTTATCTCTTCTTAAAGCAATCAAGGAAAAGCGATGTTTTTATGAATTTTTGATTTTTAAAATTTTTATTTCATTTTATATTTTCCCAATTTTTATTTATTTTTCAAAGTGATATTTTTAAACAATTTATCTACAATATAATATGTGAAGAATAGGTGAAATATATGTGATATTATAAAGTAGGTAAAGCGGACGAGTAACAGGCTCGAACAACACTAAAAAACAAAGCAGAATAGAATCAATTTACGACAAATCGAAACACGATGAAAACACGACGAAAATACACAAAAATTATTGAAAAAAACCTTGAGGAGGTAGTTGTGTCACTACCCCAAAAAACTGCGAAAAATAGTGTCAAAAATATGTCCAAAGTTCCCCTACAGCTCAGGGGCAGAAATGAAAGAAAAGATGTAAAAGTTCTGCAAAATGGTCATCTGTCAGGGATGGAAATGTAATAAAAATATGAAAGTTTACATTTAGGTCCTCACGTGGGGACCTAAATGTAAATTCTTTAAAGCTCTGGAGCGGTCTGGAATCTTCAGGGCTTTTTATGTAAAATTTCTACCTATTCAGATTGAACGGCGGAGATTATATTGTCAGGCACGATTTGAACCATATGTTGATGCCACGTGTCGACGAACTGTACTTCGGGTGTTCTTGAGCTGTTCTTGGGCTGTAACGAAGGTGGAGAAGACGTCGTATTTATCGTAGTCGATTGAGATGCATCTTGGGCCTCTTGTAGGGCCAGAGGGGTGGCTCCTCCACCCCTCGAGCTCGCCTACGGGTGATCACGGCTGGAGATGGCGAATATCGACGGGAATCGATCTAATAAGTGGGGTAGTTATTGCTTTTGCCGTTGGTCCTCAGGTTGTTGCACCAACTTTGAATGAACTTTGCATGATGATGAAGATTCCAAATGCTTTGAAATTGCTCCAGATGCAAGCTAATCCTGCAAAGAACAAATGTACGTGCTCGATTCGCAAGAAATCAGACGAATGATTATAGTTTTGCAAGATCGAAATGGTATTTCCAGACTTGAAAAATAGAGACATGAAGTATAATAAAAAAGTGGCTCTCGATTCGATTTGATTTGAAACGAAGTTGGCAGTTGATTTGTATGAGCGTTTGAGATGGAAGATTAAGCGTCCTAATGACGAGCTTAACCACACTAATGGAGGCATGGTGATCGAGAGAGAAATCTATGAAGATGAATGAGTTACCAGTGAATTGTAGGGTGTAAGACCTCTGCTGGTCGTCGCTCGACGGGTCGGCTTCCCGGAGCTCCATGCGCATGCAACGATGATGCAAGGGCTGACGAGCACCTTGGAACTCCTCCCCGATGATCCTTCTCCCATGCGGACACCTTCGATCGAAGCTGTCACCTCCTGAGCGAGCGGAGCGGGGCGAGGAAGAGAGGGGTCGGCCGTTGGAATTTGAGCTTCAGGTGGATCTGGAAAAGTTGTTGAAAAACCGCCAACTTTGGGGGTTTTTATAGAGAGGTTACTTGATCTTCAAGTTTAATCTAATGGTGACCGAATAAGAAGGTTGTTAGGAGATTAGAATTAAGGGATTAGATCGTCGGAAGGAGTTGTAAAATGCGTAGGGAAATTGGTTGAAGATGGCCAGTTGAAACAGAAGATGTACCAGCTTCTTGGAGAAGAAGCACCAGGTGTTGACACGTGTCAGCACCTGGATGGCCAGATTTGCGAATATCTTATAAATTCAATAATAAAGAGTAAATAGCATTATTTTAAATAAGTATAAAAACAATAAATGTAGATAATTAGATTATCTAATTTATAAAATAATTACTTTTTATAAATAATAATTATAATAGGAAATATAAATATTATATTAATAAATAAGTATTGATAAATAGGTTTTGGATTTTTAAATTAATAAATAGATAATTAAAAATTAATTTTGTATTTTCTTAATATTAGAATAATAAATAAGAGTTGTGTGAATTTTTAAAGATTTTAATAAATTAGTTTACATATATTAATAAATATAAGTATAAGTTATCTAGTTCATTTTCATATGTAAATTAGGAATTTGGATTTTATTAAAATAATAAATAAGCTCCAAAAATCCTGAAATAAATCATGATGAAAATACAATATCATGAAAATAATTAAAAATTATAAAATTAATAAAAGTATAAATAATGTGGTCTACATAAAATAAATAGCCTAGAAACCCCGTTGTCATTTGGTCCCAAAACTAACTTTTTTGCAAACGGACTCCGAATTCAATGAAACCACTCTATTAATTAGAGAATATTATTTTATGAACTTTAAAGGTGAGTAGAGTGAAATTGGAGTTCGTATGAAGAAGTTATGAGGTTCAGAATTTGAGAACTTAACCATTTAAAAGCTGGATTTCTTGGCATATATTCAGGATAATATTTTTAACTTATTTTTATATTTTTTTTAAATATTTTTGGAAATAATAAGGAAAAGAGTTTGGTGAAAAATATGTACATATGAATTAATTAAAAATCAATGAAATTTTGTATTTATTTGATAAATAGTGAACAATGTGTGAAGTGTATCTTAATTTATTTTTATGGTTTTCTTTCCTTATCTCCCCCTAATTATTGGCTTTGTCGACCAATCCATGCTGACTTGGTCTCGGAGTTAGGTTATAAATATACCTTGCAGATATATTTATATTTATAAGTCATATTATACATATATACATATCTCCAATCTGCCTTATTTTCATTTCTTTGTTCTTTATTTATTTACATGTTTTTGATGCTTAAAAGTGGATATTTATTCATGAATGAAGTTTTTTTTATAAAAGATGGGAATTAATGTATATTTATATGTATTTGTTAAGGATTTTAAGACAAAATGTGATAGAAAAGTTAATGAATCATGGATTCATCACGCATCCACTATCATGCACAACACGGACTATGAATGGGCCCGTCCACTTGGATTTCAGCTTCCCTTGGAAAACCTTGCATTGAACAATCATACCTTCTATCCAGGAACAAAGGTCTTTCGTCTGATATATCTATCATGCCAACGCTTTACCCTGTCCTTGTACACCAAACTATTGTCATATGCTCGGTTTCTGATTTCCACAAGCTCATTCAGATCCATCTCTCTTTGTTTCTACCCTAGATGTATGTTCCAGTTGACCTTCTTGATTGTCCATTCAGATTTGTGCACTAATTCAGCGGGCAAATGGCACGGTTTCCCAAATACCATCTTGAATGGGGAGGTTCCTAATGGTGTCTTGTAAGTTGTCCTATAAGCCCATAGGACTTGATCCAAGATCTGAGACCAATCCTTCCTGTCTGGACGGACAAGCTTTTGCAATATGGTTTTCACCTCCCTATTCGACACCTCAACCATACCATTGGTTTGTGGGTGGTAAGGACTAGCGACACGGTGTTCGACACCGTAATCCTTTAACAGTTTCTTCACATCTCTGTTCACAAAATGGCTACCCCCATCACATATCAACACTTTGGGGATCCCGAGCCTAGAGATGATGTGATCTCTAATGAATTTACAAACAGTCCTGCTGTTTGCGGCTCGGGTTGGGATAGCCTCCACCCACCTTGACAGATAATCTACCGCAAGAAGGATGTATTCGAATCCGTGGATGACCGGGAATGGACCCATGAAGTCGATAGCCCAAGCGTTAAAGACATCACAAATGATGATAGGCTGCATCAACATCTCATTCTTAGAACCAACGATTCCTCCCATTCGCTGGCATACTGGGCACGACTTCACGAAGGTGAGCGCATCGCGAAACAGAGTCAGCCAGTATAAGCCACATTGAAGTACCTTCCATGCGGTCCTCTTCCCGGAGTGGTGTCCTCCTACCTCCAGACTGTGGCATAAAGTAAGGACACTCTGATATTCCTCCTGAGGAATACACCCTCTCCAGATACAATCCAGTCCTTCAAAGATAAAGATCGGGTCCTCCCAATGGTAATGTCTTGAATCCGACTTGAGTCGGTCCATGTGTCTCTTGGGCCAATCTTCGGGAACTTTCTTGGAGACAAGATAGTTTACGATATTGGCGTACCATGGAAGTGAGTCGATAACAAAAACTGACTCATCAAGGAAGGAGTCTCGAATAGGCGTATCCTCAGAAGCATCAAGATTTTCGAGACGGGAGAGGTGATCAGCTACTACATTCTTCTTTCCAGGTCTATCTCGAATGTCCAAATCAAATTTCTGGATAAGTAAAATCCACCTAAGAAGACACACCTTCACGCCCTTTTTTCTATTAAATACTGTAGCGTTGTATGCTCCATGAACACAATCACCTTGGATCCAATTAAATGAGATCTGAACTTATCCCAGGCAAACACTACCGCAAGCATCTCCTTTTCCATAACTGTATAGTTACGCTGAGCGGTATCAAGCACTTTTCTTGCATAGTGTATAGAAAACGGGACATCATCCCTCCTTTGTCCTAACACAGCCCCAACAACAAAATCTGAGGCGTCCGTCATGATCTCAAAAGGAAGAGACCAATCTGGGGCTTGTAGGATCGGGGCGTCCATGATCATCCCTTGTAATTCCTTAAAGGCCTCAAGACATTTATGATCGATAATAAACTCCATATCTTTGCCTAAAAGCTCAGTTAGCGGTCGGGAAATCTTCGAAAAATCCTTGATAAATCTCCAATAAAATCCAACATGCCCGAGGAATGACCGCAACTATTTCATGTTGGTTGGTGGCTGGAGTCATCTGATCACGTCCACCTTGGCAGGGTCAACCTCCATTCCTCTCTTGGAGATGATGTACCCCAACACAATGCCCTCTGTCACCATGAAGTGACTTTTCTCCCAGGAGAGCACTAGATTGACCTTACAACACCGTTTAAGGACTCGGTCCAGATTCCTAAGACAAGAATCGAAGGAATCCCGTGGACCGAGAAGTCATCCATGAGACTTGCAGGAATTCACTGACCATTTCAGCGAATACTGCTGCACTACTGCAATCATGTACCTTTGAAATGTACCCGAAGTATTGCATAACCCAAAAGGCATGCACCTAAAAGCATAGGTACCAAAGGGGCATATGAAAGTAGTTTTCTCCTGGTCCTCAAGAGCTATGGCTACTTGATTGTAGCCCGAAAACCCATCTAAGAACCAGAAGAATTCTTTTCCAGCTAATCTCTCTAAGATATGATCAATGAACGGTAGGGGGAAATGACCCTTCTTTGTCGCATCATTCAGGCATCTATAATCCACACAGATGCGCCACGACGTGGGTACTCGTGTCACAATCTCCTCTCCGTCCTCATTGGTGGTCATCTGAATTCCCGACTTTTTCGGGACAATATGGATAGGTGCCACCCATTTAGAATCGGAGATGGGGTAAATGAAACCCGTGTCATACCATTTCTCTATCTCCTTCTTCACGACCTCTTGTAAATTTGGATTCAACCTACGTTGGAATTCATGAGAGGGTTTAGCTTCATTCTCTAAGTAGATATGGTGCGAACACAGAGTAGGATTTATCTCGTGGAGATCGGAGATGCTCCAGCCTATCGCCATGCGGTTTTTCTCCAGGATCTCTAGCAAGCAAGATTCCTGCTCCTCGGTCAATCACGAGTTGATGATCATCGGATACTTCCTCTCTTGTCCTGCAAGGAAGGCGTATTTGAGGGTTGTGGGTAAAGGTTTGAGCTCAGGTAAGGTATGGTCATCAAGGAAGTCTGGCTCAATCAGTTCTGGCTCTATGTTGGTAGTGGTTCGATCTATCTTTGAAGTTACTGCCACCAACTCATTCATCTCTGGAATCGGATCATCAAAAGTCTCCGAGTAATCGGCAAAAGCCACGCCCGACTCATCATCCTCATCTTCTGATTGTCCTAAAGAGGGATGGACTTACAGGCCCAGCTGGGATTTTACGTCATCAAAGATGTAGAGGGATGCACTTTCTGTGCTGTACTCGTTCCGAAGGTTCTCGCAAACTGACTCATGCACAAGATCTTCTCCTAAGGAGAGGGACTCATCGGTGCTGGACGAGTTCTGTCTCCATGGCCCAACAGTGTCTACATGAACGCAATATGCTTCAGACGAAGAGTACTCAGTGTTGGATTCGGAATCTGACATCTGCCACCTTGTCTGCTTCATCTTCAATTCCTCATCTCCGCCTGGAGTTTGGAACTGAATCTTCCCGATCTTGTAATAAAATAAGGCTCCTGTTGTTCTGAGGAAGGGCCTTCCTAAAATGATCTGAGAATCTCTCCAATTTCAGGGGGTCTCCATATCAAGGACTGTAAAGTCCACCATGTACTCCTGATCCTCGACTTTAATGATAACGTTCCTCAATTCTCCCTGTGACCTCTTGGTTGATTTATCTACAAACTGGAGTAATGCTCTGGATTTCCTAAGAGGTCCTAGATTTAGCCGCTCATAGAGGGTTGTAGGCATCAAGTTAATTGAGGATCCATTATCTAAGAGAGTGCGTGCAAACGTGGTATCATTGACATGACTCACCACATAATGGGCATCCATATCCCTTCGTTTCCTTCGAAACACATTCTTTATAGCGCAAGTAGTAGATACTGACAGAACATGCTTCTCAACACGATGTTTGGTCTTCCTACTGACCTAGTAGGTGTGCATCTCACCTTAAGGTACTTCTGTAATGCAGGTGTCATGTCCACAAACTTATCGAAAGGGATTGTGACCTTGATGTATTTATTGCAAAACTCAGCCATCTCAGGGTCATCTTTTCGTATTTTTTAGTTTTCTTCTTTCACCCTTAAGGGCTAAGGGGAAAGGATTATTGATACTAACTCAGATCTTGAAACTGAAAGATCTTCATTGAATTGGGAAACTGAGTTCTTTACATGACTCTGGATCTCACTCTGACACTGACTAGGACTAAAAAGAAATTTCTATTGCGAAAAAGGTGATGCATCTTCCGCGGCTTCAGGTGCGGGCTCCTCATCGGTTTCGCCGGACTCACTGTTGGTGCTAGTGCTTTGCTCCTTCTTCTTCGAGGACTTGGAAATCCTCTTCTTCTGGTGGTGGTGGTGTTGCTCCTCTGCCTCCAAGTTCTCTTCAGGTAGAGACTTCGACGTCTTCCTCCTGTGCCCGTGCCCGATCAGGTACGATCACAGTACATCTGCTCCTGAGGGACATATGATTAACATTATCGTACAAAAGGATCTCATGTTTAGATAGAGAGTCATATGAATAGTATACCTGATCTCATGGTCGGTTCTGACCTTGATTCAGGATATTTGGGTTTTCTAGAACCTAGGCGGGAATTGGGATCTTTGGCGCCATCTGCTGATCCTGGGTGCGTGAAACATGGTTCAAATCAGTCCGGATATCCAGGTAGTCATTCTGTATCTGCTGGACCCTATCAGTCAGGGTCTGGATCGCCAAGGTGAGGGAATCCAATTCGCTTGTTGGCGGGGCTTGTTGCTGCTGACTAGAGGACGAGTGTCTATATTGGCCCTGCTGGCCATGCCGATACTGCTGCTGATGGAAGGTGGTGGAGGGTCCTGCTGGCCCAAGTGGAACGTGCGCTGCTGCTGAGGCTGGTACCCTTGTCTGGGCCGGGACTGTATGAAGCGCGGTGCGGGGACGGAACTGGTTTCCTGGTAAGCTAGGGAAGGTCGGTGTGGCTGACCGTTCCCTATCCCCGACTGTCTACCGATGGGGTCATGGTTATACCATAGCCCGTTGATCTCGAACACATGCAGAGGCTCCTCGTAGATTGTCTCCACTTATGGGGGTGCGTGTTGCTCCTACTGAGTATACTACTGCTCCTCAACCCAGCTACCCTGAGGCCCACATACCTGCTCTTGTACAAGATGGACTCGATGTATAAGTACAAGTGGTACAGAAGGGGCAGGTAGTCGAATCTTGGCTACCTTCTCAGTCAATTCCTCCACTTGTTTCAGCAATCGTGAAAGTGCTTCAAGGTCAGTGACCCTCTTGTTGATCTGCTCTACCATAGTAAGCTTATCAGCTATTATCCTCATGCTGGGGATGAGGTCATCCATCAGATCCGATACAATCCTCCTAGTTATCTCGTTGGATAGGCTTTTGGGAGACAACTGATAGGCCCTGGTGGCCTGAGATCCACTTGTTTCTGCCATCTGATCTAGAATTTTCCATACGGTATCTTCGTTCTTATTGAGATAGCTTCCTCCACATGCTGCACTCGCTAACCCCTACATCTCCGGGGTCATGCCACAGAACAAGGTCTGGATTAAGATCGCTTTTGTAATGCCATGGCAAGGGCATTTCTGAGTTAAGTCATTGAATCTATCCCAAGCTTCATGGAATGGTTTATTGGGTCCCTAGGAAAAACTCACAATCTTGGTTCTCATCTGGTTAGTCATACTGAGCGGGTAGAACTTCTTCAAGAATAAATCCTTGAACTGCATCCATGTCGTACATCTCACCCCGAGATTTTTCAACCAATGAGAAACCTTATCTACTAAAGCAAATGGGGTGACCTTCAGCCTGATGTAGTCTTGCTTAACCCTTGGGTGATTAAGGTTGTTGCAAACCAGCTCGAAGTCTCTAAGGAAAGCATAAGGTTCTTCGTTGGAGTTCCCATTGAACTTCGGTAGCAGACTCAAAAAGTGGGGCTTCAGCTCGAACGCTTAGGGGGAACCTCGGGTACAAGCCAACTGTGTATTTCATTCTCTGCGGGATTGTAGGCGTCTACCATGGGTTGGTCAATTCCCTCTGCCTCGATCACATGTCACATCCTAGCCATAAGTTCTGCATTCAGCTGCTCGGCTCTAGCTAACCGGGCCAGGACTTGGTGCATGGGGTCATCTCTAGGGTCCTCTTCATCTGGGTGTTTCTTCGGAGGCATTTCGTCCTCTTCTCCTAGTAAGAGAAGATAGTCTAGGTTAGAGGACGAATCAATGAAGACATTCTCACCGAGGAGATGGTCTTACTCGGTGAAATTAGAGGAGATAAAAGGGTTGGTTTGATGGTAACCACCCTGAGAGTGATGGATCTCGAACTCAAGAGGGTCATGAGCTCGGATTGGCCCAAGTTACGCTTGGGCCGATGAAGACGAACTTCGTGAGGGGCTCAAGGAAAGATTTGCGAATAGGGAGTAGATATCCACCCAGTCAGCCATCATGGATGGCGAGAAGAAGAATCAGGAGTATTAGTGTAAGATAGGATTTTACTCCTACCTGAAGCAAGCAAGTGAATCCAACCCTGATTTTCACACTCAACACGGTGAAGGACACGAAACCGAGTCTGATTATTCTGGTTGATTTTAAGTATGAATTTTCAAACAAGTAGCAAAGGTTACGTGACCTATAGGGGAGTCGGCTAAAAGCCGGATGCGTCTCCTCTATTTAACCTATCTCCTAAGATACCAACGCCCTTCCTTTCTCTGCTCCTATCACTAGCCGAAAGTTCAAGGACCTTCCCCTATCTACCTACAGAGTAGGCGGAGGCTAACAAGGCTTAACTTCGCCCCTATCTACCTACCAGAGCAGGCGGAGGCTACTAGCAACTTGTCACGGTGCACCGTAATTTCGCTCCTATCTACCTACCGGAGTAGGCGGAGGCTACTTGGCATTGGTCAGTTGAACCCATAGTTCAGCCTGTGATATTTGCTCGGATCAGGGTATGCGATATGGAAGGCGGGGATTTTGGCTCTGCCTTAGGGTATGCACACACACTCTAGTACCCTCACTCAGTCGGAAAATAAGGTCGGGGTTAATCTCCCGCAAACATAATTTCTGATTTTATTGATTTTTTTGGTCAGTTTTGTTTAGCAGTCCCCATTTTAATTTAGGTGGTCACGTGATTAGTCCAACCACAAAGCACGCCTATCGTCTAGTCCTAAATTCCTTTAAACCTAAGTTTGAAAAACCAATGGAGAAGGATTCGAGAAAAGCCGATGCAAGATAAAACAATGATGATTGCCAAGTAGAGAGGACTTATAGTGATCCTTTCACTTTATATGCAAGATGCAAAATAGAATTGAAATTTTTAAACTAAATGAAATGCAAGTGATAAAAGCCACTCCTAGACAAGAAGTTCTATTAGCGAGTGAAGAACAGTTTGATTGGGCTAAGTCCTGTAGTCTAAGTGTGTCTCTTAAGTGCGAAGTGTCATCCTAGAATTTTACAAGCACAAACAGTTCCCAAAATAGCTCTAAGAGCCGCAAGTGCAGGTCCTATTCTATGTAAAGCAACCACACAGCATACGTGGACACATTTTATTATACTTACACGCACGAGAACCCAAACAGGGAACAACTGGAAAAATGCAAAAAAATAAAATGAAAAAATACAAGTCCTCACAAAAATGCTCAAAATATTTTAATGCAGGTTCCTCGGCTCACTTGTCAAAGCGCCTTCGACTCCTCGTATTCCTCACACAAAAATAAATTGAGGCCAAATAAATGACATCACAAAATAAACAAATAAAAAATGGAACATAAAATATTGACAAGAAAGCCGGAAATCAGACTACCCAGGGATGGAAAATCTAAAATCAAAATTCTCTAAAAATTAACATAGGTCGTGCCTCCCCGGCAATGGCGCCATTTGATTGTCCTGGAATCTTATCCTTTTAATAGTATCAAATTAATGATTTCATTGCAGTTAGATAAATCCAGATCGATAAAAAATAACCGCACGGATAGATGAATCGATGAATGAATGTACGCACGGTTTTATGTTTTTTTAAACTGGGCAAGCCTCAGGGTCTACTCAAGGAGGCAAAGGAACAACTTCGGATCAGATTAGATGAATTAGATCGCGGTTTTCTAAGTGATTTTTTTATATTATTTTTTATGCAATATAAATACTAAATGCAAAATGCAGACGAGTTAGGTTATTAAGAAAATACAGTAACTTAACCAAATTGATTTTAATGTGAAATTAATCTAATCAACCAAGTTATATTTTTCCTAAAACATAATCCAACGACGAATGCAAAATGTATTTTTTTGGAATTTTTGAGCTTAAGATGCAAAAATGAAATATGCAGACTTTTTTGGGGTTTTATGCAAATTTTCATGCAAATGATATGTAAAAATTATGAAAAGTTTATTGGAAGTAAAATATGGTTGAATAAAGCCACACTAATATTTTTGGATATTTCTGACACATTATGATTTTTTATGAATTTGTTACTGAAAACAGAGTGACTGCGAGTATTTAATTTCTAACTAATCCACGAAATCAAATTTTCCAGAAAGCGATTTATCTCAAAAGATATTTTCATTAGAAATCCAAAAGAGTTGAAATTTTGTAAAAATATTATTCGTAGATTTAATTAAAAATCATTTACTGAAATGACTAAACAATTTATTTTATGCACAAGACAACTCCAAATTAGATGAAATTGGAGAGAAATTAAAACACAACTAGGGGCATCATCTACAAAATTTTCACAATTTTTGGAGCAAAAGATTGAACATATGCGAATTTCAGAGCAAAAATGGGTAAAATATCAATGATTTTCCAACTCTGTTTTTTAATAAATAATCAGATACTCATAAAAATATAAATAAATATACAAAAGATAAAAAATTAAATGCTCTACAAAATGCTATTTTTTATTAAAAATGATGCAAAAATACTGTCCAAATTAATATGGCAATGCAGGGGTGTCTTTGCAAAACTAAAATAAAAGAAATAAACTGAAATTGTGCACAAGGGCACCTTTGCAAATACAGAAAACTTATGGGTTAAATATGCAAATTTTTAAAAAAAGGAATGAACATTCGTGGCTTCTTTTCCACGATAGGGCTAACACGATCTTTGAGGACCACGTACAGCGGCCCTGGGGGCGGCGCATGAAGGAGACGGGGTGGTGCGAGGGGCGTCGTCAGGCGCATCAAGGGCGGCGCGGGCGAGGCGCTGCCGCAGGGGCTGTTCTGCGGTACAGCGGGAGATGGTAGCCTAGCGGCGCCGATTGGCAGAGGGGCCTGATGGCGGGAGATGGCGGCCTGACGGTGCCAGCTGATGGAGGGGCCTGATGGCAGAGGGCCTCCACGGTGAGGGGGTGGTAGGCCGACGTGGGTGGTGCGGAGTCACCGCTACGGAATTGTGGCAGGGGTAGTGCAGAGGAAGGCAGCGACAGTCTGGGCAGAGAAGAGGCGGCAGCCGTACGAGGGTGCGGCAGGCGGAGTGAGGCATGAAGGACGGTGGCCGCCGCACGAGGGCCGCGCACTCGGGGGCACGTGGCGCTGGAAGCGATGGCTGGGGCCCATGGGCTGTTCTGCAGGCGGGAGGAGATCGTCGGTGCGCGTGACGCTGAGGGGCAGAGCGCTGGATCTTGGCCGAGGGGCATGTGCGTGGAGACATGCTTGTCGCACCATGCAGCTAGCAGGTGGCCAGGAATATTCAACGACAATGAGCGGAGAAGGGCGGCAGCTTCAGGGGGGCAGTGACGGTGTATGCTGCTGTTGCTGCTTCTCCTGGTTTCTTTTTTTATTTTTTGATGTAATAGTTTTTTTTTAATTTTTTTGTAAACAATAAAAAAATGTAGAGGTGAAATGAAATAGAGACGTGTTGAATGAAATGGTGAGGATAATGGCTGTGATGATATGATGATGAAATGTTGAGGACAAAAATTTGTTTAGATAAAATAAAATAATAAAGGAAAAGAGAGAGAGATACTTACCTGGAATTTCACCGGGCGATCAGCTCCGGGTGGAATCAGAGCAAAGAAGTTGTACGAGCTTCGAGAAAACCCATGATGGTGGTGCGGACCACTAGATCTCGCCTTGATGTTGTCGTTGCTCAACTCGTCTCCTACAGCTGTCACCTGAAGGTTAAAGGATCTCGACCTCACTTCTCTCGAAATGACGGATAAGGTCGAGGTGGTCGGAGGCTAGTTATTTATAGGGAAGAGATCGAGGTGCATGTGATGGAGAGGGTGGTGTGCGTGGAGTTTGCAGAGCAAAGGAGAGCGTGTCATGGGGATAGTGGGTGCTGGAGAGGATGGTGGAGGTTGGGGCTACGTCGTGGGGGTGTTGATGGGCAGAGATGGCGGTTGTAGTGGTGCCAAAATAGAAAGGGGGAGAACACGATGCGAGGTGGGCGACGTGCGCGAGGAAGACGGTCGAAGGTGGAAGACGATGTCGTGGTCATTGGATCTCACGATCCAATGGCCAGGAGATGGGCGCGAGATAACAGGTAGGATCAGATCTTGAGGTCAGATCGAAGTGCGGTGGTAAAGCCACATGGCGGACGGAGTGTGAGAGGAGATGAACGGTGTGGATGAGGTCTGGGATGATGATCCAAGGGTCAGGATTTAGGAGGGATTGAGCAGCTGAGATGAAAGCTCATAGAGGGTGATCGAACGCTGTAGAGTGCGCTACGTGGCGCAATGAGATGAGGGCGCTGGTGAGCGGCCCAGATGTAATCTGGGGCTTGATCAGGCGGTCGAGATTTGATGCGGCGTGGATGGATGGGATTTGGAAGGAGATGAAGTCATCGGACGGTTAAGAATAAGAAGCGCATAGCGCATTATGAGCGGGTCGCGTGGCGCAACCAGAGGGCACCACGTGGCCCAATCTGATTGGTTGAGGAATAATGTGAAATGAGAGGGAGAAAATGGTCTAATTTGGAGAAACTCAAAACATAAAAGTTGTAGATCTCGATGAGATCTACAAGTTTCATGTTGATCATAAATGGAAACAAGGTCAAATAAAGTGATGATAAAATACAAGAGTACAAATATATACATATAATATACAATGGGGGCCCAAAATCCAAGTTTTGCATAAAGCTCCGATTAGAGGCTGTCTGTGTATTAAATGAAATTGGTCTATTAATTTAAAAGTGAGTAGACCTAGATCAGAGGTTGTATGAGAGAGATATGTGCATTCTAAGGTCCAAGGTCTCAAACTTGGTTTGGGGTTTTATTTGTCAATTTTACAGGTTGGCATTTTTTGGTATTTTTCTTGTATTATTGTCCGTAATATATACAATATAGAGTGAATTTATGGGTTTTAGGGTTAGTGTAAAATATCTACAGATAGGTGATTTTTACAGATGAATTTGGCTTCTTATTTTATGCAGATGCGAATGCTAAAATGAAAATTTTATCAATGCATGCATGAATACTAATTATGCAATATTGGTGGAAATATGCTTCTAATTACTCAGGAACAAGGCTCTATTTTCAACTTTAAGAGTGATGAATCACATATTCATCAACGGTGCACGAAGCCTCGGTCATGCATGGAGTTGATGGCGAAGGTCGCACAGAGGTGCAACAGCGGCAAAGGCGGAAGAGTGGGCTCGGGTGCGTGTGTTGACGGAGAACCTGCAAGTGAGAACGAAGCGGGGGGCGGTACTGTTGCGATGGGACTCTGCTTCTTCGCACGGCAGAGATGGGAGGTTCACGGTGGTGGGTCGGACGGGTTGACGACGAAGGCATGGTCGGTAGAGGCGAAGGAAGTGAAGGTCAAGATTGATTGGTGAATCGGGTATTTGGTGGAAAACAGAGGAACAGAGGGAGGGAAGAACGGTGGAATAAGAAGAATAGAGGGAGAGGAAGAGGGAGGAGGAGATAGAAAAGGAGGAAGAAGAAGAGAAGAAGTAGAGGGACTACCTGGTATGGAGTGGTGATTGCCAACTCCGGTTATACTCAACTCCTTGGCGGGGAGGAGCTTGGCAAGATCACGGGAGTTCGTGTCAAGGAAGAAGCCTCCCTCGGATCTCACCTGGGAGATGAACTGTCGTCGCTCGTCGTCCCGATCGCTTCTTCGTTGTCACCAAGAAGGGAAGAGATGCTCGAGGTTCTCCAGTAAAGGCGGATGATGGAAAATGAAGTCGATGTAGGGAATAAAAAGGATGAGGGGGAAGTTGGAAAAGAGGTGGAGAAAGTGGAGAGAGTGGTGGAGGAGTGGTGACTTGGAGTGGGGAACAAATAAAGAAGTAAAAGGAATATATATATATAATATAATAAGTAGGCTACTAAAAATAATGAAGAGAAAATAAAAGTCTAAGAAAAATATTAAAAATGAAAATAAATAAATAAATGTAAATAAATAACAAAAGGGATCAGATCAAAAATTGGTCAACATGAAAGTTGCTTGTCTCGACGAGATCTACAACTATTGTGAAGGACCGAAAATCAAAAGAAGTCAAATATATAAAGTGTATTTTTGGGTGGTATCTTATAGATATAAAATACCATATTTTTATCTTTTGTAATTTTTTTGTCATTTTAAATAAGAGAAAATTCAAAATAAAATAGAGAAAATATGAAAGGAATATGTATAACTTAATCTTTTTTTGGATTTTTATAATTAAGAAAATAAAAGATAAAAATAAAGGGTATTTTGGTCAATATGTATAATATACAACAAGGGCCCAAAACCCAAGTTTCACATACGAACTCCGATTTTTATGAAATTAGTCTTGTTTTGAAGGTATTTGAATGTATATTACTTTAAAAGTGAGTAGACCTAAATCTGACACTTTATGAGAGAGAGAGGTGCATTTTAAGGCTCTTAGTCTCAAACTTGGATTTGGATTTTATTGGTTACTTTTACAAGTTAGTATTTTTTTGTCATTTTTCCTTTATTAGTGTTAGTAATATATAAAATATGGAGTTAATTTTATTGGATTTGGAGTTAGTATAAAATATATATAAATATGGTATTCACATGTGATTTTTACAAGGAATTTCAGGCTTCTTATTTATGCAAATATGAATGTTAAAATGCGCATATTATTTACACATGCATGAATGCTAATTATGCAATATAAGTGATGAAATGCAACTAATTACTCGGAAACAAAGCTCTATTTTCAACTTTTAGATTGATGAATCACAGATTCATCAGTGTCGAAGGTATCTTAGATACTCAAAAAAGACATAACCCGATATACTCCTAGAAAAACAAGTGCAGACGACTCCAAACTCTCTTGACGGACACATTGATCCGCAAACTAAAAATCTACTTATGTTGAGTAATAAGGCACTCGAGAGGCCCCTTGTTAGACACAATCCTATGCCTTCCATCATCTGGTCATCCATCTACATTTTCAAGTCTGACGAACTAATGAGACGGTTGACTGAGGCAAGAATAGACTTATTCCCTAGTGTTGAGGATTAAGTCTAGAGGAGAATCTTCTGAACTGGAACATTGGGTGATGTCTCGACTCGACTCTCATGAATGAAGTACCCTAAATTTCATATCCTTATATTATATGTACAAACAGAGGTCTGATAATTAGAGAAGTTGGATTCCTTCTGTCTAGAGCATGGTTGAGCCCAGAAATTTAGGATCACTTAAATTGAGGGTCTTCGGAAAATTGAGCCTGGAAACATTCACATGCACTAGGAATTAATCATACTCCATTCCTTAGATGCTCGAGGACGAGCATAGTTTAATAGGGGTATGATGAATCTCGTATTCATCATATTAAAATCTACATATTAAACTCATGGCTTAAATAAATCAATAAAATTCACTAATAATTCCTCATTATTATCCTGTATTATATTGTATATAAACTGTGTATATTTGCATATATTATAACTATATTTATTGTATTTAATAACTCCCTTTTCTTCTTTATTTTCTTTCTAATTAAAAATCCATAAAAAAATAGGTTAAATAATTGTCTATAATGGTACTAACCTTTAAAAGAACTAGAAAATACAAAAAACATCTCAAAACTCCAAAACATTGTTTTTATCCCTTTAAAAATACCCCCAAAATATACTTTTGTACAAAGACCTCTTTTGCATTTTTGTCCAATGAAACTTTTAGATCTCATCGAGATCTACAACTTTCATGCTTTGACTTTTTCCTAATTTTTCCTCTAACTATTTCTTTTTTATTTTTATTTATTTTCGTGTTTTCTGATTTTTCTATTGGGCCATGTGGCACCCTCTGGGCGGCCCACGTGACTCGCTTCTTCTTCTGCCACCCATCCCTTCCCCTGGCCGCTGGATCCCCCTTGACGCCTTTCATCTCACCCGTTGACCTGCGCTCCATCTCCAACTATTAGATCTGATTCTGATCAGATCCTAGCCGCTCCCTCACACTAAGATCCTCACCGCCTGATCGCCTCGCCATCCAATGACCTCTCCTTGCGCCACGTCGGCCCCTATCTCTACACCTTGGATCAAGTCGCTCCTCCATCTGAACAATCCATCTCCGTTGCAACCACCACCGTTGGATCTCACCACCTCATGAGATCTGAACCACCCCCTTCTGCCTCAAACTCAGCCACCCGATCTTCCTAAGATCCTACGACCACCTTCTCTCCACATCACTCACTCCACCCTCGTCGTAAGTTGGGACTCAAGATTCCATCTCGTCCGCCCGTTCCCACCATTACCCTCGTTGTTAGATCAGATCATATGATCTGATATAAGGCATCTGCCCACGGCCTCCATCTGGACCATCGGATCACATGATCCAATGGTCCAGACTTCATCTCCTACCTTCATAACCCCCCTCTTCAGCCGTTTCCATCAAAACCTTGCCGCCCCTTCCATTTTTAGTGCCCTCCTCCAGTCCCCATTCTCCCTCTCGTAACGTCACCCTTGCGCAACTCTTCGATCCACCTTTCTCACGCACTCATCATTACCCCCAGCCATCACTCCTACAGCCGTTCAAAACCTCCCTGCCACCACGTAACTCCCGACTGAGCCCTCCTATAAATCAAACACCTCTGCCACTATCATCTCTATCCACCAATCAAAGGGGCTTAGGCCCAGCCTTTTATGCTCTATAGTGATAGTGGAGTGGCTAGATGTCGAGGTGATGACGACCTCAGCCCTAGGTGTGATCCATGGCATCAGCCATGTGAGCTCCGCCTCTCCGGCGGTAGCTGAGCTCTCCGGTGTTGCTAACCGTATTTGAGTGACGCATCTCCAAATGCTCAGCCCAAGCACCGCTCCGCAAATCGTCTGCTCCAAGAACATAACTTCCTCCTCCTAAATTTCTTTGATTTTTCTCCTTGTTTTTATAACACTCTCCCTCACCCTCTGATGAACGCGAAATTCACCTCTTTAATAATGATGAATTGTAGTATAGAAGGTGAATTTCGGTCGATCAAAACACCACAATCTTTGAATGTTGTGGAGTATTTATACTTGGCAAGTCTACCAAGGTCGAACACAAGGAACAACTACTTAATCTATTTATCGAATTTTGATTCATGAAGCACATGTGTGAATAAATTCTTAATTTCAGGTCTGCAAGATGCACTATGCTAATTACAATGCAATACTATGATGTATGCAATTTTTAATTGATTTTTATGCACGTATAAAGTGATGAATGAGAAAATATGCAAGGTAAAAAGTATGCAGGACAAGAGGTTTCAAATATACCCTAAAAATATGAGCAACATAATAGAAAATGAAATCAGAATCATTTTAATCCCAACATTGAAAATTATCATCAGATTAGATCACGGACAAAGAGAGCATGGTCATCATCTATCACAAAAATTCACTTCATTTAAAACAGAGGCAGATGAGAAAATTAAACATGCTATGATATAGATGAGGAAACAAGGATCAAAACGATACTAAAATCATGCAACTTTGACTTACGATGCTCAAGTTATGAAGGAAACAATGCAGGGTCATAATTGTAATAAAAAATGCAAGAAAATAAAGGGATAAATATTACATTTAGGTCCCTAGAAGGACCTAAACATAAATACTAAAAATCGCATGGGGTCCTTTGTAAATTCTCCATGCGCGTAGGGACATTTTTGCAATTTCCAGAACTTTTGAGGGCCTCCCTATAAATTACCCAGGCATGCACGTGACGCACGTGCCTGGGGACCATTTTCTAAATAGTAGAAAGTCTGGGGTATATCGTGCAAATTTCCCAGGACCTCACATGTGGTGCACGTGAGGAGCCTAGGCTTGAGAGGCGGCTGAGGTTCGGGCCACGTGGCAGCAACTGGTGGCTCGGGCCGAGGTTATGGGGGACCCAAGCCAGTAGGTTTAGAGGAGAGGCTCGGGCGCCACGTGGCTTCATCATAGCCATTCGATCTAGATGATCGGACGGCACCTGTGTCTTCTTCCTTCGTCGTGAGCAACCGGAGAAGGTGGGACTATGAGGGAGAGGCGTTAGAAGATCTAGAGGCGGTCGGGAGGAGATGCTAAAAATGGAAGGGGAGGGCTGGCACGCAAGGTGAAACAGCTGGGGAAGGGGGTTACGGAGGTAGGAGACGACCTCCCAGCCGTTGGATCTTTTGATCCGACAGTTAGGATTCAAGCGCAGGTGGATGGCGACGTTTAGATCCACGGATTGATCGAACGGTTGTGAGTTAGGCGCTGACGAGTGGCTGGGATGTGAGCTGAGGTTTTCATCCTATGACGGTCGAGAGTGGGGTGATGTGGAGCGCGGTGGATCGTAGGATCATCCGGATCGGGCGGTTGTGGAGAAGGGACGACGTGGCATGAGGATAGGCGTAGGATGAGATGAAGATCTAGTGGCTGAGGTTTAGACGCTGGTGATCGACGAGGAATAGATCTGGAAGTTGGATCCACGGGATGGGAGCGAGGCGAGAATGGAGGGCGGAGATGGAGGCGGGGGAAGTGAGATCGGATGGCCCAGGAAAGAGCCGGCTGGCAAGATAAGAGGCAGGCCACGTGGTGGCTCCAGAGAGCGCCACGTGGCCCAATCAGAAAATTCAGAAGTATAACTACAAAGAAAAATATGAAAGAAATAGTGAGAGGCATAATTAGGAAAAAGTCAAAAAATAAAAGTTGCTCGTCTCGATGAGATCTACATGTTTCATGTTGGACGAAAAGCCAAAAGAGGTCATTTGTACAAAAGGTATTTTTGGGGTATTTTTAAGGGGGGTAAAAATACCGGCTTTTTAGTTTTGAGATGTTTTTGTATTTTTTAGTCTTTTTAATGGTCAGTAAATTATGGACAATTACTCTACCTAATTTTTAGGGGTTTTTGATGATAAAATAATTACAAGAAAAATAAAGGAAATTAAAAACAACTAAATAAGGTTAATTATACACAATATGATACAAGATAAAAATAAAGAATTAATGGTGATTTTTATTGGATTAGTTAAGACAGGGGATTTAATATGTGAATTTTAGCATGATAAATACGAGATTCATCATACCCCTATACTTAAACCATGCTTGTCCTCAAGCATCTAAAGAATGAAGGAGTCAGATTAATTCCTGACAGTGCAAGTGAATATTTCAAGGCTCGATCTTTCGAAGACTCTTAATTTAAGAGATCCTAAAATTCTGGGTTTATCCAATTCTTAGTCAGAAGGAATCCAACTTATCTAATTATCAGACTCTCTTTTTGTACATATAATATAAGGATATGAAATTAAGTGTACTGAATTTCATGAGAGTCGAGTCGAGGCATCACTCAAAGTTCCAGTCCCAAAGACTCTCCTCTATACCTAACCCTCAATACTAGGGAATAAGTCTATTCTTGCTTCAGTCAACCATCTCATTAGTTTGTCAGACTAAAAAATGTAAATGGATGGCCAGATGATGGAGGGCATGGGATTGTGTCTATTTTTCTCTCCCTCACATTGGAACAAGGGCCTCTCGAGTGCCTTTTTACTCAACACATGTAAATTTTTATATTGTTGATCAATGTGTCTGTCAAGAGAGTTGGAGTCGTCTGCACTTGTTTTTCTAGGAGTACACCGAGGTGTGTCTTTTCTGAGTATCTAAGATACCTTCGACACCCAGACTTGTATCGCTTACGATGCAGAGCCCTTTTTGTGGTCATCTCGACTCCTTGGTCCTAATTAGCGCTTGGTCCAAGTGGACGCTTTGAAGATGTTTGGGAGCGCTCGCCATTGGTGGAAGCTCATTTATAATTTGACTTTGGTATTTTGAGCTTTTTCTTTGACATTTCTTTTCTTTTGTTGGCTAGCCCCACTGCTTATACCAAAAGTTGGCGCACACTGATCAACAATTTCCATTAAGTTTCATCACACCGTGGCACATAGGTGATGAATCCGCGATTCATCATCGCAATATCTTGATCTTAGCAAAAACCCGGAGTAAAGTCTCTAATAAATGTCCATAAAATCATTAAATTAACAATATGACTCTCGTAAATAAAACTCACTAATGATTGTATATTAGATTGTACAAAATAAATTACACATAAAAAGCCGCAAAAATGAAGGAGTTTTATCCATGTAAATAGCCCAAAATTTCATGTATTTTTAATAATTTTATTTCAACTCCTTTTTGCCTAATTCTTTCTGTAACTTGTTTATAAAAATGTATATAAAAATACAAAAATACAAAACAAATTTTACCTCAAATAAATGCTCCTAGATCCCAAAGAGAAAATACCGTAAAGTCCAACTTCCAAGCTAAATTCCCGCTCCGTATGAACTCCAAATTCACCTAACTCACTTTTAAAGTTCAAGTTAGAAAATTATCTATCCAATGGAAGTTGTTTCATGAAAATCGGAGCTCATTTGCAAAAGTTAGGTTTTGGGACCTAGATGCACTTTGTATATTATGTATATATTCATTCTTTCTTCATTTTTTATTTTACCTTTCTTAATTACTAAAAATACAAAAAAATCATACTTGTGTTGTATTTTAATTGTAGTATTTATTGTATTTTTCTGTTGTAAATATCTCTTATTAAAAAGACAAAAAAATACATATTAGAAAAGTAAAAAAATATATATGTTGTTTGTCTTCCCTTGTAAATTCTCCACTATTTATTTTCTTCTTTTTTATTCTATTGTAATTAAAGTAGCCAACTTTATTTCATTTATTTATTTATTTTACATTCTCTACAATAACCACCATTCAACTCATCCTACCACCAATCTCCATTCAACCCCACCATTTTATAAACCTCCCATTCAACTCCATTAATAAAATAACCTCCCACCATTTTAATAACCTCTCATTCCATCATCTTTATATACATATCATTCTCCTCATTTTTTCCTTTGATCCATCTTTATGTGAGGAGAGCCTAGTTTCATGAGTTGAATCGGTGACAGCGACACAACCGCGGTCGAGCGACGACGGCTCTCTCTCCGGTGAGATCCGTTGGCTTTTCAGCCAACATCGCAACCACATCCGTGCGTTGCTCGAGCTCATCGCGCGCCGGCGATTCGAGCGAAGACCGTGCTCTCTTGAGCACATCATAGGCGATCGTCTCCATCGTAGGCGCCGCCCCTTCCACCTCCACCACGGGCAGACGGCGCCGTCGCCCCTTTCCTCTACCTCGCACGACCGTGCGCGGGAGGTGGCCCAGCCCCACCGTCCACGGCTCGCCTCCGCCCAGCCACGACCGCAGCCCCTACGACCTCCGCCGACTGCGCCGCACTCCCCATTGGCTCCCTCCTCAGGCTGCCCTTCGTGCCGCGCCATCGCCCTCCCTCACGCTTCTCCGACCCACCCAGCCGCCCCCACTCTCCATCGCCGCCTGAACGCGGTCCGCGCCGCCTTCTCGCGGCCGCGCGTGGCCTCCGGCCGCCGCCAACCCTGTTCCCCTGTTGGGTTCCTTGCACCGAAGAAGAAGGTCATCTCCACTATTTTTTTATTGTAAATATTGCAAACATTTCTTTCATAGTTTTCATAATTATAGTTTAGTCCTTGTACATAAGTTTGAGTTTTCTTTTCAATTTCTGTATTGCACAAAGACCCCTATGTTTGCTTGTTAATTTGGACATCTTTTGAGCATCATTTTATTCAATGAAATATGTCACTGTGTTGAGCAACTTATTCTTTGTCATCTGAATATTTAATTTTATTTTTGTGAGATATTGTGAATTAATTAAAATTGTGTAACTAAACTTTTGCATATTTTACCCATTTTGAGCACTTAAATTTATATCTCACACACAGTTGTCTAAAAATCCCACAAAAATTATATATGATGCCTTGAAGAGTGTTTATCTTACTGTCCAAATTTCACCCAAAATGGGTTTGTCTTGTGCCTAAAATAATTCATAAAGTGATTTTAGTATTTTATTTTTAGTTAAATCCACATAAATCATTTTTGCGAAATTTCAAGTCTCCTTGATGCCATATGAAAATACCTATATGAGATAATTTTTTCTCTACCTAATTTGAAAATATGGATTTATTAGAAATTATTTACTCACTGTCATTGTGATTTCACTAAAAAATTCATAATAATTTATAACTTGTCAAAAAATTCCAAAGAAACTTGCTCTAGCTTCCTTGCATCATGTTTATAATTTTAGTAATTTTCTCATAATTTTTGCTTTCTATTTGTGTGAGAAATTGCAAAAAAACCCATAAAAAGTGTGTATTTTTCATTGTTGCATTTTAACCCATAAAATTCCAAAAAAGAGTATCTTGCATTCATCTTTGGATTAGGACTCTAGAAAAAATATAATATGGCTAAATTGGACTATTTTGACATTAAAATTAATTTAGGCCTTGTTGTATGCTTTCTTAGTGTCGTAATTCACTTGCATTTGCCTTTCACCTTTGTTTTTGCATTAAAAAAATCTAAAAAAACAACATGGAAATCTATATCTTAAATTTTAAATTAAACCCAAGTTGTTCCTTTGCCTCCCTGAGTTCGACCCCGGACTTGCCCGGGATATAAATTAAGTCGAGACACTCTTCATGGAGATCTTCTCTCAGTTCTGAATGAATAGCTAGGTACACGTATTGCAACGTGATCAAATTAAATATCGTATTTAGCGATTCGTCAGATGGCACCGTTGTCGGGGAGGCAAACGGCTTAGGGATTAATTTAAAAATTTGGATTTAGATTTTCTCTACTCGAGTAGTCTGACCCCCAAGCCACTTGTATTTATTCCATTTTTTTCAATTATTTCTCTTCATATTTTTGTATATATCTTGTTGTTTATCTCTCTAATATAAATCTCATTTTCCTTACGAGGGCCCGGTGGACTTGGAGTGCGTCGGAAGTCGACGGACGCGACGCGTGCCGACTGCTGAAGAGCTAGGAGAATTTATTTATTTCGAGAGAGCTTTTGTAAATTTTTGTAATTATTTAGCTTGCTCATTTACAACGGCTCTTGTTTGAGAGCTGCGTCTGTAAAAAGACTTGGACATTATTTGTGGTGTGTCGAGACCCGTTTCACTCTCCGGTGAGGGTGGGGTCTCGACTTGAGTGGCGAACTTAAGGATTAGCCACACGGTAGTATAGCATCAAATTTGTTTGTGCCCATCGTAAATTAGGCCACACATATCTTAGAAGATTCACATATCTTATAAGATTCATAATGAGACGCACATAGACACGTACTACTTAGCTCAAATTCAATCAATTCTTCCCCGCTAATAGTATATTGTTTAGGTGCGGTTTTCTCGATCTGCATGCATTTAGTGTAATATCTACAAATTCAGTTTTGCATAACGCATGAAGAATGCTGGGATTCACTGTAAGTATACCTTCTTCTAAGCACGCATCATAGTTTCTTGTTTGCATTCTGATTTCCGATTCCCCTCTTGTTTTACAACTTAAGGTCAATAGGAAATTGGGACTGAACGGTAGACGTGCTTGTGTGTTCACATAAATTTCAAGTGATAACCTAACTCTAAAATTGGGACTGAATTGAGCAGGTCGATTTAATTAATTGGAATAAAAAGAACTTTTGTTCTCGGGTGCATAAAGCCCTCATTGTTTGATTTACTTGCAAGTGAGAGAGAGAGAGACGACCCTAGGATAGAGCCAAGCCTGGATTTCTTACTTACTACTGTTCTTTCTTTTTAGGCGATTAGCTACTTTTCAGTGAGGATATACGGGTAACCGGTAAACGGTCCGGACTTCCTTAGCAGAGTGGGAGGTTTAGAGGACGCCTTAGTCCTCAAGGAACGGGTAGCCGTATTTATACGGTCCGTACTTACTCCTATACTGGCTGAAAGTAGGTCAAACTAGTCGTAAGAACCGGGCCAGTCTGTAGGAAAATACGGGCACCTAACAACTTGTTAATATTTCCAAGATTGTATTTCTCACAACTAAAATTGACCAGATAATTCGGCCGAACCCTTACGGCCATCACGTGTTGAGTTGGTGAAATTGAGAGTTTGGATTGTGTTTGAATTGTGTGAGTTCACTCTGCACATTTACGTGCACCGTAGAACTAGCGCCTCATTTACTATCATGATCTAATCGGTTCTTTTGACATCGAAGATGATTGATTGGGGGGATATTTATTCGGACTTTACGAATCTCTCGTTGAACCCTTCAAAAAGTACGTCTTCAAAGGTCCAAGCGCAACTTTGACCAACCTGGACTCATGACCCTCTTGAGCCCAGGATCACTCACTCTCGGGATGGTTACTCTCAAACCATTCCATTTCTCTCTTCCCACCTCACCGAGGAAGACCATCGCCTTGGTGAGAATATCATGATTCATAAATCCTCTTCTAATCAAGAACGCATTGTTGATTCAGGACATAAAGAAGATTCAAGTAAAATGCCTCCAAGGAAGAAAGAAGAGGAAGAAGAGAACCATGATGACCCAATGAGAATGATACTTGCCAGATTAGCTACATCTGAGCAGCAACACGCACTACTCCGAGCTCAGCTAGGGCAACTAAATGTTGGGGTCGAACCACCAATGGATGCGGCATACAACCTCGGACAATATCAAATTCATAACTACTTGAGTCCTATCGAATCCAATGTTGATTTTGAGTTGAAGCCGCATTTTCTAAACCTGCTGCCACATTTTGATGGGAATGCTTCTGAGGAGCCATATGCATTCCTAAGGGACTTTGAGCTTATCTGTGCTAACCTCAAACATAATAATGTTAGCCAGGATTATATTAGGCTCGAAGCCCTTCCATTTGCCTTGGATGGAAAAGCCGATTACTGGGTAAAAATTTTTGGAATCATCGCCACAACTTATGCCCAGTTCAAGGACCTATTCCTAAAGAATTTCTACCCTTTGAGTAGAACTAACATGATGAGGACGCGAATTACGAGTTTTTCCCAGTTACCCCATGAAGCCTTCTGTGATGCTTGGGAAAGATTCAAGGACATCCTGCAGAAGTGTCCCTGTCACAATTTAGATGATAACATCTTGGTCCAATCATTCTTCACTGGTCTCAACCCTGAGATGCAGGGTTTAGTGAGCGCTGCCTGTAGAGGCAGCTACACATCACAAGGAGCGGATACCGTCTGTATGGTATTCAAGCAGATGGCTGAAACTAGCCACTCATAGATGGCCAGCATGACCTATACACCATCCCCCAGTTCACCCTCATTTGGAGGGGGAAAATCAGCTATAGTCAATCTCTCTCAGGACGTGATCCCTAGCATGGGACTTCTTGCATACAAGCTTACTGTAGTCGAGAAGATCGGCAGGAGGATTGATGAGTTAGACCGGAGCGTCTCCAAACTTCCAAAACAGAAGGAGGTGTTGACTGAGAAGGTATCTAAGATAAGGATACCCGCCGTGACTGTACCCTCTGCTCCTGTATACCGAGTTCACCATGTTCAGGAGCAGTTGGTGTCAGGGCAACCCCAGCCGTGGGAGCAGGACCAATCCTATGCCACTCTTTCCAGCAGCCACCTCCATTAGCAGAGACAGTCTAGGAGGAGCCTCCCCCAGTTTGGGAGGTGAATGGGATATGGTATACTCAGGACCCTGCGAGGCAGGGAAGTACGGGAGACCGACAGACCTACCAGCATCCCCCGACCTTTCACAACACCGCATTCACCTCCGCACCACCTCCTTTACAGCAGAGCCCTGTATTCTAGCCACCCCAACAACAGAGGTAGTAGTACCAGCAGTATGGCCGACAGGGCCATTACCAGACGGGCCAGCAGGGCCTGCAACCCCAGCAGCAGCAGCAGAGGCAGTACACTGGCCAGCAGGGCCAGTCTTCCCGTTCTTCTTCCAAGTCTTATCCACTTCCTTCATCATCTAGTCCCGTGGATATTCAGCAGCAGATACTCGAAGAGCTACGTTCCTACGGGAACGAGATCCAGGACTTACAGGTGGATGTCAACCGCCTGTCCAGATGGCGAGACGAGCATTCTGCACCCTCTACCTCGATCCCAGCCCAAGTTCAGGCTAACCCAAATAGCCTAAACCGTTCTAGTTCTCAGCAGCACTTTGGTCACGTATACTATTCAACACCTCCTAGATCTGAACATGAGATTCTTTCGTGTGACGAGGCTAACCACATGTCACATAGGAGCGGAAGGACCGTGACCATACCTGACCAGGCGAGGGACACGAGGAGGGGCATCTCTGGAGCTCTACCTGAGGAGTCTTCAGAGGACGAGGTGGAGAGGCATCATATTTCGAAGCCCCATCAGCATCATTCGAGGATTTCCACTCAGGGAGCCGAGAGGAGGAGGAGAGCACATATGCAACATCGTCAGCATGGATATTCTTCTGAGTCTACAGAGGACCTTGCATCTCCGGTTGTGGCGGATACCACTCCAGCTTCTATTCCACAACCTTTAGTAGTTAGTTTTGATTTCGATTCCATGTTGCATCAAAAAGATTCTTGTATGAAGAACTCTGTTTCAGTTAATGCCAAGAATGATCTTTCAGTTCATGATTCAGACTCTTCATCCTCTGTTTCCCTAGCTTCAATCCCTTTCCCCCGTGCTCTTACGGCAGGATAGCGTATCAAAAAGATTCAGAAAGATGACCCCGATATGGCATGGTTTTGTAAAGAAAACATCACAGTTAAGGTGACATTTGATGAATATGTGGCTAACCACCTGCCTTTCAAAAATACCTTAAGGTGAGATGCACACCTACAAGGGTTAGCAGGAAGAAAGATAACCGAAATATAAAGACACATGTCTTATCAGTAGCCACAACCTATTGTCTCAAGAATCAGACTTTGCCAAAGAAAAAGAGAGACATGGGTGCTCACTATGTGGAGAGTCGTATTGACGACACTGCGTTTGCACGCACACTCTTAGATAATGGTTCTTCAATCAACTTACTTCCCTTAGCATTATATCAGAAATTGGAGTTGGGACCACTTTGCAAATCTAGAGCTTTACTCCAATTTGCAGATCGTTCAGTGAAGAGACCTAAGGGAGAAGTGAAGAACGTAGTTATCTCGATTGAGGTGCAGAACTATCAGGTGGACTTCACAGTCTTGGACATGGAGACCCCCAATCATTGGAGAGAATCTCAGATCATTCTCGGGCGACCCTTCCTTAGGACCGCATGTGCAACTTTTGATTATGGTACGTGAATGATGAAGTTCCGTTCTCCAAGCAGAGAGGTGAACCTTGAGATGAAGCAAACCAAGTGTCAACGACCCGATTCAGAGAGTAGCACATAGTACTCATCTTCAGAGGCAGATTGTAGTATGATTAGCGCAGTTGGGATTTGGGGACAGCTTCTTCAGGACAGAGCGAGACCCTTTCATCTGGAGAGGATATAGTGCATGATGCAGTCTTCCAGGTGTTATCTGATCTTGTGAGAGATGCATCTACCTATTCTCATGATGACATAGAGATCCATCAGGATCTGTCAGTTCCATCCTCTTCGGAACAATCATGGGACATAGATGATGAGTCGGACGTGGCTTTTGCCGATTGTTTGGATATTTTTGATGATCCGACTCTCGATACTTCTGATTTGGTGGCGAGTACTACTCAGCTTAGCCCACCTTCATGCAGCACGGAACCAGATTCAGATTTAGTTCAGCCAGATTTGTTTGATGATACCACATTGCCAGAACTGAAATCACTACCTCCTACACTCAAGTATGCCTTTCTTGCGGGACCCAAAGAGAGATATCATGTCATCATTAGCTCAGACTTGACTTTAGAACATGAGTCTAGGTTGTTAGAGGTCTTAGAGAGGAATCGCAAAGCAATAGGCTGGATAGTGTAGGATTTCGTGGGCATCAACCCCGCTCTCTTCTCGCACCACATTTTTACTGAGGATAATGTGAGACCTTCCCGTGAGTTTCAGAGGAGACTAACCCCAATCTACGAGAAGTGGTGAAGAAAGAAATTGAGAAATGGTGCAAAGTAGGGTTTATATACCCTATTTCTGACTCCAAGTGGGTGGCCCCGCTTCATGTTGTCTCGAAGAAGTCGGGAATTCAGATGGTCACCAACGAGGAGGGGGTAGAGATTGCGACATGAGTACCTACGTTGTGGTGTGTCTGTGTTGACTACAGGTGCCTGAATGCTGCGACCAAGAAAGATCACTTTCCCTTACCGTTTATTGATCAGATCTTGGAGAGACTTGCAGGGAAAGAGTTCTTCTGTTTTCTTGACGGGTACTCAGGCTACAACCAGGTGGCCATAGCCCCTGAGGACCAGGAAAAGACCACATTCACATGTCCATTCGGTACTTATGCTTTCAGATGCATGCCATTTGGGCTCTGCAATGCCCCGGGCACATTTTAGCGGTGTATGATAGCCATATTTGCCGAGATGGTGGGAGATTTCTTGGAAGTATTCATGGATGACTTCTCTGTCCATGGTGATTCTTTTGATACATGTTTAGCGCACTTGGACCGAGTCCTCACGAGATGTAGAGAGGTGAATCTGGTACTCTCCTGGGAGAAGAGTCACTTTATGGTGACGGAGGGTATCGTGTTGGGGTATGTCATCTCCAAAAGGGGAATGGAGGTTGACCCTGCCAAGGTGAAGGTGATCAAGAAACTCGATCCACCTACCAACGTGAAGTCAGTGCGGTCATTCTTAGGGAATATTGGATTCTATAGGAGATTCATTCAGGATTTTTCAAAGATCGCCTACCCACTAACTGAGCTCTTAGGGAAAGACACAGAGTTTGTTGTAGATCACAGGTGTCTGGAGGCCTTTGAGCTCTTGAAAAGGAAGATTTGTGCCTCGCCTATCCTACAAGCTCCTGACTGGTCTCTCCCCTTTGAGATCATGACCGATGCTTCAGATTTTGCTATAGGAGTTGTGTTAGGACAACAACGAGAAGGGATTCCGTTTGCGATCCATTATGCGAGCAAAGTATTAGATCCTACACAGAAAAATTATACAGCGACTGAAAAAGAAATGCTCGCGGTAGTATGGGCCCTCGAGAAGTTCAGATCATATATTTTGGGCTCTAAGGTGACAATTTATACTGATCACACAACCATTCGATACTTAATGGAAAAGAAGGACGCGAAGGCGCGTCTTCTTAGGTGGATTTTAATCCTTCAGGAATTTGATTTGGAGATTAAAGATAAACCTGGAGTGAAGAATGTTGTGGCTGATCACCTTTCTTGGATTGAACTTAAGGATTCTCCTGATCATGAGCGGATTAGAGAGACCTTCCCAGATGAGTCAATTTGTGTTATTGACTCACTCCCGTGGTATGCTAACATGGTGAACTATCTTGTTCCAAGCAGGTTCCCCATGGTTGGACTAAGAGCAACATTGATCGACTGAAGTCGGATTCGAGGAGATACCACTGGGACGATCCTTTCCTTTTCTGTGAAGGATCGGATTGTGTTTGGAGAAGGTTATTCCTCAGGAGGAATACCAGAGTTTCCTCACATATTGTCATTTACTTGAGGCTGGAGGACACCATTCGGGAAAGAGAACCACTCACAAAGTACTTCAATGTGGATTGTATTGGCCGACCTTGTTTAGAGATGCCATTGATTTTGTACGGTCGTGCCCGATCTGTCAAAGGATGGGAGGGACAGTTGGACAGAGAGATGAAATACCCATGCAACTGATGATTATTTGTGATGTTTTTGATGCATGGGACATAGATTTTATGGGTCCCTTTCCCAACAGCCATGGACATGAGTACATATTGTTGGCGGTTGACTATCTATCTAGGTGGGTGGAGGCTATCCCAACCTGAACCGCAGACAACAAGATTGTCTGTGAGTTTGTGAGAAACCATATTATTGCTAGGTTCGGGGTGCCAAAAGTTTTGATATATGATGGGGGTAGCCATTTTGTGAACCGAGATATGAGATCTTTAGCTAAGGACTATGGATTTGAGCATAGAGTTACTAGTCCTTGCCACCCACAGTCCAACGGCATGGCAGAGGTTTCGAACAGAGAGGTGAAGAATATTTTGCAGAAATTGGTTCGTCCCGATAGGAAAAACCGGTCTCAACTCTTGGACCAAATTCTGTGGGCCTATAGGACAGCCTACAAGACACCATTGGGTACTTCACCATTTAGAATGATCTATGGCAAGCCATGCCATTTGCCCGCAGAATTGATTCATAAATCCGAATGGGCAATTAAGAAGATTAATTGGAGTTGTCACCTAGGGAAGCTTTGCCGAGACTTGAACTTGAACGAGCTCGTGAAAATCCGAAATAGGGCATATGACAACAGTTTGATTTATAAGGACGAAGTAAAGAGATGGCATGATCAGCACATTAGGTGCAAAGACTTTGTCCCTGGGCAAAAGGTATGGTTGTTCAATGCCAGGTTGAAGATGTTCCATGGGAAGCTCAAATCTAAATGGACGGGTCCCTTTGTGGTTAAAAAGTGCACGAGAATGGAAATGTAGAGATAGCTGATCTAACAGATGGTTCACAATCTCATGTGGTGAATGGACAACTGTTGAAGCATTTTGTTGATTCGAAGGAGCAGTTAGTCCAAGTCGAGGTCATCAACTTCATACAGAGTGAGCACAGAGCAGATACATCATATTACTCTTCATGAAGATGCAACATCAAGATTCAACATCTTAGAAGATTCAATCACTCTTGTACATATTCTCCCTTCTTTGTATATTCTCGAGATCACATCCATTCTCACACTTACTCTTGTCCTTACTTAGGCTGACCAAAGCCTAAGTATAGGGGGGACCGATGCCCGCCTATGTATATACTCATCCATTTCTCCTCCTGACCTCGTCCGCCCCATTTTTGCTCTTCTTCTACACTTAGGCTGACCAGAGCCTAAGTATAGGGGGGCTGATCGACTTCTATACTTTTTTTTTATTTTATCTTTCCTACGCTTAGTACGAGCTATGTCTTTTTGTCACCTAGTGCCATGAGGACATAGCACAAGCTAAGTATAGGGGGGCGTGTATATATTACATATATACTTTACCCATAGCTCGTACTTTCACGTATTTTTGTATATATTATACAATAATTTTGGGGTGGGAAAAAAGAGTTAAAAAAACTTTTTCCTTAAAAAAACTCTTGAAAAAAAGCAAAATTTTCTAACAAAAAAATTTTCTTTGCCTTTGTTTGTAAAAAAAAAGAACTTTTTTGAAAAAAAAATCTTTTTCTAAAACTTAAAAAAAATCAATCATAAAAAAACTAACTAAAAAAAACTAACTAATAAGTTGGTTTAATCCCTGACACAATTCACTTTCACACAAGACTAGTGATGATCAAGAACACTTGGTTTATGAGGTCTTGAGATTTTGAGTTAACCAGCCTTAGTCATTAGGGTCTTTGACTTAATTATTCACATTTCCCTAGTTTGAAAGATTTGTGTGCTATATTGCATGCTTAGTCTCTACCTTAAGAATATGATCAGCACCTCACATACACGACTGCAGTTATGATGAGATGAGTTGAAATTTCACTTGAGGAACTGGGATGAGGGATTTGAGTTTGGACTTGATTTGATGATGCTCGAGGATGGGATAAAATCAATGAAGGCTTCATGAAACCTGAGTGTCAGCATCTTTAGCCAATATGAGAACATGGTTCTTGTACTATCTCTTGACATTTACCTATGTGCCAGGGTGTGATAAAATAAAAATTGTTGATCAGTGTGCGCCAACTCTTGGTAAAAGCAGTGGAGCTAGCCAAAAATACTACAAAGCAATGAAATGTCAAAGAAAAGCTCTCATTCCACATAGTCAGTTATCAAAAGAGCTTCCACAAAGGCGAGCGCTCCCAATCATTTCAAAAGTGTCCACTTGGACCACCGCTATTAGGACCAGGAGTCGGGCTTGCACCAAAAAAAGGCTCTGCATCGTAAATGCTACAAGTCTGGGTGTAGAAGGTATGATAGGTACTCAAAAAAGGCACACCCCGGTGTACTCCCAGGAAAACAAGTGCAGACGGCTCCAACTTCTCTTGATGGATGCACTGATCAACACCAAAAAAATGCGTTGAGTAATAAGGCACTCGAGAGGATCCTTGTTCCAATGAGAGGGAGAGAAGAAATGACACAATCCTATGACCTCCATCAACTGGCCTTCCATCTACACTTTTAAGTCTGACAACTAAAGAGACAGTGGATTGGATGCAAGAAATGGCTTATTCCCTAGTGCTGAGGATCAGGTCCTTAGAAGAGTCTCTTGGACTGGAACCTTGTGTTGCGTTGTGACTCTACTCTTATAACTGCGGTCAACACTTAAAGTCATATCCCTACTATATATGTATACAAAGAGAGTATGATGATTAGGGAAATTGGATACCTTTTGACTAGAGCTTGGTTCAGCTTAGAATTTTAGGATCTCTAAAACCGAGAGTTCTTGAACAAATCAAGTCTTGTATTCACATGCACAGTCAGGGGTTAACCCAACTTATTCATTCTTTATTTGCTCGAGGACTAGCAAACTTTAAGTATAGGGGGGTGATGAATCCATGATTCATCATCGCAATATCTTGATCTTAGCAAAATCCCTGAGTAAAGTCTCTAATAAATGTCCATAAAATCATTAAATTAACAAATGACTCTTGGAAATAAAACTCACTAATTATTGTATATTAGATTGTACAAAATAAATTACACATAAAAAGCCGCAAAAATAAAGGAGTTTTATACATGTAAATAGCCCAAAACTTCATGTATTTTTAATAATTTTATTTCCACTCCTTTTGCCTAATTCTTTCTCTAACTTGTTTATAAAAATGTATATAAAAATACAAAAATACAAAATAAATTTTACCTCAAATAAATGCTCCTAGATCCCAAAGAGAAAATGCCGTAAAGTCCAACTTTCAAGCTAAATTCCCGCTCTGTATGAACTCCAAATTCTCCTAACTCACTTTTAAAGTTCAAGTTAGAAAATTATCTATCTAACGGAAGTGGTTTCATTAAAATTGGAGCTCATTTGCAAAAGTTGGGTTTTGGGACCTAGATGTACTTTGTATATTATGTATATATTCATTCTTTCTTCATTTTTTATTTTATCTTTATTAGTTACTAAAAATACAAAAAAATCATACTTGTGTTGTATTTTAATTGTAGTATTTTATAGTATTTTTCTGTTGTAAATATCTCTTATTAAAAAGACAAAAAATTACATATTAGAAAAGTAATATATATATATATATGTTGTTTGTCTTCCCTTGTAAATTCTCCACTATTTATTTTCTTCTTTTTTATTCTATTGTAATTAAAGTAGCAAACTTTATTTCATTTATTTATTTATTTTACATTCTCTACAATAACCACCATTCAACTCATCCTACCACAACCTCCATTCAACCCCACCATTTTATAAACCTCCCATTCAACTCCATTAATAAAATAACCTCCCACCATTTTAATAACCTCTCATTCCATCATCTTTATATACATGTCATTCTCCTCATTTTTACCTTTGATCCATCTTTATGTGAGGAGAGCTTAGTTCCCTGAGTTGAATCGGTGACAGTGACGCAACCGCGGTCGAGCGACGACGGCCCTCTCTCCGGTGAGATCCCTTGGCTTTTCGGCCAACATCGCAACCACATCCGTGCGTTGCTCGAGCTCATTACGCGCCGGCGATTCGAGCGAAGACCATGCTCTCTTGAGCACATCATAGGCGATCGTCTCCATCGTAGGTGCCGCCCCTTCCACCTCCACCACGGGCAGGCGGCGCCGCCCCCCCCTTTCCTCTACCTCGCACGGCCGTGCGCGGGAGGCAGCCCAGCCCCACCGTCCGCCGCTCGCCTCCGCCTAGCCACGGCCGCAGCCCCTGCGGCCTCCGCCGACCACACCGCACTTCCCATCGGCTCCCTCCTCAGGACGCCCTTCGTGCTGCGCCATCGTCCTCCCTCACGCTTCTCCGACCTGCCCAGCTACCCCCACTCTTCATCGCCACCTGCGCACGGTCCGCACCGCCTTCTCGCGGCCGCGCATGGCCTCCGGCCGCCGCCAACCCCGTTCCCCTGTTGGGTTCCTTGCACCGAAGAAGAAGGTCATCTCCACTATTTTTTATTGTAAATATTGCAAACATTTCTTTCATAGTTTTTGTAATTACAGTTTAGTCCTTGTACATAAGTTTGAGTTTTCTTTTCAATTTCTGTATTGCACGAAGACCCCTATGTTTGCTTGTTAATTTGGACATCTTTTGAGCATCATTTTATTCAATGAAATATGTCACTGTGTTGAGCAACTTATTCTCTGTCATCTGAATATTCAATTTTATTTTTGTGAGATATTGTGAATTAATTAAAATTGTGCAACTAAACTTTTGCATATTTTACCCATTTTGAGCACTTAAATTTATATCTCACACACAGTTGCTATAAAAATCCCACAAAAATTATATTTGATGCCTTGAAGAGTGTTTAACTTACTGTCCAAATTTCACCCAAAGTGGGTTTGTCTTGTGCCTAAAATTATTCATAAAGTGATTTTAGTATTTGATTTTTAGTTAAATCCACATAAATCATTTTTGCGAAATTTCAAGTCTCCTGGATGCCACATGAAAATACCATAATTTTTTCTCTGTCTAATTTGAAAACATGGATTTATTAGAAATTATTTACTCACTATCATTGTGATTTCACTAAAAAATTCATAAAAATTTATAACTTGTCAAAAAATTCCAAAAAACTTACTGTAGCTTCCTTGCATCATGTTTATATTTCAGTAAATTTTTCATAATTTTTGCTTTCTATTTGTGTGAGAAATTGCGAAAAAACACATAAAAAGTGTGTATTTTTCATTGTTGCATTTTAACCCATAAAATTCCAAAAAAGAGTATCTTGCATTCATCTCTAGATTAGGACTCTAGAAAAAATATAATTTGGCTAAATTGGACTATTTTGACATTAATATTAATTTAGGCCTTGTTGTATACTTTCTTAGTGTCGTAATTCACTTGCATTTGCCTTTCACCTTTGTTTTTGCATTAAAAAAAATCTAAAAAACAGCGTGGAAATCTATATCTTAAATTTCAAATTAAAACCAAGTTGTTCCTTTGCCTCCCTGAGTTCGACCCTGGACTTGCCCGGGATATAAATTAAGTCGAGACACTCTTCACAGAGATCTTCTCTCGGTTCTAACTGAATCGCTATGTACACGTATTGCAACGTGATCAAATTAAATATCGTATTTAGCGATTCGTCAATAGGTAAATACCAAAGAGATAGCATATGAATCTTGTTCGCATATTGGCTAGGGTTTTTGATGACACTCAGGTTTTCTGAAGCCTTCATTAACTTTATCCCATCCTCGAATATCATCAGATCGGGTCTAAACTCAAATATATAGTCCTAGTTTCTCAAGTGATATCTCAACTCATCTCATCAATCATGCAGTTGTGGGAGTGATTATGTTGATCATATTCTTTTTTTGAAGGTAGAGATGAAGAGTGCAATATAGCGCTCAAATCTTTCAAACTAGGGAAGTGTGGATTATTAAGTTGTAAAAACCCTATGACTAAGGCATGTTAACTCAGACTCTCAAGATCACAGAAATCCAGTGTCCTCAAAATCCTCAAGCCTTGAGTGAGTGTGAATGTGTCAGGAATACACCAACTCCTTAGTTAGTGATTTTTGTGTGATTTTTGACTTTTACAGATTTTTATGGATTTTAATTTTTTTAATTCTTTGGAGAGACTATGATTGGCCCAGGCTCAAATGAATAGAAGTATCTACTCTCAGCCAGTATGGATGTAAGTACGAGCCGATAGACGAACCCGTGTTACTTGAGGATGGGGCCATATGCGGTGTCCTCTAAACCACCCACTCTGCTAAGGGAGAACGAAGTTCCCTCACTGAAAGTGTCTACCAAGCCTAGTAGTCAGAGTCTAATTCAAAGAAAGGATTTCTAATTTCTAATTTTTAATTTTTCAATTTTTTGAAAATGAGTATTTACAAAAATTAAACCCTCAATTTTTAAGAAAATAATTTTACAAAACTAAGTTCATAGGTTTACCAAAACCAAGCCCAAAAACAAAAATTTTCAACAAGTTTTAAAAACACGAGCTATGGCTAAAGTAGATATACAGTAATATACGGTATACCCTCTATACTTAAATTTTGCTATGTCCTCATAGCACAAGTGTCTTGAAGCCATGGCTCGATCAAATATAGGGTGATATAGCGGAATAGAGGAGGAGGATCCCCCTATACTTAGGTCAAAAATTGACCTAAGTACAAGAAGATAATGTGAAGGATAGACTGGTAGATGAGACCCCCATATACTTAGGCTACAAATAGCCTAAGTAAGGTCTGAGTTAGGGGGGTGCCTGTACTATGATACAAGGGTGGAGGGGGGTGTTGGTGAAATACACATACGCACACACAGAGAGAGAGAGAGAGAGAGTGAAATATACAGAAGGAAGGAAGATGGGGAGGGGAGAGTGTGTATGTGCAAGTGTGTGTGTGTGGGGGGGGGGGGGTAGATCATCAAGTGATCTACTTCTTCTTTTTTTTTCTTTTTTTACTACATGCAAGCCCTTTATGAGGACTGTTAAAATAAATATGCACATGCAACAATTTTTTTTACAGGATGCACATGCAGGTTGACTGATAAAGGCTCCTAAAACTTCTTCATAATTTCTTTTGCAGCCTCTTCAGCGGAAGCTCCCGACTTCACGCCTCCATAAAGATCTAGCGTCCTCGCTTTTCATGGGCCCTGCCACAAAAGAGAAAAGTTAGAAAAATACAGAGGGATTTAATCAACAGACATGATGCAAAAATAATGCATGAAATGAGGACATGTAATTCTCGAAAAGATTCGACAATGAAAATCAAAATTCAACAATTAATTTAAGCCGTGTCCCCGACAACGGCGCCATTTGATAACGCGTAATTCACCACTTTAATAATGATGAATTGTAGTATAGGAGATGAATTTCAGTCGATCAAAACACCACAATCTTTGAATTTTGTGGAGTATTTATACTTGGCAAGTTTACCAAGGTCGAACACAAGGACACAACTACTTAATCTATTTATCGAATTTTGATTCAAGAAGCACATGTGTGAATAAATTCTTAATTACAGGTCTGTAAGATGCACTATGCTAATTACAATGCAATACTACGATGTATGCAACTTTTAATTGATTTTTATGCACGTATAAAGTGATGAATGAGCAAATATGCAAGGTTAAAGGTATGAAGAACAAGAGCTTACAAATATACCCTAAAAATATGAGCAACCTAATAGAAAATGAAATCAGAATCATTTTAATCCCAACATTGAAAACAATCATCAAATCAGAGCACGGACAAAGAGAGCATGGTCATCATATATCACAAAAAATCACTTCATTTAAAACAGAGGCAGATGAGAAAACTAAAAATGGCACCATTTACCAAAACCAAGCCTGAAACACCACAATATTTGAATGTTCATCTCGACAGCACCATTTGATGGCAACGGCGCCATTTGATGGCAACGAAATTCACCTCTTTAATAATGATAAATTGTAGTATAGGAGGTAAATTTTGGTCGATCAAAACACCACAATATTTTGGCCACTTGTGCTATGATGGCAACGACGCCATTTGAAATAGAAGGAGACCTCGTTCATCAAATGGCGTCATTTACCAAAACAAAGCCCGAAAATAAAATTTTCAACAAGTTTTAAAAAAACGAGCTTTGGCTAAAGTAGATATACAGTAATATACGGTATACCCCCTTATACTTAAATTTTACGATGTCCTCATAGCACAAGTGTCATGAAGCCTTGGCTCGATCAAATATAGGGTGATATAGCGGAACCGAGGAGGAGGATACCCTATACATAGGTCAAAAATTGACCTAAGTACAAGAAGATAATGTGAGGGATAGATGGGTAGACGGGACCCCCTATACTTAGGCTACAAATAGCCTAAGCAAGGTCTGAGTTAGGGGGGTGCCTATACTATGATACAAGGGTGGAGGGGGGTGTTGGTTAAATATATACACACACACAACGAGAGAGAGAGAGAGAGAGAGAGAGAGAGAGAGAGAGAGAGAGAAAGAGAGAGAGAGAGTGAAATATACAGATGGAAGGAAGATGGGGAGGGGTGAGTGTGTATGTGCAAGTGTGTGTAGGGGGGGTAGATCATCAAGTGATCTACTTCTTCTTCTTCTTTTTTACTACATGCAATCCCTTTATGAGGACTATTAAAATAAATATGCACACACAACAATTTTTTATACAGGATGCAAATGCAGGTTGACTGATAAAGGCTCCTAAAATTTCTTCATAATTTCTTTTGCAGCCTCTTCAACAGAAGCTCCCGACTTCACACCTCCATGAAGATAAAGCATCCTCACTTTTCATGGGCCCTGTCACAAAAGAGAAAAGTTAGAAAAATACAGAGGGATTTAATCAGCAGACATGATGCACAAATAATGCATGAAATGAGGACCTGTAATTATTGAAAAGATTCGATAAAGAAAATCAAAATTCAACAATTAAGTTAAGCCATGTCCCCGGCAATGCCGCCATTTAATGAACATGAAATTCACCTCTTTAATAATGATGAATTGTAGTATAGGAGGCGAATTTCGGTCGATCAAAACACCACAATCTTTGAATGTTGTGGAGTATTTATACCTGGTAAGTCTACCATGGTCAGACACAAGGACACAACTACTAAATCTATTTATCGAATTTTGATTCATGAAGCATATGTGTGAATAAATTCTTAATTTCAGGTATGCAAGATGCACTATGCTAATTACAATGCAATACTATGATGTATGTAATTTTTAATTGATTTTTATGCACGTATAAAGTGATAAATGAGCAAATATGCAAGGTTAAAGGTATGCAGAACAAGAGGTTACAAATATACCCTAAAAAATATGAGCAACATAATAGAAAATGAAATCAGAATCATTTTAATCCCAACATTGAAAATAATCATCAAGTCAGAGCACAGACAAAGAGAGCATGGTCATCATCTATCTCAAAAATTCACTTCATTTAAAACAGAGGCAGATGAGAAAATTAAAATGCTATGATATAGATGAGGAAACAAGGATCAAATCGACACTAAATCATGCAATTTGGACTTACGATGCTCAAGTTATGAAGGAAACAATGCAGGGGCATAATTGTAATAAAAAACTGCAAGAAAATAAAAGGATAAATATTAAATTTAGGTCCCAGAGGGACCTAAATGCAAATACTAAAAACCGCATGGGGTCCTCTGTAAATTCTCCATGCATAGGGACATTTTTGCAATTTCCAGAACTTTTGAGGGCCTCCTTGTAAATTACCCAGAAACGCACGTGACGAACGTGTCTGGGGACCATTTTGTAAATAGCAGAAAGTAAGGGGTATGTCGTGCAAATTTCCCAGGACCTTACGTGCAGTGCACGTGAGGAGCCTAGGCTTGGGAGGCGGCTGAGGTTCAGGCCACGTGGCAGCAACTGGTGGCTTGGGCCGAGGTTAGGGGGGACCCGAGCCTGTAGGTTTGGATGAGAGGCTCGGGCGCCACGTGGCTTCATCATAGCCGTCCGATCCGGATGATCAGATGGCTCCTATGTCTTATTCCTCCACCGCGGGCCACCAGAGGAGGCGGGGCTACGAGGGAGAAGCGTTAGGACATCTAGAGGCGGTCGGGAGGAGATGCTAAAAATGGAAGGGGACGACTGGCGCGCGAGGTGAAATGGCTGGGGAAGGGGGTTACGGAGGTAGGAGACAACCTCCCAGCCGTTGGATCTTTTGATTCGACAGTTAGGATTTGAGCGTAGGTGGATGGCGACGATTAGATCCCTGTATTGATCGAACGATTGTGAGTTAGGCGCCGATGAGTGGCTGGGATGTTAGCTGAGGTTTTCATCCTACGGCGGTCGAGAGTGGGGTGACGTGGAGCGCGGTGGATCGTAGGATCATCCGGATCAGGCGGCTGTGGAGAAGGGGCGACGTGGCATGAGGATAGGCGTAGGATGAGAGGAAGATCTAGTGGTTGAGGTTTAGGCGCTGGTGAGCGGTGAGGATTAGATCTGGAAGTTGGATCCAAGGGCTGGGAGCGAGGCGAGAATGGAGGGCGGAGATGGAGGCGGGGGAACTGAGATCGGATGGCCCAGGAAAGAGCCGGGTAGTAAGATAAGAGGCGGGCCATGCGGTGGCTTCAGAGAGCGCCACGTGGCCCAATCAGAAAATTCGGAAGTATAATTACAAAGGAAAATATGAAAGAAATAGTTAGAGGCATAATTAGGAAAAAAGTAAAAACACGAAAGTTGCTCGTCTCGATGAGATCTACAAGTTTCTTGTTGGACGAAAAGCCAAATGAGGTCATTTGTACAAAAAGTATTTTTGGGATATTTTTAAGGGGGATAAAAATACCGGCCTTTTGGTTTTGAGATGTTTTTGTATTTTTTAGTCTTTTTTAATGGTCAGTGAATTATGTTCAATTACTCTACCTAATTTTTAGGAGTTTTTGATGATAAAATAATTACAAGAAAAATAAGGGAAATTAAAAACAATTAAATAAGGTTAATTATATACAATATGATACAAGATAAAAATAAAGAATTAATGGTGATTTTTATTGGATTAGTTAAGACAGGGGATTTAATATGTGAATTTTATCATGATGAATACGAGATTCATCATACCCCTATACTTAAACCATGCTTGTCCTCGAGCATCTAAAGAATGAAGGAGTCGGATTAATTCCTGATAGTGCAAGTGAAGATTTCAAGGCTCGATCTTTTGAAGACTCTTAATTTAAGAGATCCTAAAATTCTGGATTTATCCAATCCTTAGTCAGAAGGAATCCAACTTCTCGAATTATCAGACTCTCTTTTTGTACATATAATATAAGGATATGAAATTAAGTGTACTGAATTTCGTGAGAGTCGAGTCGAGGCATCACTCAAAGTTCCGGTCCCAAAGACTCTCCTCTAGACCTAAACCTCAATACTAGGGAATAAGTCTATTCTTGCTTCAGTCAACCGTCTCATTAGTTTGTCATACTTGAAAGTGTAGATGGACGGCCAGATAATGGAGGGCATGGGATTGTGTCTATTTTTCTCTCCCTCCCATTGGAACAAGGGGCCTCTCGAGTGCCTTTTTACTCAAGACATGTAAATTTTTATATTATTGATCAATGTGTCCGTCAAGAGAGTTGGAGTCGTCTGCACTTGTTTTTCTGGGAGTACACCGGGGTGTGTCTTTTCTGAGTATCTAAGATACCTTCGACACCCAGACTTGTATCGCTTACGATGCAGAGCCCTTTTTGTGGTGTAAGCTCGACTCCTTGGTCCTAATTAGCGCTTGGTCCAAGTGGACGCTTTGAAGATGTTTGGGAGCGCTCGTCATTGGTGGAAGCTCATTTGTAATTTGACTTTGATATTTAGAGCTTTTTCATTGACATTTCTTTTCTTTAGTTGGCTAGCTCCACTGCTTTTACCAAAAGTTGGCGCACACTGATCAACAATTTCCATTAAGTTTCATCACACCCTGGCACATAGGTAAATATCAAAGAGATAGCATATGAATCTTGTTCACATATTGGCTAGGATTTTTGCTGACACTCAGGTTTTCTGAAGCCTTCATTAACTTTATCCCATGCTCGAATATCATCAGGTTGGGTCTAAACTCAAATCTCTAGTCCTAGTTTCTCAAGTGATATCTCAACTCATCTCATCAATCACGCAGTTGTGGGAGTGATTGTGCTAATTATATTCTCTTTTTGAAGGTAGAGATGAAGAGTGAAATATAGCGCTCAAATCTTTCAAACTAGGGAAGTGTGGATTATTAAGTTGTAAAAACCCCAATGACTAAGGCATGTTAACTCAGACTCTCAAGATCACAGAAATCTAGTGTCCTCAAAATCCTCAAGCCTTGAGTGAGTGTGAATGTGTCAGGAATACACCAACTCCTTAGTGATTTTTGTGTGATTTTTGACTTTTGCAGATTTTTATGGATTTTAATTTTTTTAATTCTTTGGATAGACAATGACTGGCCCAGGCTTAAATGAATAAAAGTATCCACTTTCAGCCAGTATGGGTGTAAGTACGAGCCGATAGACGGACCCGTGTTACTTGAGGACGGGGACATATGAGGTGTCCTCTAAACCACCCACTCTGCTAAGGGAGACCGAAGTTCCCTCACTGAAAGTGTCTACTTAGCCTAGTAGTCAGAGTCTAATTCAAAGAAAGGTTATTTAATTTTTCAATTTTTCAATTTTTTTTTGAAAATGAGTATTTACAAAAATTAAACCCTCAATTTTTAAGAAAATAATTTTACAAAACTAAGTTCACAGGTTTACCAAAACCAAGCCTGAAAACAAAATTTTCAACAAGTTTTGAAATCACGAGCTATGGCTAAAGTAGATATACAATAATATACGGTATACCCTCTATACTTAAATTTTGTTATGTCCTCATAGCACAAGTGTCATGAAGCCATGGCTCGATCAAATATAGGGTGATATAGCGGAACTGAGGAGGAGGATCCCCCTATACTTAGGTCAAAAATTGATCTAAGTACAATAAGATAATGTGAAGGATAGACAGGTAGACGAGACCCCCCTATACTTAGGCTACAAATAGCCTAAGTAAGGTCTGAGTTAGGGGGTGCATGTACTATTATACAAGGGTGGAGGTGGGTGTTGGTGAAATATACTCAGAGAGAGAGAGAGAAAGAGAGAGTGAGTGAAATATACAGAGGGAAGGAAGATGGGGAGGGGTGAGTGTGTATATGCAAGTGTGTGTGTGGGGGGGGGGGTGGGGGTGGGGGTAGATCATCAAGTGATCTACTTCTTCTTTTCTTTCTTTTTTTTACTACATGAAAGCCCTTTATGAGGACTGTTAAAATAAATATGCACATGCAAATATTTTTTTAACAGGATGCAAATGCAGGTTGACTGATAAAGGCTCCTAAAATTTCTTCATAATTTCTTTTGCAGCCTCTTTAGCGGAAGCTCCCGACTTCACGCCTCCATGAAGATCAAGCATCCTCGCTTTTCATGGGCCCTGCCACAAAAGAGAAAAGTTAGAAAAATACAGAGGGATTTAATCAGCAGACATGATGCAAAAATAATGCATGAAATAAGGACATGTAATTCTTGAAAAGATTCGACAAAGAAAATCAAAATTCAACAATTAAGTTAAGCCGTGTCCCCGACAACGGTGCCATTTGATGAACGTGAAATTCACCTCTTTAGTAATGATGAATTGTAGTATAGGAGGCGAATTTCGGTCGATCAAAACACCACAATCTTTGAATGTTGTGGAGTATTTATACTTGGCAAGTCTGCCAAGGTCGAACACAAGGACACAACTACTTAATCTATTTATCGAATTTTGATTCTCGAAGCACATGTGTGAATACATTCTTAATTTTAGGTCTGCAAGATGCACTATGCTAATTACAATGCAATACTATGATGTATGCAACTTTTAATTGATTTTTATTCACGTATAAAGTGATGAATGAGCAAATATGCAAGGTTAAAGGTATACAGAACAGGAGGTTACAAATAAACCCTAAAAAATATGAGCAACATAATAGAAAATGAAATCAGAATCATTTTAATCCCAACATTGATAATAGTCATCAAATCAGGGCACAGACAAAGAGAGCATGGTCATCAACTATCACAAAAATTCACTTTATTTAAAACAAAAGCAGATGAGAAAATTAAAAATGGCACCGTTTACCAAAACCAAGCCCGAAACACCACAATCTTTGAATGTTCATCTCGACGGCACCATTTGATGGCAACGACACCATTTTATGGCAACGAAAATCACCTCTTTAATAATGATGGATTGTAGTATAGGAGGTGAATTTCGGTCGATCAAAACACCACAATATTTCGGCCACTTGTGCTATGATGGCAATGACGTCATTTGAAATAGAAGGAGACCTCGTTCATCAAATGGCGTCGTTTACCAAAACCAAGCCCGAAAACAAAATTTTCAACAAGTTTTAAAAACACGAGCTATGGCTAAAGTAGATATATAGTAATATATGGCATACCCCCCTATACTTAAATTTTGCTATGTCCTCATAGCACAAGTGTCGCGAAGCCATGGCTCGATCAAATATAGGGTGATATAGCGGAACTGAGGAGGAGGATCCCCCTATACTTAGGTCAAAAATTGACCTAAGTACAAGAAGAATGTGAGGGATAGATGGGTAGACGGGACCCCTCCTATACTTAGGCTACAAATAGCCTAAGTAAGGTCTGAGTTAGGGGGGTGCCTATACTATGATACAAGGGTGGGGGGGGGGGGGTGTTGGTGAAATATACACACACACACAGAGAGAGAGAGAGAGAGAAATATACAGAGGGAAGGAGGATGGGGAGGGGTGAGTGTGTATGTGCAAGTGTGTGTGTGTGGGGGGGGGGTAGATCATCAAGTGATCTACTTCTTCTTCTTCTTCTTCTTTTTTACTACAAGAAATCCCTTTATGAGGATTATTAAAATAAATATGCACATGCAACAATTTTTTTATACAGGATGCAAATGCAGGTTGACTGATAAAGGCTCCTAAAATTTCTTCATATTTTCTTTTGCAGCCTCTTCAGCGGAAGCTCACGACTTCACGCCTCAATGAAGATCAAGCATCCTCGCTTTTCATGGGTCCTGCCACAAAAGAGAGAAGTTAGAAAAATACAGAGGGATTTAACAGTAGACATGATGCAAAAATAATGCATGAAATGAGGGCCTGTAATTCTTGAAAAGATTCGACAAAGAAAATCAAAATTCAACAATTAAGTTAAGCTGTGTCCCCGGCAACGGCGCCATTTGATGAACGCGAAATTCAACTCTTTAATAATGATGAATTGTAGTATAGGAGGCGAATTTCGGTCGATCAAAACACCACAATCTTTGAATGTTGTGGAGTATTTATACTTGGCAAGCCTACCAAGGTCGAACACAAGGACACAACTACTTAATCTATTTATCGATATTTGATTCATGAAGCACATGTATGAATGAATTCTTAATTTTAGGTCTGCAAGATGCACTATGCTAATTACAATGCAATACTATGATGTATGCAACTTTTAATTGATTTTTATTCACGTATAAAGTGATGAATGAGCAAATATGCAAGGTTAAAGGTATACAGAACAGGAGGTTACAAATAAACCCTAAAAAATATGAGCAACGTAATAGAAAATGAAATCAGAATCATTTTAATCCCAACATTGATAATAGTCATCAAATCAGGGCACAAACAAAGAGAGCATGGTCATCAACTATCACAAAAATTCACTTTATTTAAAACAAAAGCAGATGAGAAAATTAAAAATGGCACCGTTTACCAAAACCAAGCCCGAAACACCACAATCTTTGAATGTTCATCTCGACGGCACCATTTGATGGCAACGACACCATTTTATGGCAACGAAATTCACCTCTTTAATAATGATGGATTGTAGTATAGGAGGTGAATTTCGGTCGATCAAAACACCACAATATTTCGGCCACTTGTGCTATGATGGCAATGACGCCATTTGAAATAGAAGGAGACCTCGTTCATCAAATGGCGTCGTTTACCAAAACCAAGCCCGAAAACAAAATTTTCAACAAGTTTTAAAAGCACGAGCTATTGCTAAAGTAGATATATAGTAATATATGGCATACCCCCCTATACTTAAATTTTGCTATGTCCTCATAGCACAAGTGTCGCGAAGCCATGGCTCGATCAAATATAGGGTGATATAGCGGAACTGAGGAGGAGGATCCCCCTATACTTAGGTCAAAAATTGACCTAAGTACAAGAAGATAATGTGAGGGATAGATGGGTAGACGGGACCCCCCCTATACTTAGGCTACAAATAGCCTAAGTAAGGTCTGAGTTAGGGGGGTGCCTATACTATGATACAAGGGTGGGGGGGGGGGGGTGTTGGTGAAATATACACACACAGAGAGAGAGAGAGAGAAAGAGAGAGAAATATACAGAGGGAAGGAAAATGGGGAGGGGTGAGTGTGTATGTGCAAGTGTGTGTGGGGGGGGCGGGGGTAGATCATCAAGTGATCTACTTCTTCTTCTTCTTCTTCTTCTTCTTTTTTACTACAAGAAAGCCCTTTATGAGGATTATTAAAATAAATATGCACATGCAACAATTTTTTTATACAGGATGCAAATGCAGGTTGACTGATAAAGGCTCCTAAAATTTCTTCATAATTTCTTTTGCAGCCTCTTCAGCGGAAGCTCCCGACTTCACGCCTCAATGAAGATCAAGCATCCTCGCTTTTCATGGGTCCTGCCACAAAAGAGAGAAGTTAGAAAAATACAGAGGGATTTAACAGTAGACATGATGCAAAAATAATGTATGAAATGAGGGCCTGTAATTCTTGAAAAGATTCGACAAAGAAAATCAAAATTCAACAATTAAGTTAAGCTGTGTCCCCGGCAACGGCTCCATTTGATGAACGCGAAATTCAACTCTTTAATAATGATGAATTGTAGTATAGGAGGCGAATTTCGGTCGATCAAAACACCACAATCTTTGAATGTTGTGGAGTATTTATACTTGGCAAGCCTACCAAGGTCGAACACAAGGACACAACTACTTAATCTATTTATCGATATTTGATTCATGAAGCACATGTGTGAATGAATTCTTAATTTTAGGTCTGCAAGATGCACTATGCTAATTACAATGCAATACTATGATGTATGCAATTTTTAATTGATTTTTATGCACGTATAAAGTGATGAATGAGCAAATATGCAAGGTTAAAGGTATGCAGAACAAGAGTTTACAAATATACCCTAAAACATATGAGCAACATAATAGAAAATGAAATCAGAATAATTTTAATCCCAACATTGAAAACATTCATCAAATCAGAGCACAGACAAAGAGAGCATGGTCATCATCTATCACAAAAATTCACTTCATTTAAAATAGAGGCATATGAGAAAATAAAACTTGTTATGATAAAGATGAGGAAACAAGGATCAAAACGACACTAAAATCATGCAATTTGGACTTACGATGCTCAAGTTATGAAGGAAACAATGCAGGGGCATAATTGTCATAAAAATGCAAGAAAATAAAAGGATAAATATTTCATTTATGTCCCGGAGGGACCTAAATGCAAATACTAAAAACCGCCTGGGGTCCTATGTAAATTCCCCATGCACGCAGGGACATTTTTGCAATTTCCAGAACTTTTGAGGGCCTCCTTGTAAATTACCCAGGCATGCACGTGAGGCACGTGCCTGGGGACCATTTTGTAAATAGAAGAAAGTTCGAGGTATGTCATGCAAATTTCCTAGGACCTTACGTGCGATGCACGTGAGGAGCCTAGGCTCGGGAGGCGGCTGAGGTTCGGGCCACGTGGCAGCAACTGATGGCTCGGGCCGAGGTTATGGGGGACCCGAGCCTGTAGGTTTGGAGGAGAGGCTCGAGCGCCAAGTGGCTTCATCATAGCCGTCCGATCCGGATGATCAGACGGCTCCTATTTCTTCTTCCTCCACCGCGGGCCACCGGAGGAGGTGAGGTTACGAGGGAGAGGCATTAGGAGATCTAGAGGCGGTCGGGAGGAGATGCTAAAAATGGAAGGGGACGGCTGGCGCGCGAGGTGAAATGACTGGGGAAGGGGGTTACAGAGGTAGGAGACGACCTCCCAGCCATTGGATCTTTTGATCCGACGGTTAGGATTCGAGCGCAGGTGGATGGCGACAATTAGATCCCTGGATTGATCGAACGGTTGTGAGGTAGGCGTTGACGAGTGGCTAGGATGTGAGCTGAGGTTTTCATCCTACGGCGGTCGAGAGTGGGGTGACGTGGAGCACGGTGGATCGTAGGATCATCCGGATCAGGCGGCTGTGGAGAAGGGGCGACGTGGCATGAGGATAGGCGTAGGATGAGAGGAAGATCTAGTGGCTGAGGTTTAGGCGCTGGTGAGCGGCGAGGATTAGATCTGGAAGTTGTTTCTAAGGGCTGGGAGCGAGGCGAGAATGGAGGGCGGAGATGGAGGCGGGGGAAGTGAGATCGGACGGCCAAGGAAAGAGCCGGGTGGCAAGATAAGAGGCGAGCCACGTGATGGCTCCAGAGAGGGCCACGTGGCCCAATCAGAAAATTCGGAAGTATAATTACAAAGAAAAATATGAAAGAAATAGTTAGAGGCATAATTAAGAAAATGTCAAAACATGAAAGTTGCTCGTCTCGATGAGATCTACAAGTTTCATGTTGGACGAAAAGCCAAAAGAGGTCATTTGTATAAAAATATTTTTGGGGTATTTTTAAGGGAAAACAATACCGGCTTTTTGGTTTTGAGATGTTTTTGTATTTTTTAGTCTTTTTAATGGTCAGTGAATTATGGACAATTACTCTACCTAATTTATAGGTGTTTTTGATGATAAAACAATTACAAGAAAAATAAGGAAAATTAAAAACATTAAATAAGATTAATTATACACAATATGATACAAGATAAAAATAAAGAATTAGTGGTGATTTTTATTGGATTAGTCAAGACATGGGATTTAATATGTGAATTTAAGCATGATGAATACGAGATTCATCGCCCTCACCGGCCACCAATCATTCCATAGGCCTTGCCATGTCACCCTCACCCTCGCCACTACCTCTGATCGCCTATTCCCCTTCTTCAGAACCACCCCCGCTCCGACCCACCTCCTTCTACACATCACCAAAGAAGGAGCTCTAGTCCACCACTCCAGCCACCTCCGCGGACCTCCATCCACTTCACGTCACACACACACTTCATGAATGCATGCTTCGGCTATCTAACCATTGCAGATCTTCAATGGCCAGAGTTCCAGCACTAGCTCTGATCTACTACGCCACCTCTGGCGATGCATCATTGTCTGACGTCTGCAGCTTCCCTTGCACCTTCATCTCCGGTCATACGGCTTCACCATACATCCATGGTCCCCCAGCGAGGATCAAGAAGCACGGGGGAGCCCAGTGGAGCTCTGACATGCCCGTCGGTTCCCCGCCTCCTCCGGAGGCCTGCGGTGGAAAACACGGAGCATGCACCACCCGATCATCTGGATTAGATGGTCCAGATGACGACACGTGGTCCTTACAAGCCACACGCCGAACCCCTTGGCTCGGGTCCTCCGAGCCTCACTGCGAGCCACCAACAGACGCCACGTGTGCCTAAGCCTACGACGCCTCCCAAACCAAGCTCCTCGTATGCCTTGCACATGAGGTGCTGGGTAAATTACATGAAGGACCATGAAGGTTTCCGAAATTACATTTTGGTCCCCAGTGCGTGTGTTACGTGCATGCCTGGGTATTTTATAGGGAGGACCTCGCAACTTATGAAAATTACACTTATATCCCGGTGTGCTTTGGGAAATTTATAGAGGGCCCCCGCTAGTTTTTACAAATTGCAAATAGGTCCCTCTAGGGACCTATTTATGATTATTTATCTTTTATTTCTTACATCTTTATTGCATTTATGCCCCTGCATTGTTTCCTTCATAACTTGAGCATCTTAGATCCAAATTGCATGATTTCAATGTCATTTTGTTCCTTATTTCATCATCTATCTAATGGCATAGTTAATTTTCTCATCTGACACTAATTTAAATGTAACACATTTTTAATGTTATATAGTGTCATTTGCTTTATAAGTCTCAGCCATTGATAGATCCTTCCTCTTAATTTTGACGCTCAATTTGACTCTGATTCTGAATCATAATCTACGCTCATATCTTGTAGGACATTCTTGTAATTAATATTTGACATGCATATCCTTTGCACTTAATCATATCTTGTGTTCATGCATACTCATATAATTGCATGATAAAATCAAACAAAAAATGTACGCACCAGTTTAATTTGCATTTTGTTTTGCATATGCGTGAAGACCTAAAAATGAGAATTTATTCACACATACATCTAATTGACCTAAATTCGATAAATAGATTAAAGAGGCTCATGTTCCTGTGTTCAACCTTGGTAAACTTGCCAAGTTAAAAATACTCCACAATATTCAAAGATTGTGGTTTTGCTGAACCAAATTTTCCTCCTATACTACGATAACACGACTTTATTAAAGAGGCAGATTTGACGTTCATCACGAGCTTTGTGGCTAGACATGAAAACCACACCATTATTAGAATTATGTAGGTTTTTTAAGAATAAAATGGATAAGTCAGGGATAGTTGTCAAAAAAAGGCGAGACTTGTTGCTCGTGGATATACTCAGTAGGTTAACATCATTTCAGCAAAACATATGCATGTATTGCAAGTTAAACTGGTAATTTCCAAATCGGGACATCGAAAATTACAATCTAATCGATCATAATTTATCAGTGATCGACCATCACTGGTCGACCATGTCCTTTTGACTAATCAATCATGCTCGATCAACCGCCACTTGTTGACATGATCGATCATAATTCAAATTCCCTCCAATGGTCAAGAACTGATTTATCATAGCTTTTTAATATGATCGATCATTTCCAACTGATTGATGACTTTATTTGTACCGATCGATCACATTAGGGAATCATGTACAATTTCATACCTATTTTGTTTCTAACAACCATATTCTCTTGGAACCCTATATAAGGGACCCCATACCCTTTATTGGAAGGCACGCAACTCGAGCATTCACTCTTACTTTCTCTAGAAAATCAAGAAGCTCTCTCTGAGTGATTTCGTCGATATTCTTTCTTTTGTTCGTCATCATTCGATATTTCAAGAAGAATATTATTTGATAGTTGAGAATCAAAGCTATCATTTGAGTAGAGTTCAGTTGCTCGCCTTCTCTCAAGTTTTTTTATTAGAGTTAAAACACTTTTGGAAACCTTCTCAACACATTGATATTTATTATTTATCTAATATTGATTATTCGCATGTGTTATCTATGATATAGATGTTGTTATATATTTGTAAATCTTAGTGCAATTATATTTGGTTGATTTATCTCTAGATATCACTATTCTATATTGGAGAAATATTTCTTGATATCTGTGAAGGAAAGCTCTTTCTGGAAAAGACTATTGTTATATTATTTTGTTTCTAGTTGACATCTTTTTAGAGGACTTTAGATGTCTGATCATAAGTTGCAGTAAATCCTTGGACATGAGATATCCATGGAAGCACGGAGAAAGTTGAAGCTCATTCATTCTTCTGCTTGAGCTACAATGCATGATCCCTAGTGTTGATCTTGATGTTTAATCTAAGAGTGTGAAGCATCAACTTTGTAAATGTTTGTGATATCTGCATAAATATCTAGAGCTTTAGTGAAGCAGTTGATTAGTTCGGCTAATCGGAAATTCCTGAGTCAAGAAGACTCCGGTCTTGGTTATTACCCAAGTGTATCTCACACTAAAATGTTATGCAAATGTGCTGAATGGATTGCTTGGTTGGCTGTTTGTATACTTGATGATTATTCTGCAAAAGATTTTTAAATATGCCTTGAACCACAATACCCCCTAATGGTATCGTGATCCACAGACTCACAGTAATGTGAATCATATTCACATAAATCTTTGAAAATAATAATTATTACTTGGAGATAATGACAAGGAGATTATACTATCCATGTATAGTGACTTGAAATTTGGGTATCTATCTACCTTCAAGGTTAACCCATATATGGCATGAGCAATTGAATCCATTTACAAAATGAGCTCTGATTCCATTTCTAATCATTTCTCCAAACCATTTGGAGCTCAAAAACAGGTTATGGAAGTGAAACCATTTCCATTTTAAAACACTTCACAATTTATTTAAGCTTGGAAATGGACCACAAAAATGAACTCTACAATGTGAGATTAATATAATTAATTCTCAATCATATAGACTAAAATGGAGTTACTAAAATCCATATGGATTCATCATTCATTCGAAATGGTAGTGTCATGGTGTATGATCTATTATAAATGCATCAGCCTAGAGTATTACCAATAATCCAACATCCTACATACTGGAAGACGTAGATAAACTCGAAGTTCATGAACGTGAAGTTTAAATCCTTGTGTGATTGTCTCCTTCTAGGTATATTAAAAGATTTCTCAACCTATAATTTGGGATATTAGTTATACACTTTCTAAAGCACATATTAACATTTCCGAATTCATGCCTTATTTCAAAAATAAGATGACCATGTATGAAATTCTATTTGACCCCTAATATCTCATGAGTGAGAAATGTCTCCCGGTTCATCAAGTATGAACCTTTATGATCCCTCGGACAGGTCATACATCTCATATGTACTTATATGCACACCAACATGTCAGTATTTGGACCTTGTCTAGGACTTCGACCTAATGGTATGTCTAATGCACATGCATGGACATATAGATGTATATATGTCTCTGATCAAAAGGATATATGCATGGTCATGACTATTGCGATTCAGGTCTTAATTTATCTCAACCTCATCAAATCAACACTTTGACATAACTATTCTGATACCCTTAAATCTCTATTATCATGCATGCATCAAGAGGTCTTTCAGAAATTAGTCTTGAGAGAAAGATTGCCATCTCTTTCTCAGATTGGCGATCAATCATTAATATCACATGATGCTATCAGTTGTGTCCTCAATCCAACTCTTAAGATTAATAACGACATAGTTTTCAAGATGGCCAAAATACACAATCCTATTGTACATAGGAACTTTTATTTGATTGCAAAAACAAACATTCAGTTTATATTAAAGTCAATAATTTTTATGACATTAATGGCTTGCCAAGGGCTTACAAGTCCAACAGTCTCCCACTAGTCCTCAGAGCCATTCATGTACAACTCTTAAATCTACACTCATGTGCTAATCTCGATTATTTAGTCGAATAGACATGTAAGATGATTATCTACTCTTTCGATAAAAAGATTGTGCCAAGTTTTGTTACAAAGTAAAAAGTAACAACATCCAATGCAGTTGTTGCATCTTATGCAGCCAATACTCGACTTTTTCGAAACGATCATAATGTTTTGCTTCTTCCTATATTTAGCTCATAGCACTATCATCCAACAAAAATATGAACCATGAGTTTAGCTTTCTATCATCCACATCAGATTAGAAGTCTGATCTATGTACCGTAAGGACTTGGAGATCAATATATACATAAACCAAGACGATGTCTTAAGTTATTTTTAGGTACTTGAATATGCTTTTCAATGCAAGTCTTTCTCTCCATACCAGAATTAGTATCGACATACTGATAACTGAGATTTGCCGAAGTCTTGTCGATCCACAAGGCGGATCAACAGTCGTCGAAGCGATCTCATACGAAATCTCAATTAGTCAACCATTAACCCACAAATAAATCAACCAATGCAAATAAATGTATGGAGTTAAAATTTATTATAACTCTACAATAGATGTGTATAGTGTGCAAGTATGTATAGGTCAAACACAAGTAGCAAACTAGATAGATTGTGCAAAAATGTGCAAGCTATGTGATTGTGATTCTTTGTCTATACTTTTATGTGGGTTTTAAATTTTATATATGTTTTTATTTTCTATTTCCTATTTTTGTATTTTGTTTTTAATTTATATATATTTTATATTTCCTTTTTGGAATTTTAGATCTTATATTTTATTTTTCTTTTAAAAATATAATATAAGATATAGGAGTATATATATACAATAATAGATAATTCACATATAAATACAACTAAAAATAACCAAAAAAATGCAAAATTAAATATTTTTTAGTTTTAAATAATCTTTTACTATTTTTGTAATATTTTTGGTGAATTTTTCTAATTTTTATATATTTTGAAATTCAAGAATACTCTAAAAGAGGGATTAATTAAATAGTCAAAATTGAAATGGAACTTAAATAGAAAATTAAGTCCAAATTTTCCAAATCAATTTGATATATAGATAATAATATAGAAAAAATTATAAAATAGAAAAATATATTTTTGGATTTTTTTATGAATTTTATAATATTTTAGGTGTTTTAATCTTTATAATTTTTAAGAGTTTTCTTTTCCCATTTTTAGCTTTTTCAATTTCTAAAGTTGTAAAATAAATAAATAAACATAGCAAATATTTTTTTAATTTTTTAAAAATATTTTATATTTTTTGGATTTAATACTGTAGACAAGGATTTTTATTGCTCTTTTTTTATTTTTTATAAAATAATTAAAAACCTAAAATTACACAATAAAATATAGGTGTGGAAGTACAATGCAACATGAACCTAATCTATTGTTGTGGATTTTTTTGAGGATTGTAGTGATTTAAAATAAATGAGAGACTACAAAGAAAAACTACAACCTATTAAGGGCATTTATGTATATAAAATAAAGATCGAGGGCCAAACAATAATTTCTTAAAAATATTTACAACATACATAAAAAGTTATAGGACTAATGCAAAATAAATAAAGCCCTAGGAGCACACCTTCAAAATGCCCACCTCACGTGAGCGACCACATGAAGTGAGTTGGCGAGGACAAAACTACAAATATTAAAAGCATAGGGGACCTTTTGCAAATATTACAAATAATTAAATTTGTAGAGGAATGTTTAGGGTTCAAATATTAAATACAAAAATGCTTCGGGTAAAAGTGCAAATACCCAAAGCATGCGCGGGAGCGGACGACGGATCTGCTCTTCGCTTGCCACAGTGCTCCTGTGTGACAAAACCGCTTCGTCTCCAACGGTCCGGATTAGATCCTTGATCAGGATCCAATGGTGTAGCTCCACAAAATTGAACAACAGCTGGCAAATCTGGAGCCAAGAGGGAATCAGACGTTTGGGAGGATGCTCGAAAGAACTCCCATTCTTTCGAGCTTTGATCGACGATGGGGTGTACCTCCAACTTCATGTTGCTCTGCTGAGAGGCCCAGAAGCTTCCTGGAGGGCCTGCCTGTCTGATGGAAGGCACAATAGGCCCCGGCGAATGTCAGAGATCTCCCACAGGGTCGAGGAAGATAGGACGCTACAGGTACCAGCAATGACACCAAAATCGACCCCTCGCAGGGTCTGAAGGGATTCTATAACCTGCAGGAGTTATGCACGACAAGAAAAAAGGGGCTCTGGGGGCTTATGGGCAAAGGGAGATGCAAGGTGGAGGAGACAAAGAGGGTGCATGATGCTCCGGCAAACTACATGGGTGTGATTTAACGACTAAAAGGTGAAATAAAAGTAGAAATAAAACCTAAGGCTATGTCTAACCTAAAAAAGAAGGAAAGAGGGTATACCTCAGTGGCTGGAACCACAAAATGAACCTCGACGGCATCGATAGCCGGAGTTGGGTGGAAGAGCTCCTCAACCACGCCCTTCTTCGTCGTTGATGGGTTGGAGGCATCCCTGACACCGACGTCAATCCAGAGCACACGAACAAGAGAGTCAAGGTGAGCCAAAGAGATTCAAAACCCAAATGAAGTTGGAGCTCGGGTCAGGATGGTGAACATGCTCCAAAGAATGAAGGGCTATGGGTTTGGCAGCGATCCAATCCTCGAGACAAGCATGGCGCGTGAAAGGGGGATGCTCGAGGAGAAATTTCATCAAGGGATTGATGTGAATGGGTGAAAGTATCGGTGGGGAGAAAATCAAGAATGTAGGCCAAGAGATATATCTAACAAGGCACAGGTGCGAGTTAGAAGAGTTGACTGCAGGTTAACTACAGACTCAAACTGGTTGGTCCACATGGACTAACCAGGAAAAATCAGGCCTAAATTATTTAGAAATTCGATAAAAATAATAAATGATTTTATTAATTTTAAGTTATTAAAATAAAAATGCTTATTATTATTTATTGTATTTTATTAAGATATTTATTTATTTTTTTGAGATGTTTAATTACAAGTTAATTTTTAGGGGTTAATTATAGGTGTAAATCTATGTTTTAAGTTTTATTTTTATTTTGTATCTTTGATTTTATTATTTTATTTTCTTATTTTAGAAATTGATAAGTTATTTTCATATACTTAAATATATTTTTATTATATTTCTGATATCTTATGTACACTTCAATAAATAGAGGTAATATATATATGTATGTGTATAGGCATTTACATATGTATTTTAGTTTCATATTTTATTTTGATGTTTTCTTTATGTTTTTATTATAGTTTTAATATGTATATATAAAAAAATGATATTTACAACATTATAAAAATATAAAAGTATAAAAATAATAAATAATAAATAAAATGATTATTTTATTCAGGTATATTGTATAATAAGGGTCCAAAACCTAACTTTCACACCTTAACTTCAAAAAATATGAAACCACCTCCATTAAATAGCTTATTAAAAGCTATATATAATTATAGGTGTTTTTATATATTTTGAGTTTTATTTGAGTGATATGGGTCTAGGAAGTTGAGATTTTTGAATTTTATTCAGAGTATAACTTTTACACTATGTGTTATTTTTATATTTAATCAATTTTGTATTTTTTACGTATTATAATCTACAACTTTCATGTACAAAGTTTCTTTATTTGAGGTATAAAATGTAGAAAATAAAATAGGTTCCAAAAATGAATAGATAATGAATTATTAAAAGGGATTTTTTGTATTATTGGCCCTTATCTCCCCCTACTTTATTCCTTGTCAACCTAGTCATCAAGATGCCTAGGTATCGAGGTTTAGGGTCATAAAATATCTTTGGTGTTTTTATTATTTTTCTTTTCTTTTATTTATTCTATAATTTTGGTATTGAAATCAGTATTTTATACAATATTTATATAATAAAGAATGAATGTTAATTCGTACAAATTAAGGGTATTTACATGCATTTACTAGGATTTTTAAGGCCAAAATGATAGAACAAAGGTGACGAAATGGAGATTCATCACTTACCATGACCACTGCATGGTAGATATCTGGTGTCATACACATCATGGTATACATCAGGCTTCCTACGGCCAATGCATAAGGGCACCCGACCATAGCTTTCATTTCCTTAATAGTTTGAGGAGCCAGCCATTTGGATAGGTTGATACCAGATCTCAAGGAAAGGAAGCATTTCCTAATATGACCCATTTTGAATCTTTCAATATCTTCTCAATGTAATCTTGTTGTGATAGTCCCAATACTTGTTTCTCTCTATTTCTGAACATTTTCAGACCCAAGATGTAAGAGTCTTCTCAAAGATCTTTCATTTTGAAGGTATGGGCAAACAAATCTTAACACTGGTAATCATTCATATCATTCCTAATGATTAGGATGTCATTTACATAAAGCATAATGGTCACGTTAGCGCTCCCACTAAGATTCTTGTACACACATGGTTGACATGGATTCTGAATGAAAGTATAACTCTTTATGGTTTCATCAACTCGAATGTTCCAACAACGAGAAAGCTTCTTTATGCCCATATATGGATTTCTTTAGCTTGCACACTTTACCTTCTTTATCTATGAAGACCTATGGCAGCTCCATATAGATATCCTCATCAAGGTATCATTGAGAAATACGGTCTTGACGTCCATTTGCAAGATGCCATAGTCCAGATGGGCAGCTTTAACTAGCAATGTCCTGATGGATTTAAACACTGCCGTATGAAAGAATGTCTCATCATAATCGATGCATTCTCTAAGTGTATATCCTACAAGTTGTGATTTGAAGGTCTCTACCTTCCCATCAGGTCCCCTCTTTATCTTGAAGATCTGTTTGCGTCCAATGAATTTAACCCCTTTTGGTGGATCTTCGAGGGGCTCCATAGACCATTCTGTGCATGGAGTCTATTTCAAACTTCATTGCTATGCTCTGCAAACGCTTCATCATATAAAGCTAGAGAATCATTAGACTGTTTGACATGGCATCCATATCATTTAGCTGGTCTGACCACCCTAGAACTCTTTCTAATAGTTATGGATGTGCCATTTTCTATTATCTCTTCAGTTTCTAGTGTGGGAACTTTGTCAGTCTCGTTAGACTCAATTTATTCCTTAGCTTCATTATTGTCTTGATTCTTAAAGAAATCGTCTTCTAGAAATTTGATATCTCCAGTGATAAATACTTCTCAAGTTTTGGGATCATAAAGTTGGTATCATATATCGCTCTTTACATATCTAATGAAGTAGCATTCTCTAGTACGAGCTTCGAACTTGCTTGCATCTACATTTTTAGCATAGACCAAGCAACGCCTAATTCTGAAGTTTTGTACACTTGGATTGGTACCATACCAAAGATCACGAGGGGTTTTGGGTATATATTAATTTAGAATCTTATTAAGTACCTAAGTCGTAATCTCTACAAATATCCCCAGAAACTAAGAGGTAAATTGACTTTACTCATCATTGATCTAACCATGCCCAACATGGTTCTGTTGTGTCTCTTTACATGTCTATTGAGTTGAGGAGTATTTGAATGGTTGAATTGGAAATTATTTCTTTTTCTTTAAGGTATTCTTTGATTTTTTTATGAGAGGTATTAGCCACCTCACTCGGATGTTTGGATCTCAACTAAAGCCATGATAAAGGTTTCATATTTGTAACATAGCAGAAAAACAAAATTGTACCACAATTGATCATAAACAAATGTCATGCAGTATTGTTGTCGGTTATGTGTCGAAGAGCTAAAAGGACCACATACATTGAAGTGAGGCTTTTAGGCCTTGCACATCACAAAGTTCGTAGATCGAATCATATTTAATCGAATAAAGAAATTTGCCCTACGAATATGGATAATAGTAGAACTTAAAAGATATGTAAGATGAAATCACATGGATTAGGGAACATTCCTATTCTATTTCATCAAGTCATACGAGTTTATAAATTTCCTTTGAAGCGTGAACGTGATCATCTAGACTCTAAAACAAGAGACCTCTTGTCTAAAGTCCGATCTAACAAAGACATTACTTGCGGGCGCAGGGATGAATAGTATGATTTCTGCAACCCAGACAAGTTATTGGGTTATCGGTTCTATAATCTCAATCGCGAGCTATTTATATAATCGGAAAGAGCTCAAGGGATCACGATACAATGCATTCTCTCTTATGTTCTCTTCTTGGTTCAAATTAACTTCCCTCCCAAGCCTTAGGAGTAGGGGACGACCACAAGCAAAGAGAGGGGGACTGCTAGAGAAAGATGGAGAAGAGACTAGGTGAATTACTTGAATGAATAGAAGGTAAGGGTTACCTCTCCGTTTTTTATAATTTGATCCATTAGGATTGAATCTTAATAATTTAATCAAAGGCTTAGATTGAAATTGGTTAACCAACTTCAATCAAATTATGACTGATAATTATTTATAAATTTAACTTAAGTTCCCAAAACTATAATAACAAATGAATAAGTAATAAAATATAAAGGTGAAAAGGAGTTACATATCCATGGGGTGGACATCCACCACGGTGGACCCCACCATGGATGCCCTCCCATGTTGGAATGGGGCTCCTATTTTTCTTTTAGTATTTTTAATTTGTTTTTAATCTACATTACCGCCAAATCTTAATTCATATGTTTGTTTTGAAATTAATTAATTAAAAAATAATTTGTAACATTTACAGATTAATCGTTGATAAATATGAATCATATTCATTGGTCCAAAATAAGATGTGAATCATATTTACATTTATATTATAATATTAATACAATTCACATATATAATTTAATATGTGAATCCTATTCACAAATAAGTCTCAATGCAAAAATGCAGACACCATCCACACTATATAAATTATTCTGGATACTACTATACACATTAATTTTATCTTGGATAATTAAATCCAATGTAATTATCCCAATTTGCTCTTTTTGTCTGGTATTTAGACTTTGTTTCTATACAATCTATCCAAGAACTCTTTCATGGATAGTGTACATTCTTCATGGATACTTTAAAATAAGGTTAGGGTAATTGTATAATTCATGTATAATAACTTGGATATTGAGATCCAATCCCATATCCATATCTAAAAGACCTCTCAATGTTGTCTTATCATGTCAAATAATGTATCACATCTTCTCGTTGTATTTGAATCTAATTTAGAACAATGTCCAACATTTGGACTAAGATATGATAACTAATCCAATGAGCGAAAATCACTAAAATTCAAACATGTTTCATCATAACCTCAGAAAAGAAGTGTCATGGTATACAGATAATTTAAAATCACACCATCCTCGAGTATTCCTAATACATATACATCTTGCATACTAGAAGACTATGATTAAATCAAAAGTTCTGATCTCATTTGAGCTGATTTAGATCAATGAGAGTTGGTTTAGATCACACACTTTCCAAAAGCATATATCATACCAACAAATCCTGTAATGTTTCCAAAATAAGATGATAGTTGATGGAATTTGCTTTATCCCAATATCTCATGAGTGGGCTCATGATTTACGATTCAGTAGTGAACTTATATGATCCCTTTGAGAGATCGCATCACTCATATGCCTTCATATGTGCACTAGTTAACATGCGTATATACCTCGATTGGGTCACCAACTTAATGGTCCGCCAGATGTACATACTCAGACATATAGTGATACATATGTCTCTGGTCAAAGGATGTGTGCCTATATTGTAACAGTATGGGACATAGATCTTTGTTATCCCGATCACGTTAAGTCAACTCTTTGACTTAACTCGTCCAACACATCTGAATCTCTATTCATATGTAGAAGACTTGCATCAAGAGGTCATTGGATGTTAGCCTTTGAAATAAAGATTGTCATCTCCTTCTCATGCTGAAGATACTTTCTTGATAATCACTTTACGATCTAGTTGAGCCCTCGATCTAACATTTTAGATATTTAACTCAGCACCAGCCTCTATGATCCAACAATTAGATCAACGGTTGTATGATCTCAAGATGGCCAAGGTACAAAACTCTGTTAGTATAGAGGAACTCTAATAAGTGCATGCATTGTAATCTCATAAAGGTGGTGACAAAATATATTAATTTTATTGATAAAAACATTTACAATAAAATTATTGCGGAATTGGTTCGCAAAGGGATCACATATCTAACAATCTCTCACTAATCCTAAAAAACATTCAAGTACAATTTTTAAATCCATGTTCATTACAAGTTGGTCAAAAGTCTTTTGAGATAAAGGTTTGGCAAGGGGATCAACAATGTTATCGGGAGTCAACCTTTGTGATTATGATATCACCATGTTAATGTATCTCCAAGTTGATGTAGTACTTTCTTTCCATGTGCTTGGTGATGCCACCTAAGTTCCTTTGCCTGAGCAATGGCTCTTGTGTTATCACGGAGTAATGGGATGGGAGTACTTGAGGAAAGTACACCCATATACAATATGAACTTGCACAACTAGACCACCTCCTTTGTAACATCCGATATAGCAATGTATTCAACGTTTGTTGTTAAATCAATAGTGGTGTCATGTTTTTTGCTTCTCCATCTCATAGCACCACCGTTCAACAGGAATATGAACCCTGAAGTTGACTTTTCATCATCTATATCATATTGAAAGTCTAAATATGTATATCCTACTATCTGGAGATCATTATCTCCAAAGTCCAAGAAGTAATAATGTGTCATTCTTAACTACTTGAAAATGGCATTCACTACGTTCCATTATTGTTCTCTATAGAAGGATTGGAAACAACTTACCACTCACACTACGTGGCAGATATATGATCTTGTGCACATCATGGCATACATTGGGCTTTCTATAACTGATGCATAAGGACATCCAACCATAGATTTCTTTTCGTCGACAGTTTGAGGAGACATCCCTTTAGATAGGTGAATACCGTGTCTTAAGGTAAGGTAGCCTTTCTTGGAGTTATTGATGAATTCCCGATCATCACTCTTTATTCTTTTATTTTAGCTATTTATCTTGGTAATGCATCGTGAAAATAGATGTAAATATAATAAGTTAGCATTATGCATGTATTTGTTAACTATACATAATTAGCATGTATTTGTGCAAAAATAAAAGAATAAAGGAGAAGAAAAAGGAAGGAGGTATTTAGAATAAATATAGAGTGACCCGAACCCCAAGAGAAGGTCAAGCATTGGCCTGATCGCTAAATAAAAATAAGCAGAGAGAGATAGGGCCCACTCTATATTGAACATTTTATTTATCTAAATAAATAATTATTTTGACAAAATAAAAATAAAAGATTCTTTTTACCTCCTTATATAGAGTTCTAAAAATAAAATAAAAATAAAAATAAAATCCTTTTTCCTGTGTACAAAATACATGTATATATGCTTCATTCCCTATTTATTATATACATGTAAATAAGTAATAAAAATAAAATAAAAATTCTTTTATACTCCAAAAAATTATGTTGTAAATAAATAAATTATAAAATTGCGGTATTTGTGTAAAAATAACAAAATAAAAATAATTATACAAAATACATAGGTATATTATACCCGTATATAATACATTATATTTTATAAAGATTAATTTATTTTTCAAAAAAATATCACAGAAAAATAGTGTGAAAAATAACAAATATTTTTCATTTTATACACTTTTTGATTTAAAACCATTTATTATTTTTTATTGAATTTGTAAATATTTTGTACATCCTAATTTTCTGATTGGCCGGCTGGATTGTTGACCGATTGGTCAACGACTCCTCCCCCCTAGGTCAGACTCAGATCCTCTCCGTCGATCCGTTTTCTCCTAATTTTCTCGGTCGGGTCATACAACCATTCGCCCCGATTCTTCGCGCGTGGTCTCTCCTTGGATCCAGGACCCTCGTGGACCCCTACGAAGGCGCTGATCTTCCTAGGGTTGCGTGCCCTTGCCCGATTCCTCTAGCCTCCTGGGAATCCTTTAAATCCTCTTATCTGCCTCCCATGAGCAGCAGCTCGTGCCTCGCGCCTCCCTTCCTCCCTAGCCACCTCCGGTTGAGTGATAGCTACCCGAGAGACCCGTTTGATCAAAGCTTGGAGGAGTAGCTATGCTACTCAACCTCGTGGCCGGCGTGCGCTGATGAGATGCTAAAAATCGGTTTCGCGGCTTTCTTTAAAAGAAGAAAGTTGTCGGTTGTAGCAGAAGCCGCGAAACAAATTTCGATCTTTAGACCTATCAAACAAATTTACGGTTTTCTGTCGGAAAACCGTTCACTATTTATTTAACCAAGCAAGTGTTCCTGGGTCGAACTCAAGGAGGCAGAATATATTCCCTAATTTTTCTTCTCGTAATTTTATTTTAATTCTTCTCTAAGTCAGAACGCTTTTTTAATGGTTTTCATTTTAATTTTTGATATTTTTATTTGATTTTATTCTTTTCAAATTTTTATTTAATTTTCAAAAAGGGATATTTTTCAAAAGATTTATTTATTATATAGTAGGTGGATAGAATATAGGTGATACTATATAGTATAGGTGAACGAGGTTCGAGCCGCGTACTCGAACTACACAAGAAAACAAAACAAAGCGAAGCGGTTTTCGATAAAATCAAAACACGTTAAAAACTCGTCGAAAAGCCGTGAAAACTTTATACTAGATAGCTGGGGTAGTTGTGTAACTACCCTCCAAGAATCGTCGAAATCCGAGGTCAAGAAAGCAAGATACAACCCCTACAGCCCAGGGGCATAAGCGTAAAAAAAACTATTTAAAATGTTCTCAAATTGGTCCACAAGGACTGTTCTGCAAGAAAACTACAAGAAGTCTTACACTTAGGTCCCTGCGGAGGGACCTAATTGTAATTATTTAAAAGCTAGGGGGCAGGCTGCAAATCTGGAAATTAGGCTAGGCTCATGATGTAATTTCTCCACCGTTTCGGATTGCACGGCCGAGATTAAAACGTGCAGGCTCGAATCGGACGCTCCTCGCGATGACACGTGTCGACAGCCTGTGCTCCGGCTGTTGTTAAGGTTGTTGGAGCGGATGACGGACGGCCTTCTTCTCCGAATTATCGCGGCTGACCTCCGGCGCCTTTGGCTCTCCGGCGGGGCCAGAGGGGTGGCTCCTCCACCCCTCGAGCTCGCCCGCGGTAGAGATGGCGGTGGCGGCGCTCCTAGAGGCTGTGGCGTCGTGTCAAAGTTGGTGGCCTCAACAACCTGGTGTTTGAACTGTTCGGAGGTCCAACTTCGAAGAAGAAGATCGGCGATGAACGAGAGCCCAAAAACCGAAGCAATTGGCTCGCGATGCTCCTGGATCTGCAATGAAGATATGTATGTGCTCGATTCTTGTTGAATCGGCCGAGATATTAAGCAATCAAAGTCCAAAGATGGTAAAATATACAACTGAATCTCTAGCAACTACCAGAATGCGTGAAAGGGTGATGGATTTATGATTGATTTGATAGCGATTGGGAAACGAATCGAAAGGATTTTTGATATTGCGTGAAAGATGGATGATTAGGCTAATGAAAGACGTGATTAGCCATGCTAATCAGGGCACACAAATCGAGAAATCAAATAGCAAAAATGTGAAGGAAGTGACCTGGGGATTGGAGGTGTATGACCTCCTGATGGTTGCTCGACGAGCGGTCTTCTCGGAGCTGCACGCAGCACGAGGCGGCGATTCAAGGTGGCGCAGCACCTTGGAACGATCCTCCGTCGACTCCTCTTCCTCGCGAGCTCCTTCCTTGGCGCTGTCACCGCTCGAGTTGGTTGGAACGAAGCTGGGAAGGTGGAGTAGTCGGACAACCTGGAGCAGAGCTCTGGGGAGTTGGAAAGTTTTTTTGTTAATGGCAAACTTGGGTGGCTTATATAGAGCAGATACTTGGGCTCCACGCCAAGATCAAGGGCTGGCGAGTTAGCTGGTTGTTAGGAGGAAAGGATGGAGGGTCGAGATCGGTCGGAGAGGTTGAAGGCTGAGCGGGAAAAAGAGAGGAAGTTGGCCGGTTGGCGCAACTTCTTCTTGAAGAAGAAGGCTCCAGGTGCTGATACGTGTCAGCACCTGGTTTGCCCAGACCTTTTAAATACTTATAAATTAATTATAAAATAGATAATTACATTATTTCAAGTAGGTATAAATACAAGAAAGTTAAATAATTTTATTTTCTAAATTATGGTATAATTACTTTTGATAAATAATAAATATTATTTAAAATATAAATATTTTATTAATAAATATGTATTTATAAATAGGTTTTGAATTTTTAATTTAATAAATAATTGAGTAAAAATTGATTTTATATTTTCTTAATTATTAGGGTATTAAATAAGACTTGTACGAATTTTTATGGATTTTTATGAATTAATTTATATATTTTAATAAATAGAGTAAGTAGCTATATAGGTCAATTATACCTATATTTTAAGGTATTTGATTTTATAAAAATAATAAATAGTTTCCAAAAATTATGAAATAATTTATGGTGAATCTACAAGATCATGAAATAATTTAAAAATTATAAAATTAAGAAAATAATAAATAAGGTGTGTTACATAAAATAAATAGCCCAGAAACCCCTTTGTCTTTTGGTCCCAAAACCGACTTTTTGCAAACGGACTCCGAATTCAGTGAAATCACCTTTATTAATTAGATAATATTATTTTATGAACTTTAAAGGTGAGTAGAGTGAAATTGGAGTTCGTATGAGGAAGTTATGATGTTCGGAAGATTTTGACAAGTTGCAAGCTGGATTTCTTGGCATATTTTCAGAATAATATTTTTAACTTATTTTTATATTTTTATTTACATTTTTATGAATAATTAGGAGAAAGATTTGGTGAAGAATAAGTTAAGATGAAATAATTAAAATTCTTTAAAGTTTTGTATTTATTTATAAATAGTGAAAGGTGTATATACATGAGTTAGATTATTTTTATTTGGTTTTCTTTCCTTATCTCCCCCTACTTATTGGTTTGTCGACCAATCCATGCTGACTTGGTCTCGGGGGTTGGGCTATAAATATATCTTACAGTTATATTTATAGTTTAAGTCATATTACATATATATACATATATTCCATATGCCTTTATCTTTCTTTTTTTTTCTGATTCTTTATTTATTTACATGAGTTTAGTGGTTAAAAGTGAATATTTACACATGAATGGAGTTTTGTTAACGTATGAGAATTAGTGAGTATTTACATGTATTTGTTAAGGGTTTTAAGACAAAATGCGACAGAAAAGTTAATGAATCATGGATTCATCAACCCCCTATACTTAAACTTTGCTAGTCCCTTAGCAAACACTTATTTTGAAAAAGTAAGTGAAAAAGAAAGAAAGTTAGAATGAATTTGTTTTCCTAAACCAATTCATGAGAACAGACAAAGGACAGAGCTTGATCGGGCCTGAAACAAGCATTTTGTCGGAACCTTAACTAGGATTAGGATTTCATCCTCAACAGTCTTCAAGTTCCATAGTCCTTACTCAAGATCACTTCATCGGCTAGTTCAGACTCACTTATTCATATCGCAAACTCTATCATCCTTGAAATCAACTTGTACAGTGTGTGAATTGATTTAGCTCTTCCTGCTTAGAGAACCGAAGAAACCGTCAATCCCGGCTATACACTCCTATGGCTTCCTCATCCCGCTACTCTTTCCTCGGGGAGGGAGGTATTCCCTTCTGAGTTCAGTTGTGCTATGTCCACAATTGAATATAGGGAGAAGTTAGAAGAATGAGAAAAGAAGTGGAGTGCGACCAGTGTAGACGCATCTCCTTGTGAAGCCCAGCCGGTGTAGCTGAGTCTCCACTAAGATGTGCAGGCATATTTGGTGGAAGCTTTGACCAGTTTGGTCTATTTGGTGGCTTCTTCTTTGCTTTGACTTTGTAATTTGCTTGCTCTGCATTCATCTTTTGTGCCTCGACGGTTATAGAATCTTTTTAATCCGTCCATTTTTTGAGGTCTTAGAAAAATTGTGTCAGCAGATCCTTCCCTCATCCGAAGCAACTATCGCAACCCCAATCTCTCCCGTCTTTAGACGTCAATGCCGCAAAGATAAGGATAGGAATGCACTACCAAGGTGTACTGTCCTTCGGAACTCCATGCGAGTTGAGCTAAGTGCAGAGTGCATGTGTTCAAAGTTGGTTCATTGGTGAAGAGTTGTACGGATGACTCCAAATGGTCTACTTAAGCTCAGATGACTTGATTTCCCGAATATGGTCTTACGGAACCCAAAGATTTTAAGTCACCAGACCTGAAGAGTCTAAATTCCAGTTCCTAATCAGGCTCCTTACAATGAGAGTTAAAGGCCGTAATCAAGCTTCATCCTTCAGACTAGACTCAGTCCTTAGTTCCGGAAATCAAACTTATTCTGAAAAATGCGAATGCAAATGCAACCATGTTTTTGTGAAGTCTATTTTCTGGATTTTACTCATTTTTTATGAATTTTAAGGATTTTGTAATTTTTACAAATTTTAGGACTTTGTATTTTTTTATGGATTTTATTATTTTTATAAACAAGGTTTTTTTTACAATTTTTACAAGATAAATTTTTATTTAAGTTAAGTGTCTAATACATTTTACAAATTTTATCTACAAAGTATTTTACAAGGGTTGAATGGCTTTTATACAAATTTTAATAAATAGGATTTTAAATAAGTATTATACATATTTTAAGTACAAAATTTAAATACAAGTTTTAATTACAAGTTTTAATTACAAATTTTAAGCATGTTTTACTTATTTATCAGGATTTTATAAATAAGAGAGTGGATTTTAAATTAACCCGTACCCACTTTTTATGGATTTTATAGGTATAGAAAATACATAAAAGTACGAGTTATGGCCGAAAGTATATATACAATATATACGCACCCCCCTATACTTAGCTTGAGCTATGTCCTCATAGCGTCAAAAGAGAAAAAGGAGGGCATAACTCGTGCTAAGTAAAATTGGGTGAAAAAGAGATATCGATGACAAGTCAGTCAACCCCCCTATACTTACGATCAGGTCATCGTAAGTATTATGGGAGAGTAAAAACGGGATGACTGAATGAAAAGGATAAATAACGAAGAATTCAAAAGGAAAGAATACGAAATCATCGAAATCACTCGGTCCCCCCTATACTTAGGATAAGGCATCCTAAGTATAGAAAAGAATGTAGCCAAAAATTGGGGATAAGTGATTCATGAAAAAGAATGGCTATACAAAAGAATTAGTACAAAAATAAAACGTAAATCAGCGGGCAATCAGTCCCCCCTATACTTAGGATCTGGTATCCTAAGCATAGAAGATGAGCAAAAGCGGGGACATTGTGGTCTATGAAGAATATACAAGTGTTGTGAATCTCCCGAATGGCTCAAAAGAATTTGTACAGGAAGAGGTAAAAGAATGATCAGATTCTTGTACAAAATAGATCACTTCAGTACGGGCCAGATGATCAGTAGTCTCTATGAAGTGCTCCAGCATCTGCCCGTTGACCACGAATGGTTATCTGATTGCTCAACCAGGATCATACTGAATTTTCTGCTTCTTGTGTGCGTATTGATCTTTGGTTGCAAAAGTAGAGCCTTCTCTGTGAGTGAACTCTGTACACGGCATAATTTTCTTTTCTGAAATATGCGTCTCTGGAGTCGGACTACAGAAGGTGTCTATATGTGTCAACATTACACCATCCAACTCTCTACGCTGAATAGACTGTATGATCTGTGCAATGTATTTGATGGACTCTTGTGCTGTAATATGTGTTCTTTCAATCTGCGGCACAGAGATATCTATCGCAGGTGACTGCTCATCTGAGTCTGATATGAAGTCTGTCTCTGTATATGAACAATCATCTGAAAAACAAGGTACCAAGTAATCTACCCTATCCTCGTGTAGGATATCTTGGGTATCAAAATAAACACTCTCAAGATCAGGAGACTGTGTCTCATCTATGTTCTGGCAATCTTCCGCAAGACTGGTGTCCTCTGAAGTAAATGACATTACTGATCTAGGACTGCTACATTCTCTCTCCATCTCAATGTGTATCTCTTCGTTGTCTGTGCGGAATGATACCCTCCCAGCATCATAATCGAAGAGTGCTCTTGTTGTCTGCAAAAAGGGTCTCCCGAGAATGATTGGAGTAAGGTGTAACTGTGTAGGGCATGTCATGTCTAGGACCGTAAAGTCCACGGGAAACTGCGAGCCCTGAACAGTCACGATAATGTTCCTTAGCACACCTCTAGGTCTCTTTACAGATCGATCTGCAAACTGAAGTATCGCTCGTGATTTATAGAGAGGACCTAGCTTGAGCTTATCAAGCAAAGAATATGGAAGTAAATTGATCGAGGAACCATTATCTAAGAGAGTTCGATGGAATGTAGTGTCTTCAATCTGACAATTGACATAGTGAGCTCCCAAATCTTTCTTCTTCTCCGGTACCTTGTTCCGAATTGCACACGAAGTTGCCTTGGTCAATATATGCTTCTCAACTCGTGATCTCTTTTTCCTACGAGTAGTACATTTGTTCCTCAACTGATTCTTGAGCGTAGGAAAATGATCCAAGGCATCGTGCAGTGGAATCTTCAGAAAGATATGATCTTTGAGCAACTTTTCAATTTGTGGAGATTCAGACTTATTTTTGGTCTTTTTCTTTCCTTTTCCAAACAAAGCATCGAGAAAAGGAATAAAGTCAGGAGTCAGAAAATCAGAATTTCTATTCAACTCATTGGAATCAGCTTGTACATCGAGAGTCTCAGAATTATTTACAAAACTCTCTAAGACAGGGGAAGAAATGTTTTTGTCTGGGGATTCTGCCTGATCTGGCGTGATATCATCATCTGAGTCGCCAGTATCCATATCTGAACTGTTGGCATTGCTCTCGTCTCTTGATTCTACGTCCTCATCCTCTTACGGTTTCTCCTCCTCGGCATTAGGATCATGCTCATGCTCCTCTGGTACCTTCTCCTCCTCTCCAGTAGGTGTTTGCGGTGATCTACCGCTCCTGAGACGAATGAAGTTAGACAAAAATTCAGGAAACGAGATCTTACCTGTAGGATCTACCTGATCTGGATGCCTCCTCTTGTTGTTCGGATTCATCTGAGGCTGGGCTAGAAGAGTAGTCTTTGGCACGGTTAACTCGTCCAGACGACGGTTAACCTGCTCCATCTCTGTCTTGTGTGCGATCTGGAGCGTACTGAGCATATCCATGATCTGGTTGAGCGCCTGGGCCTGTGAAGACATCTCTGGTTCGGTGTGGTGGCCTTGGCTTGCTCCTCTCTCCTGCCATGGCGTGAAGTGCTGAGAGGTGGAAGGCTGAGAGTAGCGCTGAGTTGTAGAAGAAGACTGCTGCGGCTGCTGAAAAGGATAATTCTGTGAGAATTGGGCAGGGTGTTGATAAGAATGTTGCGGTCTCTGATGGTAAACGTTCGGATGAGACTGCTGCGGCGTGAAGCTCTGGCGGTGCTGGAATTGCGGACGTCCATGCTGCGGATGACCGTACGGCTGCTGCTGCTGATGATTCGGTATACTCGACTGCTGCATCGGCGTATACCAAATCCCATTGATCTCGAAAGTGGCTTGCGGCTCCACCTCCATCTCTGCAGTACTGATGATCTGGCCGGAATTGGCATGAGACTGATCCTCATGCCAATCGATCTGCGGAATCTCGGGCTCGCTCTGAACGTAATGTATCTGACGGGTGGGTGGAGCAGGTGCGATCCTCCGTGCTGGCTGTGAAGAAGTCTGACTCTGCTGGTACTGGAGCTGAAGATCAGAGACCTTCTTCGAAAGATCACTCAGCTGCTGAGGTAGAGATGAGAGTTTCTCCAACTCTCGCAGCGGCTGTAGGTCCTGGACCTGCTTGTGAATCACGTCCACCAACGTCAACTTCTCGCTAATAAAGCCCATGTTGGTGTTGGATTCAGAATCTGATATATTCGCCACCTTGTGATGCTCTCGGTGATGTGGTGGCTATGGGGCTTTCTGAAATGCCCGAGTAGAGTCTACAACTCTCGAGTTCTCGGCCATCCCTTCGAAGATGGCCCAGACTGACTCGGCGTCCTTGTTCAAGTAACTGCCGCCACATGCGGCACTCACGAGCCCCTGAACCTCCGGCTAGAGTCCTCCGAAAAAATTCTGTACTAGCACCTTCATTGGTATCTCATGATGCGGGCATCTCTCCGTCAGGTCCTTGAATCGATCCCATGCCTCATGGAATGATTCGTTCGGTAATTGCGTAAAGTTGGAGATCTGACTCCTCATCATGTTCGTCCTTCCTAGAGGAAAATATTTACGCAGGAAGGTAGACTTCAGGTCGTCCCACGTGGAAATTTCTCTTCCCGGATGACTCAGCCAATAAAGAGCCTTATCGGCTAAGGCAAAAGGGAACGCTTTGAGGCGCACGGCTTCTTGCGTCACTCCTGGATAACAAGCCGTTCCGCAGATCATCTCAAACTGCTGCAAAAATGTGAACGGCTCCTCTGCGGCATTCCCATAGTACTTGGGAAGCAAAGAAATGAAGGATGGTCGGAGTTCGAATGGCCCTTGATTCGGCGGTAGCCGAATCCAGTGATGGAGCGTTCGAACGCCCGGGTTATACTCGTCCCGTAAAGTAACGGGAACCGCACGAGGTAAATGGTTCCCGGCCCCTGCTCTCAGTGCGGCTAACTCAGCCTGTAGTTCGGTCTGAACTCTATATTGTTCTCGAATCTGTAGATTCATCTGCTGTAATGTATCGAGAATACCTGTCGTGACATCTCCGTTCTGCTTTGCTCTTCCCTCCTGATGATCCTCAGCTGGTGGCCTCTCGTCTGCTGCTGATGCTTTCCCACGAGCCATCTGGTCGTCTGTAAAATAGAAATTCTCGTAAGAACTCATCGAGAAATATTCAGGAGATCTGGATGATGTATTGAGGCGAGGGTCTGCCTCAATGATCTGGCCAGGAGGCGAGGGAGTCTGGGTCTGACTCGTCTCGAGATCGGATGGGACCAGCTCGGGAAGAGGGTCATCCCGAGCCTGTGAAGACATACGCTCGTCGGTGGACGGTCGAAAGCTCACAGAGTCTGAGCCAAAAAGCCGTCGAGACGTCATCTTCGATGTCAAGAGAAGATTGGGAGAGCACGTCTACGATTCAACTGAGGAAGGAATGCGAAAGCCGTGGAAACTCACGCCTCGCAAACAAACACAAAGCAAATCCCTTGTTCACCAACTCAACCCTGATGAAGACCGTAAGAGTTCGGTCTTTTTATCTTTTCGGTTTTAGGGTTGTGATTAGCAATCGTTGCGGTTACGCGGGCTGAGCAAGCCAATAGGTGCCCGATAGTTTCTCCAAGACACTGGCCCGAATCCTTACGCGAGACCACTCGCACTCAGCCAGTATGGGAGTAAGTACGGACCGTTTCCGGCTACCCGTGTTACTTGAGGACGGAGCCTTGCGCAGTGTCCTCTAAACCTCCCACTCTGCTAAGTAAACCCGGAACGTTTCCGGCTACCCGAGCTTACCCACTGAGGAACAGTGATCAGGTGTATGGACCCAGTAGTATCCCGCAAGAAATACGGGGTTTTGTCTCTATCCTTAAGTGTCGGCTCTCAACTCATGCACTCTGAGAAATGTGCGGGGGTTACTCTCCCCAAATCAATTGAATCCTTTTTACGGTTTTTTTTATCAGATATTTTTAGCAGTCCCAATTTTTAATTTTGCAATTTTTATGGATTTTCAAACAACGTCTATTTTTTTGTCTTTTTGTTAAAACCCTAGAGCAAGCACCTAGGTTGCAAGTCCTAAAACTAGCTACGAGGCACAAGCATATAGAGCAAAAATCCTAAGCAATCATCTAGAAAACCGCGGAAAACCGATAAGCGATGAAAAAGCCGCGGTGGGTGCCCTGATTCACCAGATACACGGTATCCGATGAATCAAGCCCCTAAAAAAATGAATGTTTATTGCTAGTTACAACTCTCTCTCTTTCTCTCTTTTTTTACAAAGGATACTAAGTCTTTGCTCCTATGCAGTCGACTCGTAAAGAAGGAGCCGACCTCTGCCCTTTCAACTGACTCGGCTTCCGAAGAAACCGGTTGATCCTGCAGGCCCTGCAAAGATGATTAGCACAAAAGATTTGATCGAGAAAGCCGTAAAGAAACAAAAAAGAATACTCAGAAAACAACGCACGAAAAAGCCGTACGAAAAACAAAATAAAGAGAAGAAAAAGAATAAAATCACGAAAAACAAAAATCAAAGGAATCTAACGCCTCCCCGGCAACGGCGCCATTTTGATGAGATGCTAAAAATCGGTTTCACGGCTTTCTTTAAAAGAAGAAAGTTGTCGGTTGTAGCAGAAGCCGCGAAATAAATTTCGATCTTTAGACCTATCAAACAAATTTACGGTTTTCTGTCGGAAAACCGTTCACTATTTATTTAACCACGCAAGTGTTCCTGGGTCGAACTCAAGGAGGCAGAATATATTCCCTAATTTTTCTTCTCGTAATTTTATTTTAATTCTTCTCTAAGTCAGAACGCTTTTTTAATGGTTTTTATTTTAATTTTTGTTATTTTTATTTGATTTTATTCTTTTCAAATTTTTATTTAATTTTCAAAAAGGGATATTTTTCAAAAGATTCATTTATTATATAGTAGGTGGATAGAATATAGGTGATACTATATAGTATAGGTGAACGAGGTTCAAGCCGCGTACTCGAACTACACAAGAAAACAAAACAAAGCGAAGCGGTTTTCGATAAAATCAAAACACGTTAAAAACTCGTCGAAAAGCCGCGAAAACTTTATACTAGATAGCTGGGGTAGTTGTGTAACTACCCTCCAAGAATCGTCGAAATCTGAGGTCAAGAAAGCAAGATACAGCCCCTACAGCCCAGGGGCATAAGCGTAAAAAAAACTATTTAAAATGTTCTCAAATTGGTCCACAAGGACTGTTCTGCAAGAAAACTACAAGAATTCTTACACTTAGGTCCCTGCGGAGGGACCTAATTGTAATTATTTAAAAGCTAGGGGGCGGGCTGCAAATCTGGAAATTAGGCTGGGATCATGATGTAATTTCTCCACCGTTTCGGATTGCACGGCCGAGATTAAAACGTGCAGGCTCGAATCGGACGCTCCTCGTGATGACACGTGTCGACGACCTGTACTCTGGCTGTTCTTGAGGTTGTTGGAGCGGATGACGGACGGCCTTCTTCTCCGAATTATCGCGGCTGACCTCCGGCGCCTTTGGCTCTCCGGCGGGGCCAGAGGGGTGGCTCCTCCACCCCTCGAGCTCGCCCGCGGTAGAGATGGCGGTGGCGGCGCTCCTAGAGGCTGTGGCGTCGTGTCATAGTTGGTGGCCTCAACAACCTGGTGTTTGAACTGTTCGGAGGTCCAACTTCGAAGAAGAAGATTGGCGATGAACGAGAGCCCAAAAACCGAAGCAATTGGCTCGTGATGCTCCTGGATCTGCAATGAAGATATGTATGTGCTCGATTCTTGTTGAATCGGCCGAGATATTAAGCAATCAAAGTCCAAAGATGGTAAAATATATAACTGAATCTCCAGCAACTACCAGAATGCGTGAAAGGGTGATGGATTTATGATTGATTTGACAGCGACTGGGAAACGAATCGAAAGGATTTTTGATATTGCGTGAAAGATGGATGATTAGGCTAATGAAAGACGTGATTAGCCACGCTAATCAGGGCACACAAATCGAGAAATCAAATAGCAAAAATGTGAAGGAAGTGACCTGGGGATTGGAGGTGTATGACCTCTTGATGGTTGCTCGACGAGCGGTCTTCTCGGAGCTGCACGCAGCACGAGGCGGCGATTCAAGGCGGCGCAGCACCTTGGAATGATCCTCCGTCGACTCCTCTTCCTCGCGAGCTCCTTCCTTGGCGCTGTCACTACTCGAGTTGGTTGGAACGAAGCTGGGAAGGTGGAGTAGTCGGACAACCTGGAGCAGAGCTCTGGGGAGTTGGAAAGTTTTTTTGTTAATGGCGAACTTGGGTGGCTTATATAGAGCAGATACTTGGGCTCCACGCCAAGATCAAGGGCTGGCGAGTTAGCTGGTTGTTAGGAGGAAGGGATGGAGGGTCGAGATCGGTCGGAGAGGTTGAAGGCTGAGCGGGAAAAAGAGAGGAAGTTGGCCGGTTGGCGCAACTTCTTCTTGAAGAAGAAGGCTCCAGGTGCTGACACGTGTCAGCACATGGTTCGCCCAGACCTTTTGAATACTTATAAATTAATTATAAAATAGATAATTACATTATTTCAAGTAGGTATAAATACAAGAAAGTTAAATAATTTTATTTTCTAAATTATGGTATAATTACTTTTAATAAATAATAAATATTATTTAAAATATAAATATTTTATTAATAAATATGTATTTATAAATAGGTTTTGAATTTTTAATTTAATAAATAATTGAGTAAAAATTGATTTTATATTTTTAATTATTAGGGGATTAAATAAGACTTGTACGAATTTTTATGGATTTTTATGAATTAATTTATATATTTTAATAAATAGAGTAAGTAGCTATATAAGTCAATTATACCTATATTTTAAGGTATTTGATTTTATAAAAATAATAAATAGTTTCCAAAAATTATGAAATAATTTATGGTGAATCTACAAGATCATGAAATAATTTAAAAATTATAAAATTAAGAAAATAATAAATAAGGTGTGTTACATAAAATAAATAGCCCAGAAACCCCTTTGTCTTTTGGTCCCAAAACCGACTTTTTGCAAACGGACTCCGAATTCAGTGAAATCACCTTTATTAATTAGATAATATTATTTTATGAACTTTAAAGGTGAGTAGAGTGAAATTGGAGTTCGTATGAGGAAGTTATGATGTTCGGAAGTTGAGATTTTGACAAGTTGCAAGCTGGATTTCTTGGCATATTTACAGAATAATATTCTTAACTTATTTTAATATTTTTATTTACATTTTTATGAATAATTAGGAGAAAGATTTGGTGAAGAATAAGTTAAGATGAAATAATTAAAATTCTTTAAAGTTTTGTATTTATTTATAAATAGTGAAAGGTGTATATACATGAGTTAGATTATTTTTATTTGGTTTTCTTTCCTTATCTCCCCCTACTTATTGGTTTGTCGACCAATCCATGCTGACTTGGTCTCGGGGGTTGGGCTATAAATATATCTTACAGTTATATTTATAGTTTAAGTCATATTACATATATATACATATATTCCATATGCCTTTATCTTTCTTTTTTTTCTGATTCTTTATTTATTTACATGAGTTTAGTGGTTAAAAGTGAATATTTACACATGAATGGAGTTTTGTTAACGTATGAGAATTAGTGAGTATTTACATGTATTTGTTAAGGGTTTTAAGACAAAATGCGACAGAAAAGTTAATGAATCATGGATTCATCATGCGTCGCCACGATCAGCCTCCCAACCTTCCATAGCTTGGTCGAGGCCATTACCTCGCCGACCGCCTTCGCCTGAATCTCTAGAGCTTGCCTAGGACCTCAGGTACCTGACTATTTCCTTCACATTTTTTTGATTCGCTTCAATCATTCCATCTTCCGCCCACGCGTGTTCATCTGCTCCGGCCAGCTGGTCGTAGCCCCGTTATTCACATCCATCTGCTCCGATCGAACCCTCGATGCACGCTCCACCTTGCACCTCAACCTGATCCCCCTTAGGATCGTCCCGTAGGTTGAGATTAAGGATCTGATCTCCTCTATCACCTCCGTCGGAAATCGAGCTTCGGCCCACGTCGCTTCTTTGCCTTGTTGTTCGAATAACCCTCGATAGGAGCTTCGCCCTGAGTCAAGAATTCCTTTGCAAATGTTCACGTGCGCTGGGAGCTACCGTTTCACCCACCCGAGAGTTCGTCGGAGTAGCTCCAGGCCACCTTCACCGTCACACGCATTCGGCCGTTGGCTTCTCCATCGGACCCGTTCAGTCAACGCTGAGGACCTCCACGATCATTTCTGAGCTTCCTGATTGATCATCGGAGCTGAGGATAACCTCCATGGCTCTGGTGAAGTTCATCTCGGCCCTGTTCTTCCAAGCGTCTTCAGCACTGTCGGATTGGCCCCATTCCTCCAGATCAGATCCACGCTGCCGATCACAGCAGCCTTCCAGGCTATTAGATCTGATCTCTGACGTATCTATGCCCCACGTCCTTGACAACCCTTGAGGCATTAGATCTGACACCTGCCATATCTGAGTCGCAAGTCCACACGCGTCTAGCGGCAACCATGTGCCCCCACGGGCACCGTACACGCCTGCAAGGGTATATTGCACTTTCTTCCCTACATTTTTTATACTTTATGTTTTAGTTTGTTAAATAAAGTTGTAGTTCAGACTATTTGCTTATTAGTTTTGAGGTTTCTAGTATTTGCTCTTTAATCTTCCCAGTTTGAATACACGTGCAAGATCATGTGCCCTGTGGTGTTTTTGCATATTATATCCTAGTTTTTTTAAAGGTTCTGAATTAAATGAAAAGTTTTATGTATTTACATTTATGCCCCTATGCATGGTTAATTGACATGTGCGTGAATTTTGTGGGAATTGTGCACTGATATCCCTGGACTTTATATGTGTGTTATTGTTTAGTCTGGAAACTTAGAATATTTGCAAATAGGTCACTATAACCTGTGGGCTTTGTTTTAAATCAAATAATTATCAAATTTACTCCAAAAATTCCCCAAAATTTACCATTAGCTCATGCTGATGTGTAATATTTTGGTAATTTTTGGGATGCAATTTGATTTTATTTTATATTTTCTAAAAATAAAAAACCCCAAAAATGTGTATGTATGTTTTATTAAATACCAAAAAAAATACCCCTAAAAATTCAATAAAAATTTCTTTGTGTTTGTTTTAGTTTATTTTCACTCTAGTACCATTTTGGTTCCATTATCTTTTATAGAGCCCCTAAAAATCACAAAAAACCAAAAATCTTATAAAAATTCTCAAAAATTCTAGAAAATTCAAACATTTGAAAATCCAATTTCTGTAATTAGGTATTTTTATCTACTTTTCAATAAAATTAGCCATCAGGACTTGTAGGCAATTTTAGTATTTTAATATTGCCTATTGGTCACGGCTGAACAATGCTTTTATGTTTTGTGTTTATTTTATTTTTAGAAGATTATATAAAAATATGAAAAATCCCATAAAACCACCAAAACACTTACATAGTTTAAAAATGTAAAAATATTTCTATTTTTAATTTTTGGGTATTTTTAGTCTTAATAAAAATTGTTGAGGTTTGATTTTCTTTATCTTTTTATTCATTTTTCTTTTTTAAAAATATAAAAATTTGCAAATTAAAAACTACAAAAGATTGCCTTTTCTTTTTCCGATTTCTTGACTACTTCTTAGGCTTTGCTCGTGCTCCTTGTGTTCGACCCTGGTCGCTATACTAGGTTAAATAAATAGCGGAGGCTGCTACATTCGATTTCGTGCTTTGATTGTTTTATTTGTGGTTTTATTTTTCTTGATTGACCATGCCTTTCAATTTGGGTCTCAATGACCTTAGATACTACTTAACCCGAGTGCTCTGGGCCAGTCATCAGAATTGCGCCGTTGCCGGGGAGCACGGCTTAGTAGTCGGTTTTCAATTTTCCTTTCTTTTTCTTTTGGCTTTATTTTTTTCATTTTTATCCTTTATCTGTTATAATTATTTTCTGACTTATTTTTGTTTCTCTTTTCTATGCGAAGGGACCACCCGAGGAGTTTGCGGCTCTTGGTTTTAGGACCCGTGCTTGAGGAGGAGCATGAGTAGAAGAGGAGCGTAGTTATATTAGATAGATTAGTTAGTTTATTTTCAGCACATTTCATTATTATTGTAATAATACAGGGACCTTGGACATTTTTGGACACTTGTCTATATCAAGGTATGTTTTGCCGAGCACCAGTGTGCTCGAGGGACCTCACTGCGGTTTTCGTCAGTTTTGGTTTTCTTGACTTTTATTTTCTTTGATTCTCGAAGATTTGGGTCCTAAGATTTAGGAATTTCCTTGATTGTGACGTAACTGATTAAGGACAAATCCCTAATTATTTGCATGCATCTATAGATCGTAATTAGACCTAATTAATAAAATATGTAAAAAGTTAACTTGGTTGCTAGAGAGGTCACGTGCCGCTAGAGGTCGTATACAATGCGTGTAGGATTCGTTGTGGCGGACAGCGATCGGCATCAGAGATCGGACTCCGACCTCTCTCTCTGACCAGTTAACTACAGTTCTTTACGATTAGAAATTGCTCATCTAAGGTCGTTTTCTTCTTGTATAATATAGGATAGTTTTATTTCTGTCTTTTAATTTATGCGCGGATCACCCTGCATATAGAGAGCTGGAGTCAGGCACGCAACTCTTACTTTGCATGCATCATCGTGTTTGATCGTGCATCGGTTTTTTCGACTTCTCCCCCTGCTTTGGACCTTAAATAAATCAGGAGATCGAAAAATCCCTTAGGCATTTGTTTGTTTATTGAAAAATACCTAAAAAAGTAATAATCATAAAATTAGGTCTGCTAAACAAACTTGACCGAAAAATACACTTGACTTAAAAATCTATCTTGGGAGAGCAATCCCCTCATTATTTTGTTTGCTTGCGTGAGAGAGTGACCCGCACACTAGGCTAGAGCCATACCTGAACTTTCATCAGACTACTGGTCTTGGGGTTAGTCGTTCTCCAGTGAGGATCTCTCTGGTCTCCGGTAAAGCGGGCCGCGATATCCTTAACAGAACGAGTTGATCGGGTAGCCGGTAAACAGTCCGCAACTTGTATTGGCTGGGAAAGATCTAGCTTTGGGAATAGGTCAGTCTCCTGAGAGCATCGGGTTCCTACCAGTTCGCTTAATCGCCCTGCTAGACTGAATGATCACCCAAATAAAATTGACAAGATAAAAGACCCAAACTTTATGGTCATCATCTCTCAGTATTGAGTAGGTGAATTGGGGGTTTGTTTGCTGATCTTGTTTGTTTCCAGATCCCATCCGCCTTTTTCTACATCACGATGATTGGTCGGAAGTCCCTTAGGCAGCCTTTGGTTGCACTGCTTTCGAGCACTCCGCCCCATTCATCTAGGTTGGTTCATGAGAGCCCGGACCCGCTCTCGGAACCCGAGTTCGATTCAGTCATGTTCCCCCTCGACCACCCTTCTTCCAGTCCTGAGGTTCCCGAGCATAGATCAAAGCAGATATTCATTCATTTGACGGCACCTGAGTTCGGGTCTTTTGCCTTTATAAAGACCCAAGAGATGGCCAGTAGCAAAGAGCGTACAGATGGACAGACCCAGACCACCACGTGTGTTCTAGATTAGGGCACCATCAACAACATCCTGTTAGCTTCCTTGGAGACGATGTAGAGACAGATCAGAGACTAGGGGTCTTTCATAGCAGAAATGCGCAGAGAGATGGCCTAGATGCAGGCTGACCGAGGAGAGCAGAACGAGGCCAGGGGTGGAGAGATACCAGAGTTCGTAGGTGAAGACGAACCACAGCCAGAGGAGCCACGGGAGCCAGTCCGACCAGCCAGACCGATGAGAGAGTTGCACAACCCTGGTGCGACTCTTACACATCGTTGGATTTAGCTTCCGGCAATCCTGGGGGATTTCAAGCTCCCCCTCAGACGATTCAATTGTTGCCCAAGTTTCATGGGCTAGCCACCGAGGAGCGCATCTCCATCTTCAAGAATTTGAGATGATCTACAGCATGGTCCATGCTAGATACATGGACGTGGACACCATCAAGATGATGGCTTTTCCGTTCTCCCTGGTCAACAGAGCAGTCTACTAGCTAAAGTATTTAGGGAGATACGTCACTTCGTGGGAACAACTCCGGACCGAGTACTTGAACAAGTACTGCCGATTCTAAAAGTTGAAAATAGAGCTTTGTTCCCGAGTAATTAGTTGCATATTTCCATTTATATTGCATAATTAGCAGTCATGCATGCATAAATAATATCTGCATTTTAGCATTCATATTTGCATTAAATAAGAAGCCCAATTCATTTGTAAAAATCACCTTTATATTCACCATATTTCACCTATTTGTATATTTTTTATAGTAACTCCAAATCTAATAAATTTAACTCTATAGTGTATATATTACTAACACTAATTAAAGAAAAATATCAAAAAAATACTAACTTGTAAAATTGACCAATAAAACCTGAGTCTAAGTTTGAAACTAGGAACCTTAAAACGCGTATAAATCTCTCACACAGTGTCTGATTTAGGTCTACTCACTTTTAAAATAATATACATTCAAAGACCTTCAAAATGAGACCAATTTCATTAAAATCAGAGATCGTATGTGAAACTTGGGTTTTGGGCCCCTAGTGTATAATGTACATATTGACCTTTTTGCCCTTGTATTTTATCCTTTTATTTTCTTAATTATTAAAAATATAAAAAAATAGGTTAAATTGTAAATATTCTGTTCATATTTTCTCTATTTTTATTTTGAATTTTCTCTTATTTAAAGATGATAAAAAAATTAGAAAAGATAAAATGCGGTATTTTATACCTGTAAGGTACCACCCAAAAATACACATTGTACAAATGACTTCTTTTGATTTTTGGCCCTTCACAAAAGTTGTAGATGTCGTTGTGATGAGCAACTTTCGTGTTGACCACTTTTTGATTTAACCCCTTTTGTTATTTTTTTATTTTTCTTTATATTTAATTTTTGAATTTTCTGGGAGCGACACGTGGCAGCTCCTGGACCCATCACGTGTCACCCCATTTTTTATTATTTTCGGAATTTTATTTATTTATTTATTTATTATTTTATCTATTTATTTATTTACATTTATTTATTTATTTTAGTTTTTTATTTATTATTTTATTATTTCAACTTTATTTTCTCTTCTTTATTTTTAGTAGCCTACTTATTTTACATATTATATTTTTATTTTATTTTATTTTCTCCCTTTTACTTCTTCTTTACTTGTCTTCCACTCCAAGCCACCATTTTCTCTACTCCCTCCACCATTCTCCCCACTTTCTCCATCTCTTTTCCAACTTCCTCCTCCTCTTTATATTCACATCTCCTCTGTCATTCATCTTCGTCCGCCCTTGCAGAGAGATTCCCAGAGCTCCCTTCTACCTATTGGTGACAACAATTAGGCAAGCGAGTGAGCGACGATGGTGTTATCTTCTCCGGCAAGATCCATGGAGTACCACGCCGTGCCGCAGCTTCTTCGACGAGCTGCACGAGCTCGGGCCAACTACCAACCCTCGAGCGACGACCAGAAGCTCTTCCCTGAGCCTCCAACCCCAGGTAGCTTCACTCCATTTCCTCTCTTATCTTCTTCTTGTTTTCTTTAGTTTCTCTCTGAATTTATTCCACCGCTCCGATCGCTTCCATACTCACCCAACCATCCACCGAGCTCCACCTTGGAGCTTTGTCCTTCGCGCCATCATCAGATCACCCCCACGACACTTCGACCTATCTCCGCTCACAGCTCCGCCGGTCACGGCATACGATCACCTCCGCCCGGTCAGCACTTCACGCCTCAGGCCTCACTACACCCCTCGCACTCTCACGAATACGATGCACATGCTTTCTGGCACAAACTAACCTTGCAGGACTAATCTCTTCATTGGCCGGAACCATCACCGGAGCTACTTCGCGCTTCGTCACCACCAACCTACAGATGACCCCCATTGCTTTCAGATGCTCAGGCAGCCCCCTGACTCTTCCACGATCGATCCTCGCTCTCTAGGAGTCTCCGGCGAGCTTCCACGAGCATGGGGAAGGACGGTTGAGCCAGAGCGACATCACCGAAGCCCCTCCAAGTCCGTCGCAGGAGGCGGCGGACCGGAGAAGATGAAGTATAGCTACCGTTGCATCCTCCTGATCCAAAGGTCCTCATCACGGCACATCACCCCGCACCCGCCTCCGTTGGATCTTCCTGATCTAACGGATCTCGTCGAGCCACGTTGCATCTACTTCGACATCCAGCTGCCGTTGGATTGATTGCCATCCAACGGCCATTACTCCGCCACGTCGCCCTCGCCCTCCAGCTCCAGATACCGTTGATCGACCTTGATATGACGGCCCGCATCACGCCACATCGTCAGCCATCAGCACCGTTGTATTGACTTCAATCTAGTGGCCCAGCTTGCGCCACGTAGCCAGCCTCCGAGCCTCTTCCCCAACCCTAGGCTCGAAGCACCCGAAGCTGCCTTGAGGCTAGGCCAAACCTCCCGAACCTCCCGAGCCTCCATCACCGTCCGAACCTATCCCCCTCACGTGTCTCTCATGTGAGAGCTAGGAAATTTGCAACGAGCCCCTGCAACTTTCAGAAATTGCATCTCAGTCCCTGCTAGGAACGTCATGTGAGGAGCATGTGTTTTAGTGGGAATTTTACATCCATGCCCCCAGCACTCACTTTAGTCCATGTATGCACGTTTTATTTTAAGAAATTTTATTTTCTGTTTTGTATTTTGGTCCTTATGTTTGCACGTATATCTAGGTGTCCATATTTCATCATTTTTAAATTCCAAATATTACATGTTAGTGTTTAACTTGTCCTTTATCTTTTGTGACATGTGTCATGTTTTTGTGAGCTGCATTGAATTTAATAATATTATTTTGGTGGAATTTGACATATTTTGCCCATTGTGTGCTTGAAATTAAGTATTAAATCATTTGTTGCTCCGAAAATCACCATAAAATCACATTAGACTTAGGTTAATTTGCTCTGCACTGCGCCCAAAAATCATTGCATTTGCACGCATCATAAGGTTTGAATAAATCAAAGAGCATTTTGCCTAATTGATTTTTAATAGGTCCAATTTACATAGATTTTTAGGTTCATTAATTTTCCTGGATTCCTCTCACTTAGACCTATCTAGGATAATTTTTATATCTGACAATAATGTGCTTTCATATTTATTAGAATTAATTTTGTAAAAACTGATCTGCATTCATATTTTATTCATTTTTAATTCATTTAGAGTCTAAAAATTCCAAAAAATTGCAATAACTTAGTTTCATAGCATTCCATCTTCTGGCCGAGTTTTATTAATTTTGGACTTTATTTGGCCATCTTTCTAATTTAACTTAAAAATTTCGCTAGAATTTGCACTGTATTTTCCTTTAATTGCATAAAATCTTATAAAAAGACCAAAAATATTCTTCTGAAAATCTGATCTCTAAATTAAATGAAAATTTACCTAAATAGACAACTGCCTCCCTGAGTTCGACCTTGGGCTTGCCCAAGTAAAATAAATCTGCCGTTTGAACTTGATTATCCATTAAATTTGAGTGGTTTTTGACGAAGTCTCGGTTACCTGACTATAACGAACTCCAAACCCAATTCGATTGATAATCATTTGAATTAACAAGGGTAGTCGAGGTGACTTCAGAATGGCGTCGTTGCCGGGGAGGCAAATGGCTTAAGATCACTTTAGAAAATTAGATTTATGTTTTCCATTCATTCGGGTAAACTGATCTCCGAACCACCTTGTAATTATTCCATTTTTTCAATTATTTGTCTTTCTCTCTCTCTGATATTTTTTTTATCTTTTTGTACGAGGGCTCGGTGGACTTGGAGCGGCTTTCTTGAAGTCGATGCATCTCGAAGTACATCGGAGGCCGATGATTCATGGATCAATTCAGATGTTGAGATGCCAAAAAGATGTTTATTTTCGTTAACTTATAAAAAAAGAAAAAGAAAAGAAAAGTTTGCATTTCTAGCGATTCCTGTTTGGGTTCTCGCGTGTGTAAGTCATAATAAAACGAGTCCCCGCGTGTTGTGTGGTTGCTTAACTGTGAACCCCTCAGGATCCGGGTACCCGTTTACGACAAAATTCACAATATTTCATTCGCATTGACCGCAGAAGTTGTAGAAAAACAGGGAAAATTTTTCGCGCATTTATGACATTCAATTCCAACACATAACCACAAAGTAAAAGAGACACATAGTACCAAAATTTCTTTTCATTAACATTCATATCAATTTACAATAGGTACAAGGATCTTCCATTTTACAACATATATCCCAAGTGTGATACAAAAGAGATAGCATATACATCACCAACTAGACAAAAACTGAGACAAAGTACTTCATACCGTCTAGTGTATACTATGTCTCCAGGAAGCATGTATAGCTACTGAGCGGCTACTGAACTGCAGGCTGTTTGCCTACCAAACACGTTAGGAAAGAAGAGGCGTCAGCCATTGCTGGTACCTCCCAAAAACTTATAAAAATAACTAGACATTTAATATGTGCAAAAGCAAGCAAGTAGAAAGGTGGAAAGTAAATTTTACATCTACTTGCGTATAAAAAGGTTTTTCAGGCTATTTTTAAGCATCTCAAATGTTTGTCCCATAACCCAACATTTCTCATATGTGACATTTTTATATAGTAGTTGAGTATTCATGAGTGTATGAGTGTAAGCACATATGTCATTTTCTTCAGAGATCATGTTGGTGAGTGATAATGAAAAAGTTAAGATTGGAAAGATCTCTTAATTTATTTAAATTCTTAGATAGAGACAATAGTCATTTCCTACTAATCCCAACTTTTGATCGTAACTCCTCCAATTCTTAACTTCAATATTTCAGATGTAACTTCAGATAATGTAGATGTAGATATGGATGATCTAGATATAGAATCGCCAAGTCTGTTGGCTAAGTAAACTCAAGCGGTGAAGAAGCCTACAAATGGCTCTTCCATCTCGCCCTCTAATTGGAAGCGCGGTCCAATAGAGGGATAGGTCTACTCCCAAACTACGCCACTGAGACGGGTGAGAGGGACTCCCTAAGAAAAGTCGCTCTAGAAACCTGCCTGACTAGTACAGGCGAACGAGCTCGTATGAAAAACTGAAAAACAAGGATCCCCCGCCTGGGTATCCTAAAAGACAGGGTCAGCGGAACTGGTCTAAAGTCATGATCCCAATGAGGCATAAAACACTGCAAGCTCGCGTAAAAACCGTGAAAGGACTGGGATCATAGACCCACGCACTTGGCGGCCGCTGCCCTAACTGGGCTTCCTATTCTCCCGCCCAGGTGAGAGTCACCGCGCTCTCGCACGATCATGTGTAAAAAGTCACCATGATCAGCACTATTAATTGTTATCAATGATTCATATACTTATGGATGCGCTTGATCTATATTTACATCATCCAAAAGACAACAAATTGTGTTAAATGATAATCCGCCAATGTATATGTAGAACTTATACTTGAACAAGTCATCCTTTGATCCATTTCTACTACTTGTGCCCTAATTCATATCTACTGACCTTAGAAGTCAACATTCATTCTTTTGATCTTTGCACATGCCTCCAAATCAGCGAGTAAACTTTTATTTGGGATCTCTCTATTAAGAGTAAATACAACATGTTCAACAAATCAAATGTTCTCTGATGAGTATTATTACCAGTAATACCATCACAAACTTAAAAAAGGATCCATGTGTAAACTTGTTTTATACCCACTAGCTGGATTGTGGTTCAAAGAAATCCATATATCCTTAATTATTAAATCCTCAATTTATGGGAAAAACTTTGCCACATAATTCTGTTATAACTGAATGCAAATTTTACTAAGTGATGAAAAGATATATATATATATATATATATATATATATATATATATATATATTCTGTTAAGTCTAGCTAAACCAACCCAATTACATTAATTTACCTAAGTCAGGAGTGATCATTCCAAATCAGATTTTCTTTTATACAATAATGAGATGATCAGATTCTCTACAGTTCCTACTAACTCAGTATCTCGCTCAGAATATACATATATCTGTGAGCACCTAAAAATGAATACCATATGTTGTTCTACCATACACCTGGCAAGCAATATTTTCAAAAGGGTAATTACTATCAATGTCAGTATTTAAAATACTGCTACTTTTCTTTACCCTTCAAGAATTATAAGATGTCAAAAAAATAGATTTTCATTCTGGTACTCCTTGTTAAACATTGTAGCCTTCAGAATTTATACATTCAATCATGTTGCTAAGTCTTAATAGAAGTATCAGTTTAATTATAATCCTAATATGGGTAATATGGTTCGTATTGCAAACGTGAGGGGTCATGATGGAAATATGCAACATGCAGGGGCACATGTTTATTTGCAGTTTCTAAAGGATCACAAGTATAATGTATCTAACAATACTTAACCTATAACTAATAGATTTGAGAATTTATGAAGATAAACCATCTAATGTCTCGTGTCATTTGACTCTAGATTTAACTTAAACTGAATATTCTGATTATGAATTTTATTATTTATGAACATGAGAAATATATTATGAATGAGAAGAAAAATATAATTTATATTTGAAACTGCATGAACGTCAGCAGAGGGGAGTTTTGGATAAAAAAATAAATAAATTTTGATTAACAGAAAATCCCCAAAATTAAACCCCCCAATTTTCTAAGATGTCTCCAATTAATTAATTAGAAGAAGAGATTGTAAATAGATCTCATGTATGGCAGCAAGAAGGGGGGAAGGGATGTACCTTAAAGCCTCAAAATTAGTGGATTTCTTGACATGCAGGAGGATTTCCAGCAGCTGTAGCTGGGAGTTCTTCTTGGAGAAGAAGGAATGGCTGCAAGGAGCTCTAATAGGAGAAAGAACAGCTAAAGATTTAGGGAGAGTTGGTCTCATACGGCTGGATTTTGGAGAATTGGGGGGAAAAGAGTAAGAGAACTTTCCTCGATGGGGCTATAAATAAGGGAGGGAAAGTATGGGGTGGTGCCAAGTGGTGAAGAGTAAGGTGTTAAGTGGCAAGGAGGGAATAGTACAAGTGATTGTACTGATTTTGACTTTTTTTGTAGTCGAGCATACTGTCAGTCTGTTATATATAATTTTTAATTTTTTTTTACAAAACTCTCTTTGTTTGAAAAAAAACTTCGGGCTAACCGTATTTGCGCATCGAGTGTCGGATTTCGACGCGAAATATCTCGAATTGATCGTCTTTGAACAACGATCAATACGAGTACAATATTGATATACTTTTGGTCGGGTTTGGATGCCCGAAATTTTCGTGATACGGTTTCGGTTTGAGGTTAAATTTTACTATTTAAAAATATCAAACGACCTCCGATTGACGAACGGTCGATTCCGTTGGTCTTGTATCGTCGAATCAGATCTAATGATGGTCTCGGTTCATTTTGCAGTTTCCGAATTTGCGTCGCTGCTTTTCACGGCGCGCAATACGAAGTGACCGATTTTTGATCGATTTCACCCGAACAATTTTTGATTCACTACTAATTGATCGTTTTAGGTTGGTTAGTATTGACTAACAACTTTATTGGGTTATTCGGACCTTATTCGGGTCGAGTTCGGGTTTGTAGAAATCCGGATGTTACAATTATAAAAACCTCAAAGGGAGTCTCGTCCTCGAGACTCGAGTTAAGGTTATTATGTGTCTTGGATTTCATTTGGTCATAAAAACCTCAAAGGGTTTTGAACCTATAAAAACCTCAAAGAGAAATCTAGCCATATTTTTTTAACATATATTTAATTACAAAAGCTTGTTTCAATTATTACCTCAGAAAAGTTGCGGGTATCGTGCCCACATGTCCGCTTCGGTCTCCCACGTCGCTTCTTTGACGCCATGTCGGTGCCACAACACCTTGACCAATGGAATCTCTTTGCTGCGAAGCTTCTTCACAGCACGATCAAGTATCTGGATTGGCTTCTCCTCATAAGTCAGATCTGGCTCCACGTCTAGATTCTCAGAACTGATGACGTGCCGAGGATCGTGGACATATTTCCTCAGGTTGGATACATTAAAGACATCATGGATAGCTGATAGATGTGGAGGAAGGGCTACTCGATATGCCACTTTCCCCACTCTCGCAAGAATCTCAAACGGACCCACATATCGCGGTGCGAGCTTGCCACGAACACCAAATCTCTGTACTCCCTTCATGGGAGATACACGGAGAAATACCCAATCTCCAACCTATAATTTATAGGAATGTCATTAGTATGAGATTGAGTTGAACACATATATATCATAATTGAGTGGATGAGGAGAAAATAATTAGATTACCTGAAACTCTAAGTCTCTCCTCCGACGATCTGCATAACTCTTCTGGCAGCTCTGTGCCGTCAGAAGCCTCCGTCTCACAAGATCAACAGCTCTCGCAGTCTCCTCCAAGAGATCTACAGAATATAAAGCATGATCGCCTACCTCACGTCAACTGAGAGGTGTGAGGCATCTCCGCCCGTATAGAGCTTCGAATGGTGCCATGCCGATACTGGAATGATAGCTGTTGTTATATGTGAATTCTACTAATGGCAGATGGTCCTTCCAGGACCCTTTCCACTCCAAAGTGCATGCGCGAAGTAGATCCTCAAGCGTCTGAATGGTGCGCTCACTCTGTCCATCTGTCTGCGGATGGTATGCAGAACTCATCTTCAGCTCTGTTTGTAGTGCTGACATGAACTGATGCCAATAATGAGATGTAAATCTCGAATCCCTGTCAGACACCACCTCTCGTGGTATACCATGTAGCCTGATAATGTTCTGCACATAGAGCTTGGCCAATCTAGATGGAGTGTAAGTCTTGTTGACAGGTATGAAATGGGATGACTTGGTCAACCTATCAACAACGACCCAAATGGAATCATGGCCTCCTGGCGTCTTCGGTAGACCTGTGACAAAATCCATAGAAATGCTCTCCCACTTCCATTCAGGAATGGGGAGAGACTGCAGTAATCCTGGTGGTCTCCTGCGCTCAGCCTTGACCATCTGACAGGTCATGCATCTGCTAACATGTAGCGCCACATCGCGCTTCATTCCATCCCACCAGAAATGTCAATACAGATCACGGTACATCTTCGTACTGCCTGGATGGATAGATAACCGTGAACTGTGTGCCTCATCGAGAATGTCTCTGCGAAGCTGCTCGTCATTGGGTACAACGACCCGTCCTGCCTTCCATAAAATAGACTCTGCTACGACAAAATCATCAACTTCGTCCTTGACAGCACGCATGTATCTATCATGAATCCAAGGATCGATCTTCTGGCCCTCTACAATACGAACCCAAAGACTGCTGTATCGTGGAGGCACAGCGGTAGAAATGGATGCGCTCTCATGAGGATGTCAATCGGTCAAAGTAGCAAGCGTATCCCATGTATATAGCCAGTTCGTCATACCATCAGCATGCGCTCTCCTGCTAAGTGCATCAGCCACCACATTTCCCTTACCAGGATGGTAAGAGATCGTGCAATCATAATCTTTAGCAGCTCGAGCCATCTGCGCTGCCTCATGTTCAGCTCCTTCTGATCAAAGATGTACTTCAGACTCTTGTGGTCTGTAAAGATATCAAAATTCACCCCATATAGGTAGTGACGCCAGATCTTCAAGGCGAAGACAACTGCCGCCAATTCCAAGTCATGTGTGGGGTAGTTCCGCTCGTGTGGTCTCAACTGTCGTGATGCGTAAGCAATAACCTGTCCTCTCTGCATCAATACTGCTCCTAGGCCTTCTCCAGATGCATCTGTGTATACTGCGTAGTCCTGAGTGCCTGAAGGAAGAGCAAGAATAGGCGTTGTAGTCAATCTCTCCTTCAGTGTCTGGAAGGCCTGCTCACATGAATCGTCCCAAATGAATGGGATTCCCTTCTGCGTCAACCGTGTCAGAGGACGAACAATGCGTGAAAATTCGCTGACAAAGCGTCTGTAATAGCCCGTTATCTGAGGAAGCTCCGAATCTGTGTAACTGTCTTGGGCTTCTCCCAAGACATAACTGCATCTATCTTCGCAGGATCAACTGCAATGCCTGCTCCAGAAATGATATGCCCAAGAAATGAGACCTGGGATAACCAGAACTCGCACTTGCTGAACTTGGCATATAGCTTGTGCTCCGGCAATGTATCTAAGACAATCCGTAGATCATTCGCATGATCCCATTCATTCCGTGAGTAAATGAGCACATCATCGATGAACACCACTACAAACTTGTCCAATTATGGACGGAAGATATGGTTCATCATATCCATGAAAGCCGCAGGTGCATTGGTGAGCCCAAACGGCATCACCACAAACTCGTAATGTCCATAGCGAGTCCTGAAAGCTGTCTTCAGAATATCTGACTCACGAATTCTCAGCTGATGGTAGCCTGAGCGAAGATCGATCTTCGAGAAAACCGAAGATCCCTGGAGCTGGTCAAACAAATCGTCGATACGTGGCAAGGGATAACGGTTCTTCACCGTTCTCTTATTCAGCTGCCTGTAATCGATGCACAGTCTCATGGATCCATCTTTCTTCTTGACAAATAGAACCGGTGCACCCCAAGGTGAAGTGCTCGGCCTCACGAATTCCAAATCAAGTAATTCCTGTAGCTGCACCTTCAGCTCCCTCAACTCGGCTGGTGCCATACGATATGGTGCCATAGAGATTGGCAATGTATTTGGTAACAATGTGATCTTGAACTCGATCTCTCTCTCAGGAGGTAGCCCTGGTAGCTCATCTGGAAATACGTCAGGGTATTTTTATACTGCTCGGATGTCCTGTGTCATCGGCTCTTGATCAGATACCTCCCGAACAAAAGCAAGATATGAATCGCAACCCTGGCCAACAAGTCGCTGAGCTCGCAACACTGAAATGTACTCCATGGTAGAGTCCTGTATAGAACCCTCAAAGGTGAATCAGGTGAACCTGGAATCCTGAAGACAACTGTCTTCCTAAAACAATCAACTAGTGCATGATGAGTAGATAGCCAATCCATGCCTAAAATCAAGTCGAACTCATCAAGCTGCAGAAGTAGACAATCTGTGATCATCTCGTGACCGCCAATCAGTACGGGCAAGTGCCTGACTATCAGTGAAATAATGAATAACTGGCCACCTGGCCCTCGGATTTGATACGGAGAAGAGAGAGTCTCTGCGACTCTACCTAAAGAAGCAAGTAGCCTCGAAGCAAGAAAAGAGTGTGTCGCACCAGAATCAAATAAGACATGGAAAGGTTGGCCCAAGACCGAGACCATACCTTTCACCACAGTAGCCACTGAACGTGACTGCTCCTCAGTAACTGCGTGTATTTGCCCCTACCTGGCTGGTGCGGTACTGGAACCTGCCACACTCTGCGTCTGTCGCTGCTGCGATCGCTTGAAGTTGGAGCTCCTGCCACGGAAACTCCCTGAACGATGTGCCTGAGGCTGAGACTGTGAAGACTGTGGCTGAGGCTCACCAGCTACCTGTGGGCACTATGAGCGATAGTGTCCCCACTCGTGACATCGGTAACATCGGACTGGTCGAGTAGATGGAGTAGCTGTGTCCCTGCTCCGAGCTGGTCCTGCATGTGGTCTATCTACTCGCTGCGACCCAGATGGTCGAGCGGACTCTATGCCACATCCGGCGAGTGCTCCTCCTAGAGTAGTCGATGGAGAAGAGCAAGCACTACCTGTGAAGGACGAACCTGTAGGTCGGAACCATCTGTCTGACCTCTGCTGCTGAAACGGTCGACGTATCGGTCTAAAAGATCGCCGTGGTCTAGGCGCTGCTCCAGACGAGCTCCCGAAACGTCTCCCCCTGATGTCCTTGAACTTCTCCGCTGCATCGGTAGCCTCGGAGATAGATGTGATGTGTAGTCCTGCCAGCTTCTCCTGTACCTCCTCTTGCATGCCGCCAATGAACTTTTCCATATTCTCCTCTGGAAATGCGCCAGCTGCTCGTGTATGTCGCGACAACTCTGTATATCTGATAAAATAATCCCAGACTATCATCTATCCCTGACGAAGCTCTGCAAACAGTCGACGCTGGGACTCCTTCCACTTCGCCGAAAAGAAGTGGGCTCTGAACCTCGTCTCGAAATCATTCCAAGTAGGCTCTCAGCCTAACTCGGACACTACAGCCTCCCACCATCGCTCGGCGAAGTCTGTCAGTGAATATTCTATGAAAGATAGCCACGTGTTTCGTGGCGCATGAATCGTCCTGAGCACCTTCATTACTCTCTTCAGCCACTGCTCAGCATCATCTGGTGGACATGTGCCCTCGAACAAGGGTATGTTGGCCCGCTGATAAGAAGTGAAGACCGACTGGTGCCTGTGAATGGCTGAATACTCGTGTGCATCCTCGTCAGCAAGGTCAACAGGGTCCTGCTCCCTGTCTAAGTATGCATCCTCCTCAGCTCCATGCTCTGGTATGTCCTCTAGTGGATCGTCAGGATGAGGCTGCTCCACCTCAACGAACTGGTGTTGGTCCTGTCGTATTCCATCCTGGGATGGATGGTACGTGAAATCTGACAGGTCCTCAAATCTCATCTCTATGTCCGTCTGTCTGTCAGCAATCTCAGTCTGTTGGGCCAATATATGCTCCTGCTGGCCTCTCATAGAAGCCTGCTGCTGCTGAAGATCGGTAAGTGCGCTCAGTATGCGTGCCAACTGATCAGAAGTATCCTAATCTGGTCGAGATGCCATGGCTCTGCATGAGAACCGTAATTAGTCATAAGAATTCCCTATACAGATATTTATCATAAATGCTTTTCTCTTCTTGGGATATAATATGAAAATTAATGAACTTGGTGACATATGTGGTTATTGAATATGAATGTCATATTTCCCTTCTTGGACTCACGACATGCCGGAAGACTGTCGCTATCCGAGAACTTAATACGATCGGAATTGAAATACTGCGAATGTGCGTATCGGGGTACCACTGCTCTGATACCAAATTGTGAACCCCTCAGGATCCAGGTACCCATTTACGACAAAATTCGCAATATTTCATTCGCATTGATCACAGAAGTTGTAGAAAAATAGGGAAAATTTTTCGCGTATTTATGACATTCAATTCCAACACACAACCACAAAGTAAAAGAGACACATAGCACCAAAATTTCTTTTCATTAACATCCATATCAATTTACAATAGGTACAAGGATCTTCCATTTTACAACATATATCCCAAGTGTGATACAAAAGAGATAGCATATACATCACCAACTAGACAAAAACTGAGACAAAGTACTTCATACCTTCTAGTGTATATTATGTCTCCAGGAAGCATGTATAGCTACTGAGCGGCTACTGAACTGCAGGCTGTTTGCCTGCCTGAAAAAGTTAAGATTGGAAAGATCTCTTAATTTATTTAAATTCTTAGATAGAGACAATAGTCATTTCCTACTAATCCCAACTTTTGATCGTAACTCCAATTCTTAACTTCAATATTTCAGATATAACTTCAGATGATGTAGATGTAGATATGGATGATCTAGATATAGAATCGCCAAGTCTGTTGGCTAAGTAAACTCAAGCGGTGAAGAAGCCTACAAATGGCTCTTCTGTCTCGCCCTCTAATTGGAAGCACGGTCCAATAGAGGGATAGGTCTACTCCCAAACTACGCCACTGAGACGGGTGAGAGGGACTCCATAGAAAAGTCGCTCTAGAAACCGACCTGACTAGTACAGGCGAACGAGCTCGTACGAAAAACTGAAAAACAAGGATCCCCCGCCTGGGTATCCTAAAAGACAGGGTCAGCGGAACTGGTCTAAAGTCAGGATCCCAACGAGGCGTAAAACACTGCGAGCTCGCGTAAAAACCGTGAAAGGACTGGGATCCTATACCCACGCACTTGGTGGCCGCTGCCCTAACTGGGCTTCCTATTCTCCTGCCCAGGTGAGAGTCACCGCGCTCTCGCACGATCATGTGTAAAAAGTCACCATGATCGGCACTATTAATTGTTATCAATGATTCATATACTTATGGATGCGCTTGATCTATATTTACATCATCCAAAAGACAACAAATTGTGTTAAATGATAATCCGCCAATGTATATGTAGAACTTATACTTGAACAAGTCATCCTTTGATCCATTTCTACTACTTGTGCCCTAATTCATAGCTACTGACCTTAGAAGTCAACATTCATTCTTTTGATCTTTGCGCATGCCTCCAAATTAGTGAGTAAACTTTTATTTGGGATCTCTCTATTAAGAGTAAATACAACATGTTCAACAAATCAAATGTTCTCTGATGAGTATTATTACCAGTAATACCATCACAAACTTGAAAAAGGATCTATGTGTAAACTTGTTTAATACCCACTAGCTGGATTGTGATTCAAAGAAATCCATAGATTCCTTAATTATTAAATCCTCAATTTATGGGGAAAACTTTGCCACATAATTCTGTTATAACTGAATGTAAATTTTACTAAGTGATGGAAAGATATATATATTTTCTGTTAAGTCTAGCTAAACCAACCCAATTACCTTAATTTACCTAAGTCAGGAGTGATCATTCCAAATCAGATTTTCTTTTATACAATAACGAGATGATCAGATTCTCTACAGTTCCTACTAACTCAGTATCTCGCTCAGAATATACATATATCTGTGAGCACCTAAAAATGAATACCATATGTTGTTCTACCATACACCTGGCAAGCAATATTTTCAAAAGGGTAATTACTATCAATGTCAGTATTTAAAATACTGCTACTTTTCTTTACCCTTCAAGAATTATAAGATGTCAAAAAAATAGATTTTCATTCTGGTACTCCTTGTTAAACATTGTAGCCTTCAGAATTTATACATTCAATCATGTTGCTAAGCCTTAATAGAAGTATCAGTTTAATTATAATCCTAATATGGGTAATATGGTTCGTACTGCAAACGTGAGGGGTCATGATGGAAATATGCAACATGCAGGGGCACATGTTTATTTGCAGTTTCTAAAGGATCACAAGTATAATGTATCTAATAATACTTAACCTATAACTAATAGATTCAAGAATTTATGAAGATAGACCATCCAATGACTCGTGTCATTTGACTCTGGATTTAACTTAAACTGAATATTCTGATTATGAATTTTATTATTTATGAACATGAGAAATATATTATGAGTGAGAAGAAAAATATAATTTATATTTGAAACTGCATGAACGTCAGCAGAGGGGAGTTTTGGATAAAAAAATAAATAAATTTTGATTAACAGAAAATCCCCAAAATTAAACCCCCCAATTTTCTAAGATGTCTCCAATTAATTAATTAGAAGAAGAGATTGTAAATAGATCTCATGTATGGCAGCAAGAAGGGGGGAAGGGATGTACCTTAAAGCCTCAAAATTAGTGGATTTCTTGACATGCAGGAGGATTTCCAGCAGCTGTAGCTGGGAGTTCTTCTTGGAGAAGAAGGAATGGCTGCAAGGAGCTCTAATAGGAGAAAGAACAGCTAAAGATTTAGGGAGAGTTGGTCTCATACGGCTGGATTTTGGAGAATTGGGGGAAAAAGAGTAAGAGAACTTTCCTCGATGGGGCTATAAATAAGGGAGGGAAAGTATGGGGTGGTGCCAATGGTGAAGAGTAACGTGTTAAGTGGCAAGGAGGGAATAGTACAAGTGGTTGTACTGATTTTGACTTTTTTTTTGTAGTCGAGCATATTGTCAGTCTGTTATATATTATTTTTAATTTTTTTTTTACAAAACTCTCTTTGTTTGAAAAAAAAACTTCGGGCTAACCGTATTAGCGCGTCGAGTGTCGGATTTCGACGCAAAATATCTCGAATTGATCGTTTTTGAACAACGATCAATATGAGTACAATATTGATATACTTTTAGTCGAGATTGGATGCCCGAAATTTTCGTGATACGGTTTCAGTTTGAGGTTAAATTTTACGATTTAAAAATATCAAATGACCTTCGATTGACGAACGGTCGATTCCGTTGGTCTTGTATCGTCGAATCAGATCTAATGACAGTCTCGGTTCGTTTTGCAGTTTCCGAATTTACGTCACGGCTTTTCGCGGCGCGCAATACGAAGTGACCGATTTTTGATCGATTTCACCCGAACAATTTTTGATTCACTACTAATTGATCGTTTTAGGTTGGTTAGTATTGACTAACAACTTTATTGGGTTATTGGGACCTTATTCGGGTCGAGTTCGGGTTTGTAGAAATCCGGATGTTACATTAACGTAGGATAGGACCTGCACTTGCAGCTCTTAGAGATCTCTTAAGACTGTTTGTGCTTGTAATCTTGGACTACACTTCACACTTAAAAGACGCACTTAGACCGCTAGACTTTAGTCAAATTTGAATTCGTTCTTCACTCGCTAATAGAACTGCCTGTCTAGGAGCGGCTTTTCTTGATTGCATCCATTTAGTGTAAAATTTTCAATTCAATATTGCATCCCGCATTGTAGAAAGCTGGAGGCACTGTAAGTCTTCTTACTCAAGCATTCATCAACGTTTTCTCGATGGCATCGGCTTTTTCTGATTCTCTCTTGGTTTTTCTAACCTACGATAAAGGAATTGGGACTAGACGGTAAATGTGATTGCTTCTGTGGATTAATATAAGTGACAACTAATCTCTAAAATCATGACTGCTAATTGAATTGGATCGAAAAAATTGGCTAAAATTAACCCTCGTTTGCGGGAGAGCAACCCCGATCTTGATTTCAGGTTGAGTGAGGGTACTAGAGTGTGTGTGCACACCCTAAGGTAGAGCCAAAAATCCCTGCCTTCCATATCGTGTACCCCGATCCGAGCAAATATCAAGGCTGAACTATGGGTTCAACTGACCAACGCCAAGTAGCCTCCGCCTACTCTGGTAGGTAGATAGGGGCAAAACTGCGGTGCATCGTGACAAGTTGCTAGTAGCCTCCGCCTGCTCCGGCAGGTAGATAGGGGCAAAGTTACAGCCTTGTCAGCCTCTGCCTACTCTAAAGGTAGATAGGGGCAGGTCCTTGAACTTTCAACTGGTGATAGGAGCGAAGAAAGGAAGGGCGTTGGTTTCTTAGGCGACAGGTTAAACATGGGAGATACATACGGCTTTGAGCCGACTCCCCTATAGGCCGCGTAACCTTTGCTATTTGCTTGAAAAGTCACACTTAAAATCAACAATACTAATCAGACTCGATTTCGGGTCCTTCACCGTGTTGAGTGTGAATTTAGGGTTTGCTCTTGCGTTTGTCTTTGTGTTTGTCCATGTGTGTTATCCTGTGTAATTGCACGTTTTCTACCTCGATCTGTTTCAAGATGTCGGGATATTGGTCCCCATACCGTGAAACCTCTGGTCATTCCTCCTCGACCATATATCGTTCATATTTACCTTCCCCTTCTTCCATGTATCCTCCGCCATCCATGAGACATCCTTACTCGTGGTCGATTCCACCTCAACCTAGTTATGAAGTCAGACCTTTGACTGACTTCTCCACTTCTTCGCATTTCTCACCTACTCCATATTCTAACACTCCGGATCCACTTCCATCTTGGACTGACTGTCCTTATTCTCGAGAGCTTGTTGGAATCAATGAACCATACGAAGAGCAAGCCACTATTGAGACAAATGATTGGCAGAATTACTTGGTTGATATAACATATTGAATGGAGAGGCATGCACCTATTGATCTTCTTGACTTGATTGACCCTAATAATCAAGCTTACATTGACTAGCCTGCATATCACACATTCGGAGAGCCTACTCATTCAAGGGCTTGGACTCATGAGCTAGACTTACCACTCCCCCGTTCATTGACTCCATCATATGATGCTCAAACCAATAATTGACATTCAGATGGTCCATACTCGACCCAGCATCACATGCCAAAGTCTAGGTATGTTGAGTATGAGACCCCAACGTCTCAGCAGTATCCTCCAATTGAGTAGAACTCTCCCATGATTTGTCATGAGAATTTTTTTTGGAGGATGACATTTCTAAACTTATTGAGAAGAACTAATCATTTGGTTCCAAGTAAAAAGATGTCATCGACATATTGCACTCAATTTCTTCCAGCTTGGGAATGCAAGTGGAAAAGGACATGAGTAGTTTTGAGGTTGAAAACAAAGCGAACATTAGGGAACCTACACACTATGTATAGCTAGAGTCAATTCTACCTCCATCTTATACTAACCACTTGCCTTCCTATCCAAAATCTGATCATGCATCCACCAAAAACACCAAAAAAATGAAAATATCAAAAAGATCAAAAAATAGAAAAATCTGAAAAACTCATAAAAATATAAAAATGAAAAAGACCTAAAAAAATTGGATCCTGTCCTAAGGGAAGCACTCGATGAAGAATTTATTTTTAATCTTCCCTTACTAAAGGCCATAGATCACTTCCCCGACCTTAAACGATTTGTGAGAAGTAAATTGATGGCCAAGAGGTCGGGCAATAAGTCTATGGCCACCTCCTTGGTGATGGGGAAAAAGACCAAGAACCGCAGAGTGAAGCGATTTCCCTGAGTTGAGTGTGAAATCAGACATCGTCTTTACCCATGCGAGAATCGATGATGACTCACCGATAAATATCCTCTCGACCTCTGTGTTTGACAAACTCAAACTCAGGCCAATCAGAAAGTCGAGAGAGATCGTCCAGCTGGTTGATCGATCTATCAAACGATCGAGAGGAACCATTTCAGTCATCCTAACTTTTCAAGGTGCTCTAGTCCAGGTAGACTTCGCGGTCATTGACATTGAGCATCGAGGAGAGTTCACCCAGTCTCCTATTATTCTTGGGAAGCCGTTCTTAGCCTTGGCTAAATCGGCTATAGATTGCGAGACTCGGGAAATCGATTTTACAACATTGGGAACACTTAGACCTCACCCATTCTTTGATACAATTTACTCTAAGGTGACCCGCACATCCGTTGACAATCATGACCATCGAGAGGTAGATGAGTCCCACCTCTCTGCTACACCTGAGAGACTGACTATCTGGACGATCGCTGGTTCTGAGACTCCCCTCACCTCCACTTCATCAACTGCTTGCACCACCACCATGGAAGCTTCTAAAGAGGACTCACAATCAGAAGCTATCATTGAGTCGGACACGACCTTTGTTGATTGGCTTAACCATTTTGATGATCCGACACAAGAGCCCAATAATGACAATCCAACTGAGATCACTAGCACCATCCCGAGACGTGTGCTGACCCTTCAGGAATATTACAATCTATATGGTGACTCGTCTAATGAGGAACCCATGGTCAGCACCGAACCACATCCCAGACCTTCAAAGGAAACAACCAAGATTAAATTAACCTCAAATAAAAACACAGTTGCTCCCTCCTCTAGTCAGTTATTTAGCGAGAGGAAGTCGGGAATTGATTCCTCGAGGTGTTCCCCAGAACCCCTCAAGGCGCGTCGCTCTCCTCTCCCTCTTAATGATTCAGGTTCTAGAAAACTTACTAAGTAAGTCTCCTTCAGCATTCCAGAGAAGGAATTTTCGGAGGAATCCTCATCGGGTCCGGATAAGGTGGTTTATATGAGTGAACTGTTCTCAAGCCTTATCTAAGAAAGAAGTCGTGTGTCGACCCGCATTGGACGATCCCTTCACCTCACTACTATTCACCTGAGGACGATTCCGATAGCGACACACTTGTATATTACCCACCTCCTCACTCCCGCAAGAAGGTCCGTCACAAACCTTCTTGATCTCTGTATATTCTCACTCTTCCTTGTATATATTTCTTTCCCTCCCTCCCTTGTGATTCGAATCACTTGCCCCGGCTCCATATCGTTTCATTTTACAGCTATATTTAGGATGACCAGATCCTAAGTATAGGGGGAGAGTGACTCGAGTCTCTACATCATTCTATGTACATTCTCCAGATCTCATTGGTCCTCATACCCAATCATGTCCCTTACTTAGGCTGACCAAAGCCTAAGTATAGGGGGGACCGATGCCCATCATGTATATATTCTCATCCATTTCCCCTCTTAACCTCGCCCATCCCATTTTTTTGATCTTCTTCTACACTTAGGCTGCCCGAGCCTAAGTATAGGGGGGCAGAGCGACTTCTATATATTTTGCTATTTTAGCTCTCCTATGCTTAGCACGAGCTATGTTGTTTTTCTCACTTTTCGTGCTCTGAGGACATAGCACACGCTAAGTATAGGGGAACGTGTATATATTACATATATACTTTACCCATAGCTCGTACTTTCGTGTATTTTCACGTATTTTTGTATATATTATGCAATAATTATGGGTGGGTAAAAATCGATTTTTTTGTATACTTGTATACTATATTGTAAATACTTGTCAAACTTTTGTAAATAAAAAAAGTGTAAAATACATGTATACTTGTATATTGTATAACACTTGTATAATTTGTATAATACTTATAAACTCTTGTAAATTGTTGTAACATAAGAGGTATACCAAATTAAAAAACACACAAAAAATAGGCTTCTTATTTACTCTTGCATATCATCCTTGCATTAAAAAAATGTCTTCCACTTCATTTACATAGCATGTCATCTACATCTTATATGCATATTTTGCATATGCATAGTGAAAAGCTAGTGGGTTCTGAATTAAGTTATGAATAGATGTTGAGGAGGGACTTGACTTGACCTTAATCCACCTAATTTCAAAGGAATGGAGTTAAGATATCTCAGGTCAAGTGACTTAATTCTTTGAGTCTGTAAATCTATGTTCACATGTCATCTTGATTAGTCTAAGTAGAATATCTCGTGCACACGCATGATTCTTTTAGACGGTGACCTAACTTGGACAAGCACCATGCACGTAGCTCTTCATTGATGAGGTAGTGAGGAGGTAGAATCCTTTGGCTTGGAGTAGCACACGTGTGGAAACATACGTTCTCCTCTAGGGAGGGTAGTGCATCTCAACCTAGTCTGGTGGTGTTGACATCTAAGGAAATAATGTTATGGGTTGCAATAATGCTGCAAAAGAGGGATAGTCTACTGGCTCAAGAGGAAAAAGTCCTGATGTACATGCTGCACCTTGTATATAGTTCAAAAAAATAAAAAAAAAGAAAAAAATGCAAAAACTCCAAAAAAATGGACAGGCCTGAGTGAAAAAAAATTGCCTGCTGGAGTATGTATATTAGCAAGAAGTCTGCAGCTGGATGACTTGGCTACACTGGTCAGGCATCCTGGGATAGGTAGCTACATTGGTTACCATCCATTCTTCTCTCTACCCCCTCCTCTTGAGCTGGTCGCACTTGAACTTAGAAGGGAATACCCCGCTCCCCAAGGAAAGAGTCACTGGCCCGGGTAATTAGAGTTACCTTGTTAGAGGAGGCTGCTTCTTAGCCGTTTCTGATGTGGAGAGCTATTTTTCACTTACACAATACAAGTAAGATTCATAGTCATCAGAAATTTGCGTATGAGGATTTGTTCTGACCTGACTGTTGAGGCATCTTGAATAGAAGACTTGTGGAACTTAAAGTCTGTTAGGTCTTAAATTCAGATCCCAATATGGTTCTGCCATATTATTAATCCAGAGGTCGAGTCAAGCTCCATTTTCACCTTTTGTTCATGACTTTGGTATGGAACCCAATCTCATTTCACTTTTGCATTTCATTTTAGTTGCTCGGGGACGAGCAAGGTCGGGGACGAGCAAGGTTTAAGTATAGGGGGTTGATGAATCTGTGATTCATCACTCTAAAAGTTGAAAATAGATCTTTGTTCCCGAGTAATTAGTATTTTAGCATTCATGCATGTATAAATAATATCTGCGTTTTAGCATTCATATTGGCATTGAATAAGAAGCCCAATTCATTTGTAAAAATCACCTATATATTCATCATATTTCGCCTATTTGTATATATTTTATACTAACTCCAAATCCATTAAATTTAACTCTATAGTGTATATATTACTAACACTACTTAAAGAAAAATATCAAAAAATACTAACTTGTAAAATTGACCAATAAAACCTGAGTCCAATTTGAAACTAGGAACCTTAAAACACACATATCTCTCTCAACAGTGTCTGAATTAAGGTCTACTCACTTTTAAAGTAATACATTCAAAGACCTTCAAAATGAGACCAATTTCATTAAAATCAGAGATCATATGTGAAACTTGGATTTTGGGCCCCTATTGTATATTGTACATATTGACCTTTTTGCCCTTATATTTTATCCTTTTATTTTCTTAATTATTAAAAATCCAAAAAAATAGATTAAATTGTAAATATTCTGTTCATATTTTCTCTATTTTTATTTTGATTTTTCTCTTATTTAAAAATGACAAAAAAATACAAAAGATAAGATGCGGTATTTTATATCTATAAGGTACCACCCAAAAATACACTTTGTACATATGACTTCTTTTGATTTTTGGCCCTTCACTAAAGTTGTAGATCTCGTCGAGACGAGCGACTTTTGTGTTGACCACTTTTTGATTTAATCTCTTTTGTTATTTCATTTTTGTTTTTCTTTACATTTAATTTTTGAATTTTCCGGGAGCGACACGTGGCATCTCCTAGAACAGCCACGTGTCACCCCATTTTTTATTATGTTCGGAATTTATTTATTTTATTTATTATTTTATTATTTTATTTATTTATTTACATTTATTTATTTATTTATTTATTTATTATTTTATTACTTTACTTTATTTTCTCTTCTTTATTTTTAGTAGCCTACTTATTTTTATTTTATTTTATTTTATTTTCTCCCTTTTTTCTTCTTTACTTGTCTTCCACTCCAAGCCACCATTTTCCCCACTTCCTCCACCATTCTCCCAACTTTCTCCATCTCTTTTCCAACTTCCTCCTCCTCTTTATATTCACATCTCCTCCATCATTCTTCTTCATCCGCCCTTGCAGAGAGATTCCCTGAGCTCCCTTCTACCTGTTGGTGACAGCGACTAGGCAAGAGAGTGAGCGACGACGGCGTTATCTTCTCCGACAAGATCCACGACGTAGCACGTTGTGCCACAGCTTCTTCGACGAGCTGCACAAGCTCGGGCCAGCTACCAACCCTTGAGCGATGACCAGGAGCTCTTCCCCGAGCCTCCAACACCAGGTAGATTCACTCTATTTCCTCTCCGATCTTCTTCTTGTTTTCTTTAGTTATTCTCTGAATTTATTCTGTCGCTCCGATCGCTTCCATCCTCACCCAACCATCCATCGAGCTCTGCCTTGGAGCTCTGACCTTCGCGCCATCATCAGATCGCCCCCACGCCACTTCGACCTATCTCTGCTCACAGCTCCGTCGGTCACGACGTACGCTCACCTCCGTCTGGTCACCACTTCACACCTCAGCCTCACTACATCCCTCGTACTCCCACAAACATGATGCACATGCTTTCTAGCACGAACTATCCCTGTAGGACCAATCTCTTCATTGGCCGGAACCATCACCGGAGCTACTTCGAGCTTCGTCGCCACTGGCCTACAGACGACCCAATCGCTTTTAGACGCTCCGACAGCCTCATGACGCTTCCACGATCGATCCTCGCTCTCTAGGAGTCTCTGGCGAGCTTCCACAAGCACAGGGAAGGACGGCTGAGCTAGAGCGACATCACCGGAGCCCCGCCAAGTCTGCCACAGGAGGCGGCGGACCGGAGAAGATGAAGTACAGCTACTGTTGGATCCTCCTAATCCGACGGTCCTTGTCATGACACGTCGCCCCGCGCCCACCTCCGTTGGATCTTCCTGATCTAACGGATCTCGTCGAGCCACGTCGCATCTGCTTCGACATCCAGCTACCGTTGGATTGATCGCCATCCAACGGCCATTACTCCGCCACGTTGCCATCACCCTCCAGCTCTAGATACCGTCGGATCGACCTTGATCTAACGACCCGCATCATGCCACGTCATCATCCATCACCACCATTGGATCGACTTCAATCTAGCGGCACAACTTGCGCCACGTAGCCAGCCTCCAAGCCTCTTCCTCGACCCTAGGCTCAGAGCACTCGAAGCTACCCTGAGGCTAGGCCGAACCTCCTGAGCCTTCATCGCCGTGCGAGCCTAGCCCCCTCACGTGTCTCTCACTGAGGGATGGGAAATTTGTAAGATGCCCCTGCAACTTTCAGAAATTGCATTTCAGTCCCTGCTAGGAGCGTCACGTGAGGAGTACGTGTTTTAGTGGGAATTTTACATCCATGCCCCCATCATTATTGGTATTTTCAATTTCATCCATGTATGCACGTTTTATTTTAAGAAACTTTATTTTCTATTTTTGGTCCATGTGTTTGCACACATATCTAGGTGTCGATATTTCATCATTTTTAAATTCTAAAAATTGCATGTTGTAGTTTAACTTGTCCTTTATCTTTTGTGACACGTGTCATGTTTTTGTGAGTTGCATTGAATATAATAATATTATTTTGGTGGAATTTGACATATTTTTCCCACTGTGTGCTTGAAATTTAGTATTAAATCATTTGTTGCTCCTAAAATCACCATAAAATCACATTAGACTTAGGTTAAGTTGCTTTGCATTGAGCCCAAAAATCATTGCATTTGCATGCATCACGAGGCCTGAATAAATCAAAGAGTATTTGGCCTAATTGATTTTTAATAGGTCTAATTTACATAGATTTTTAGGTTCATTATATTTCCCAGATTCCTCTCACTTAGACCTATCTAGGATAATTTTTATATCTGAAATAATGTGCTTTGGTACTTATTAGAATTAATTTTGCAAAAACTGCACTGAATTCATATTTTATTCATTTTTAATTCATTTAGAGTCTAAAAATTCCAAAAAATGCAGTAACTTAGTTTCATAGCATTCCATCTTCTGGTTGAGTTTCATTAATTTTGGACTTTATTTGACCATCTTTCTAATTTAACTTAAAAATTTGGCTAGAATTTGCACTGCATTTCCCTTTAATTGCATAAAAATTTATAAAAAGACCAAAAATATTCTTCTGAAAATCTGATCTCTAAATTAACTGAAAATTTACCTATGGAGACAGCTGCCTCCCTGAGTTCGACCTTGGGCTTGCCTAAGTAAAATTAATCTACCGCTTGAACTTGATTATCCATTAAATTTGAGTGGTTTTTGACTAAGTCTCGATTACCCGACTGCAACGAACGACAAACCCAATTCGATTGATAACTCAGTTGAATTAACAAGGGTAGCCGAGGTGACTTCACCAGGCTGTAACCTATCACAGGATATCACGGGTCGATGCAGGTCCATCCACCTCTTCAACAGCTGCAGTACAGACAGAGTCGTCAGCCGCTGATATGGCATCATCAACGAGAAGCTGGACTGCGTCGAGATTATCGAGAAGAAGCAATGCTAGGGAATGACACAGATTGATCAGTTGGCACAGACATTGAGTGACCTGAAGACCCATATCATGTGTCTCTAGGAGGCACAGACAACTTCTCAGCCCCGTCTTAGGTCACGGGCTGACCCCAGCAGTGACAGCTCGACCCAGCACCCTGCTCAGTACCGATAGGTCCACCATGCTCAGGCGGAGTCATTCCAGCAGCCGCAGCAACGGTACCTTCAGCCACCACCGTCTCAGGACACTCAAATGGTGGTGTGCCAGCAGGATCAGCCCCTGGCAGTCCTTCCTCCACCCCCTTTCGAGCAGGAGATGTTGATGGAAGTCAACGGGATTTGGTACGACCAACAGCAGCCTGGGATCCGCCGAGATCACCCCGGATTCAGGTGGTCAACCGGAGGTGCCTCATCCCAGCAACAGCCTCCAGCTCAGGGTGGACAGTTCGGCCAGCCTCAACAGCAGCCCCAGTTCCCACACCAGCCACAACAACAGCATTACCAGCAGGGTCCTCATCCCTACTAGCAGGGACGGCCGTGGAGGCAGCACCAGCAACAGCCTCAACAGTATTCTCAGTTCCCCCTCATCCTTCCCAGCAGCAGCCTCACTTTCAGAGAAGCAACTCGTCCGGTTCTCATGGGCTAGCCTATGAGAACCCAGCACTCGATGATATATCCTTCCTACTTTTCGATCAACAGGACACTTTCAAGCAAGAGATGGACAAGTTCCTCCAGGAGATGAGGGAGATCATTAAAGGGAAGGCCGCCATACCTGCTCAGATCAAGCCAAACCCAAACAACTTAAAACAAAAGTCTGAGTAGGTACAGTTCACAGAGGTTACCACTCCTAGTGACTTATTGGGTGACATTGCTTCATATACATTTTATGCTGACTTCGTTACACTTAGGAGCGGTAGGATGTTAGCAGGCAGCGCCTCGTCTGAGCGACGACACCACGAGGACGCAGGAGCACCAAACGACGAGGATAGCGGTGCTGTTGCCGCTCATGATGATGATGACGGTGGTGCTGATGCCACCAAAGATGTTGATCCAACCGACGGTACTGAGGCTGTCGTATCCCCAGATGCCGATGGTGGTACTGATGCCACCAGAGATCCAGATGTTGAGCCAGAGTGCGGTGCTGATGCCGTAGTTTCTGATGCCGTGGGTGGTACTAAGGACACCCCTTCTATTCCAGTTGTATTTCCTCTAGTTTTTGTACCCCGGGACTTTACAGAAAATACCAAAAAATTAATAAAGGAAAGGATTCTTCATCTTTGAGTCCATATGTGATGCATGATGATACTTGTATGGATTATATTCCTTCTTAGTAGCAGGAACCCATTCCTAGCCCTCTATCTGAGGAGGGTCCAGCCATCCCCTTCCCTCAAGCACTTTTCTTGGCTAAGGGGACTAAAAAAGAAAATCCAAAAAAATCGCAACAATTAGAGTTCAACCGGCAGATGATTGATAGATTTCATATTCAGCTGGTTCTACAGGAGGTACTTGAGCACATCCCTCTCTTCCAGAAGAACTTGAGAGAGAAGACCACCATCCGCAGGAAGAAAAGGAACCATAATGCAGAGATCCATGTGCTCACTCATGCCACCTGCTTCGCCATCCAGAACCGTTTGCCAGCCAAAAGGCCAGATGCAGGAGCTCCCTATGTCAGATGCCATATTCATGACCAGATATTTGATCGGACTCTTTTAGACAGTGTCTCTTCCATCAACCTCCTTCCAGCAGCCTTACTCGATCGATTCGAGTTTGGCCCTCTTCGATAGAGTAGGAAGGTCCTTCAGTTTGCTGATAGATCTGTCAAGAGACCAAAGGGTTTGTTGAAGATGTGGTTGTCACAATTCAAGGCTTGAAATTCCCCGTGGACTTCGTTGTGTTGGACATTGGAGATCCCTGAGTCTGTGACCGATACCCCATCATTCTAGGGCATCCATTCTTGGCCACATCCAAGGCAGTGTCTTACCATGATAGTGGGAAGGTATACTTTTGCGTTGAGGGTGAGAGTATACAAATAGAGATGTTCGACGAGACCAAAGCACGAGATTCAGCCTGCTTAGAGCAGCCCAGTGATGTAGAGCAGATAACAGAGGCAGAGCGAGACGTCCACTAGGAGTACGACTTTGTGATCATTGATGATGAAGCCGCTTAGTCTGATCCCGTTTCACGAGCCCTCCTCTTACCTTTAGATACTGCAGATTCACAGATCCCAGCAGAGGAGAGTTTGGAGATCACATTCTTGGTAGAGGACACATTTGAGGTTGAGGAACTTGTTCAAGATAGCGAGGCAGAGTACATTTCTTGTGATTCAGATTCAGATCCCTGAGAGTCAGATATAGATTGGGCCGAATTTGATGAGTTGATACCGTGTCTGATTCCAACAGAGCCAACAGCTAGGGTGGATATTGAGCCGACGCAGATTACGGATACACAAGCAGGGCCAGCTTCGCTAGATATTCATGATCAGCGAGAGTTCTCACGTGTAGATTTGGTGGCATTCACTCAAACATTTCAGAAGACAGATTTGCCAGCTCCCAGTTGTCCAGAACTGAAGCCTTTGCCGCAGTTGCTAAAGTATAGGTTCCTTGTGGGTGAGCATGAAATGTTCCCAGTCATTATCTCAGCAGATTTTATTGGAGTGCAAGAATCTCGTTTGATGGAGATTCTTGAAAAGAACTGCAAGGTGATAGGATGGAGCGTAGCTGATCTCCAGGGGATAAGTTCGGCCATGTGCTCCCACCATATCTATCTCGAAGAGGATGTCAAGCCATCACGTGAGTTCCAGTGACGGCTGAACCCAAATCTTAAAGAGGTAGTCATGAAGGAAATCTCGAAATGGTGGAGCATCGATTTTGTCTGCCCCATCTTCGACTTCAAGTGGGTTAGTCCATTACATATGGTGCCCCATAAGATGGGTATTACTACAGTTGTGAGTGAGTCTGGAGAGGAGATAGCTACCCGGGTACCCACTTCTTGGAGGGTCTGTGTGGACTACAGACGATTGAATCAGGCTACCAAGAAGGATCATTTCCCACTGCCTTTTATTGATCAGATTATAGAGAGGCTAGATAGGAAGAGTCATTACTACTTTCTTGACGGGTACTCCGGCTACAATCAGGTGGCCATTACGCTCGAAGACTAGGATAAGACTACATTCACCCTGTCCATTTGGGACTTATGCTTTCAGACGAATGCCCTTTGGTCTATGTAACGCCCCGGTAACATTCCAAAGGTGCATGTTATCCATTTTCTCTGACATGGTGGGTGATTGTTTAGAGGTCTTCATGGATGATTTTTTGGTCTATGGCGATGGATTTGATGTTTGTCTTGAATGAATAGACCGTGTCCTTCAGCACTGCATTGAGGTTCATCTTGTTTTATCCTAGGAGAAGAGTCACTTCATGGTGACTCAAGGGACGGTGCTTGGTCATATCATCTCCAATAGGGGCATGGAGTTTGATCCGGCGAAGGTGGACATTATCAGGAAACTCAATCCACCATCCAACCTGCGAAAGTTACGGTCCTTTCTAGGGCATGTCAGCTTCTACCGACGGTTCATTCATGATTTTAGTAGGATTGCCTGACCGTTGACTGATTTGCTGACAAAAGACATCGAGTTCATTGTAGATGATAAGTGTCTCGCGTCATTTGAGACTCTCAAGAGTCTAGTTGTTGAGGCTCCTGTCCTTCAGCCACCTGATTGGTCTCTCCCATTCAAGATCATAACGGATGCCTTCGATTTTGATGTAGGGGCCATGCTAGGACAGAGGAGGGATGGAGTACCTTTTGCCATTCACTACGCTAGTCGTACATTGGATATCGCACATCGGAACTACACTGTCATTGAGAAAAAGATGCTAGCCATAGTTTTTGCCTTGGACAAATTCAGATCATATATCATTGGATCCAAAGTGACTATCTTTACTGATCATACCGCCATCATGTACCTCATGACAAAGAAGGATGCCAAAGAGAGACTGACTAGATGGATCCTTCTACTCCAGGAGTTCGATATTGAGATTAAGGATAAACCTGGAGTCAAGAATGTGGTGGCAGATCATCTCTCTCGATAGAGAATCTTGAGGAATATGAGCAGACTGATCCCATTTCAGAGACCTTCCCAGATGAGGGATCCTTGCTATCACCTCACTCCCGTGGTACGCCGACATTGTGAAATATCTTGTTGCCAAGAAAGTTCCACAAGGTTGGCCCAGGCACCAACTTAAGACCTTCCTCGAGAAGGCCATGTTTTACCTCTAGGAGGATCCCATCCTTTACCATGAAGGAGGGGATAGCGTCTGGTGTCGGTGCATTCCTCAAGAGGAGCACCATAGCATCCTCTCATACTACCACAAGCTTGAGGCAGGAGGAGACCATTCTGGGAGGAGTACAACATAAAAAGTGCTCCAATTAGCCCTATGGTGGCCTACTCTCTTCAAGGATTCTGATGAATTCGTGAAGAGGTGAACTAACTGTCAAAGGATGTGCACTTGTGGACACCGTGATATGATGCCTATGTAGCCCATTCACTTATGTGAGGTTTTTGACGCACGGGGCATCGATTTCATGGGTCCATTCCCTAAGAGTCAGAGATTCGAGTACATTCTGTTGGATGTGGATTATGTGAGTCGTTGGGTTGAGGCCATTCCCGCCCGAACCGCAGATGCTAAGACTATTTGCAAATTTTTGAGGAAGAATATCATTTCACGGTTCGGGGTGCCTAGAGTATTGATATCTGACAGGGGGTCTCATTTTATCAACGATAAGGTAAAGGCCCTTGCTAGCGAGTTCAGCATAGATCATTGAGTTGCCACTCCATATCATCCTCAGACCAATGGTCTTGCTGAAATGTCGAATAGGGAGATCAAGACGATACTGCAGAAGGTAGTCCTCCCAGATCGAAAGGATTGGTCACGGCTTTTGGACTCGGTCTTGTGGGCATATCTGACTTCCTTCAAGATTCCTTTGCGTACATCTCTCTTTCGTCTCGTTTATGGCAAGCCTTGCCATTTACCTGTTGAGATTAGGCACAAGTCACTTTGGGTTGTCACTGATATATTATTGGATCCAGTGAGTATAGGTGATCAAAGGAAGGCAGAATTGGCATCCCTAGAGGAGCTTAGAGATACAACCTTTTCAAGCAGCCTACAATATAAGGAGCAAGTAAAGATATGGCATGATTCTCACATCAGCCATAAGCAATTTGAGCCAGATCAGAGAGTATGGTTGTTTGATGCCAGGCTTAGATTATTTCTAGGGAAATTGTAGAGTAAGTGGAAAGGACCATACATGGTCCAAAAGCTGCTTGACAACGGGAGTATTGACATATCTGAGATGTCATCTGAGTCCACCTTTCGTGTTAACAGTCAGCGTCTCAAACCATATATAGATCATGAGCCTCTAGTATTTAACGTCACCTCGATTCATTTTGCATAAGATGTGGTCTTTGAGTCACATTAGTTGCATCTCGTGCCTGATTATCACTGTCTCCCACCTTGTATAGATCCATATGTCCATATCATCTCATTCTTGTGATTATGTTATACTTAGGGTGCACTTTACCCTAAGTATAGGGGGTGTCAGACTCGATTATTCTTGTGAATCTTTTTTTACCTCTATTTTGTTGCCTATACTTAGGGATATTTTACCCTAAGTATAGAGGAGGTAAACCTTGTACATATTGTTACTCGGTTTTCCCTTTATGTACAGTCTGCTATACTTAGGATTACTTGATTCTAAGTATAGGGGGAAACATCGAGCCCTCTTCATTTTATTATTTGATTCGTTGTTGTAGTATATCCTTTCTTTTCACTTCCCTATACTAAGCACGAATTATGTCTTCTTCTTCATCGCTCTTGATTCACTCTGAGAACATCGTTGGAGCTAAGTATAGGGGGTGTCGTATATATTACATATATACTTTAGCCATAACTTGGACTTTGTGTGAGGGTGTTAATAAATAAAATGGATAATAATCAACTATTAAAAATCGTAAAAAAAATAAAATTTCTCTTGTACATAAAATTCTTTCTTGCACATACATAGCTATTTATAAAAAAATATTTTTGTACAGATGTTTGTAAAAATGTTTTGTTTGTAAAAAGTTTGTAAATATTTTGGTATAAAAACTAAGTATATAGTACAATTTTTTTGTAAAATGTTTGAAAAATAAAAAAGTTTGCAAAAACCCTTGAGTATATATTTGTAAATAGTTTGCAAAACTTCTGCATCCATACATACATTCATACATTTTTAAAAAATCTTGCACAGTTTCAAAAACTTTGCATAAAAAGTTTTCTTGTATATACTTGTATATTTTTCTGAATCATGGTTGACATTTAAACTAGCCTGGAATTAAATTGGAAAATGGAGCTTGGTCAAGACCTTAATCCACTTAATTCTAAGAGGAACCTTATAGGATTTAGGGTTGAGACTTTTCACGTCCATTGGTGACTTAATTCTTTGAGTCCACTAGGCTATGATCACATGTCATCTCGATGAGCCTAAGTGGAACATTTAACAACACACACATGACTCTCACAGACAATGGATTTACTTGCACCAACACCTTACACATAGCTCTCTACGGATGAGGTGGTGAGGAGGCAGTTTCCTTTAACTTGGGGTAGCATACGAGGCTAGTACTTCTAGGCAGAACCTCTCATCTTCTTTTAGGGAAGGAAGTGCATCTCAACTTGGTTTGGCAGTGTTGAGATCTAAAGACAGGAGTTGTGGGCTGTAATAATGCTTCAAAAGAGGGATAGTTTACTGGCTCAGGAGTAAAAATTCCCTATGTATATATGATGCACCATGTAGATATATTGTACATATGCACATCAAAAAAAGTGCAAAAGAAAGAAAAACTCCAAAAAAATTGGTGGGTCTGGTAGAAAATAAATTACCCACCGGAGTGTATATAGCAAAATAAAGCAAAGCTTATGTTACCCATTCTCATCTCATGAAGCTTGCAGCAGGGTGACTTAGCTACACTGGTTGGGCTCCCAGGGACACATGGCTAAACTGGCCATGGTCCATTCTCTTCTTTCCCCTCTTCTTGAGCCGATTGTACTTGAACTTAGAAGGGAATACCCTGCTCCTCGAGGAAAGAGATGCTTGACTAGGGCATTAAAGTTACCTTGTTGAGGGAGGTTGTTTCCTTATCATTTTTGAGGTGGGGAGCTACAAATCACTTGCACAGTACAAGGAAAGATTCATGGTCATTAGAGTTTGTGTATGTAGACTTATTCTGATATGGATTATCGAGGAGTCTTGACTAGAGATTAGTGGAACTTCGAGGCTGTTGAGTCTTAAACCTAGGTCCAAATAAGGTCCCGACAAACTAATAATCCAAAGGTCTGACTGAGCTCCATACTCCAATTTAATGAAGACAAGTTTAATAATCAACCTTGATTCTCCTTCTTTTTCTTTTCTTTCTCTTTTCACTTCTTTTTCAAATAAGTGTTTGCTAAGGGACTAGCAAAGGTAAAGTATAGGGGGTGATGAATCCCTAATCACCACTCTTTATTCTTTTCTTTTAGCTAATTATGTTTGCAATGCATCATGTAAATAGATGTAAATACAATAAGTTAGCATTACGCATGTATTTGTTAAATATACATAATTAGCATGTATTTATGCGAAAATAAAAGAATAAATGAGAGGAAGAAGGAAGGAGGTATTTAAAATAAATACAGAGTGACCCGAATCCCAAGAGAAGGTCAAGCATTGGCTTGATCGCCAAATAAAAATAAGCAGAGAGAGATAGGGCTCACTCTATATCGAACATTTTATTTATGTAAATAAATAATTATTTTTGATAAAATAAAAATAAAAGATTCTTTTTACCTCCTTATTTAGAGTTCTAAAAATAAAACAAAAATCAGAAAAAATAAAATAAAAATAAAAATAGAATCCTTTTTCCCGTGTGTAAAATACATGTATATATGCTTCATTCCCTATTTATTATATACATGTAAATAAGTAATAAAAATAAAATAAAAACTATTTTATACTCCAAAAAATTATGTTGTAACTAAATAAAATATAATATTGGGGTATTTGTGTAAAAATAATAAAATAAAAATAATTGTACAAAATACATGGGTATATTATACCTATATATAATATAGTATATTGTATATACATTAATTTATTTTTCAAAAAAATAAATAAAAATCACAGAAAAATAGTCTGAAAATAACAAATATTTTTCATTTTATACACTTTTTGATTTAAAATCATTTATTATTTTTTATTGAATTTGTAAGTATTTTGTACATCCTAATTTTCTGATTGGCCGGCTGGATTGTTGACCAATTGGTTAACGACTCCTCCCCCCGAATTAGACTCGGATCCTCTCCGCCGGTCAGTTTTCTCCTAATTTTCCCGGTCGGGTCACGCAACTCCTCGCCCTAATTCTTCGCCCACGGTCTCTCCTTGGATCCAGGACCCTCACGGACCCCTAGGAAGGCGTGGATCTTCCTAGGGTTGCTTACCCTCGCCCGATTCCTCCAGCCTCCTGGGAACCCTTTAAATCCTCTTATTCGCCTCCTAGGAGCAGCAGCTCGTGCCTCGCACCTCCCTTCCTCCCTAGCCACCTCCAGTTGAGTGACATCTTCCCGAAGGATCCTTTGGATCGAAGCTTGGAGGAGCAGCTACGCTGCTCAACCTCGTGGCCGGCGTGTGCCGCCGCGATCAGCCTCCCGGCCTTCCATAGCTTGTCGAGGCCATTACCTCGCTGACCGCCTTTGCCTCAAGCTCTAGAGCTTGCTAGGACCTCAGGTACCCGTTATTTCCTTCGCATTTTCTGATTTGCTTCAATCATTCCATCTTCCACCGTCGCACGTTCATCTGCTTCGACCAGCTGGTCGGAGCCCCGTTATTCACATCCATCTGCTCCGATTGAACCCCCGACGCACACTCCACCTTGCACCGCAACCTGATCCCCCTTAGGCTCATCCCTTAGGTCGATATTAAGGATCTGATCTCCTCTATCACCTCCGCCGGAGATTGAGCTTCGCCCCACATAACTTCTTTGTCTTGTTATTAGAATAACCCTCGATCGGAGCTCCGCCCTGATTCAAGCATTCCTTTGCAGGTGTTCACGCGCGCTGGGAGCCACCATTTCACTCACTCGAGAGTTTATCGGAGTAGCTCCAGGCCACCTTCACCGTCACGCGCATCCGGACGTTGGCTTCTCCATCGGACCCGTTTAGTCGACGCGGAGGACCTCCACGATCATTACTAAGCTTCTCGATTGATCATCGGAGCTGAGGATAATCTCCTTGGCTCTGGTGAAGTTCATCTCGACCCTGTTCTTCCAGGCATCTTCAACACTGTCGGATTGGCCGTTTCCTCCAGATCAGATCCACGCCGCCGACCGCAGTAGTCTTCCAGGCCGTTAGATCTGACCTCTATGACCACAGATCCTGGTCGTTCATCTCCGTTGTGATTCCAACCGTCTGATTCCACTTCCAGATCTAATCGTGGACGTTCGCCATTGCCGTGCCCACATCCTACCATGTGGTGCGCCCATCGCCCTTCGATCTGACCTGCCTGATCTATCACGACCGCTCCCTGGCACCTCGCTCAAAGTCGTTGGATCACTAGCTCCAACGGTCGAGGCGTCGTCTTCTTCCTCCCGAGGAAGCCTAGCCCACGTCGCCCACCTCGTGCTTGCTCTCCGCCCCCTTCCTATTTTTGTCACCATTCCAGCTACCTTATCCACCCATTGATCACCCCACGATGAAGCTCGTATCTCCCTCATCCTTGCCAGCACCCACATGCACCATGATCCCCTTCTCCTTTGCTCCACAAACCCCACGAACACCACGCCTCCATCACCCGGACCTCCATCTTTTCCCTATAAATACTCCACCTCCAGCGAGCTTCGACCCCATCTGCCCTTGCAAGAGAGAACCTAGAGCTCCTCTCCTCCTATCAGTGACAGTAATTTGGGCTTAGAAGTGAGCGACGACAGGTTTCCATCTCCGACGAGATCCATGACGTAGCCACACCATGCCAGCAACTTCTCCGACGAGCTGCACGAGCTCGAGCCTCTACCGACCCTCGAGCGATGACCGGAAGCTTCATCCGAGCTTCCAATCCCAGGTAGCCTCCTCCATTCCTCCTCTGATCTTCTTCATTTTTTTCCTTTGTTTTTCTCCTAATTTATTAGGCCGCTTCGCTTGATTCCACCCTCCACCAACCATCGCTTGAGCTCCCCTTGGAGCTCTGATCTTCGCGCACCCATTCAATCACCCCTACGACGCATCGAGTTCCCCTTCCGACCACCGCACCGCCGGTCGTAGTGGAAGAATCCCACCATTGCTCATCACTTCGCCCCTCAAGCCTCACTTCACTCACCACACTCCCACTAGCATGAGCAATCGATTTCTGGCAGTCTCTAACCCTGCAGGCACATCTTTCGTCATTGGTCGGACATCACGCCAGAGCAGCTTCAAGCTCCATCGTCCCCAACCTACAGACGACGCTAGTCGCTTCTAGGACCTCCATCGGCTACCTAATGCTCCCACAATCATTCCCACTTGCTCAGGAGCCCGAGAGATTAGCATCAAGCGAGATCCAAGGTGGCGAAGCTGCAGAGGCATCGACGGAGCACATCCACGTCCATTGTAGGAGGCGGCAGCCCGAAGGAGACAATGCACAGTCACCGTCCTATCGTCTTGATCAGACGTTCCTCGTTGCGACACGTCACCATCGTTTGCTACTTCAGCCTCCGTTGGATCGTGAGGATCTAGCGACCCTCATTCGTCCATGTCGCCCGCATCTGCCTCCGTTGGATCAGGAGGATCTGACAGCCAGCATCACGCCACGTCACCTCACTCCAGAAGTCAACGCCACCATTGGATCACCTTGATCTGACGGTTCTCAGGCAGCTATGTCTCCAGCTCCAGCAGCCGTTGGATCAGGAGGATCTAACGGCCCATTCCGCCGCCACGTAGCTCCCTCCGAGCCTCTTCCCCGAACCTTAGGCTCGGAGCTCCCGAAGTTAATACGAAGCTACATCTGAACCTCCAGAGCACCTGAGCCGACGTCCGAGCCTCCGAAGCCTCCCGAGCATAGTACCTCACGTGTCTCTCACGCATGGGATGGGCATTTTGCACAGAGGCCCTCGTAATTTTTCAATATTACAATTCAGTCCCTTCCAAGCGTGTGTTCCCGTGGACATTTTGCATTCCTACCCCCAACATTATAGGTATTTGCACTTTAGCCCCTGTATGCACAATCAATTTTAATTTTGTTTGCATTTTGGTCCCTGTGTTTGCATGTTCATTTAGGCATCCATTTAGCATTATTTTTAAATTCCAAAAATTGCATGTTGTAGAGTAACTTGTGCTTTATCTTGTGACACGTGAAATATTTTTGTGAGCATTGAAGAATTTAATAATTTTATTTTTTGTGGAAATTGACATAGTTTGCTCACTATGTGTTTTAAATTCATTATTAAATTATTTATTGATCTAAAAATTATCATAAAATCACAATAGGTTTAGTTTAAGTTGTACTACACTGTACCCAAAAATCAAACCAATTGCACGCATCACAAGGCCTGAATAAATTAATTTGTATTTTGCTAAACTGGTTTTTAACAGGTCCAGTTTACATCATTTTTTAGGTCTATCAATTTTCCTGGATTCCTCTCACATAGAACCATCTAGGACAATTTTTATATCTGAAAATGAAGTGCTTTGGTATTTATTAAAATTAATTTTGCAAAAACAACACTGCATTCATATTAAATTCATATTTAATTTATTAGAGTCTAAAAATTCCAAAAAATGCAGTAGCTTAGTCTCATAGCATTTCAAATTCATGCCAAGTTCCATTAATTTTGGATTCATTTGACTATAATTTATGATTTAAACTTCAAATTTGGCTGGAAATTGCATTGTATTTTCAATAATTGCATATAAAAACACTAAAAATATTCTCTTGAAAACTTGACATCAAAATAACTTCAAATTAACCTAAGGAGAAAGTTGCCTCCCTGAGTTCGACCTTGGGCGTGCCCAAGTAAAAATAAATTTACCGCTTGTGTTTAATTGAACATTAATCTAAGTGGTTTTTTATCAGTCTCGATTTACCAGACTACAACGAACGACACATTTAATTTGATCGATAACTAGGTTGAATTAGGTAGGGTAGTTGAATCCTCTTCAAAATGAAAAACATAGTCACTTTGGATCCAATGATATACGACCTGAACTTGTCCAAGGCAAAAACTACGGCTAGCATCTCTTTCTCAGTGACGGTGTAGTTCCGCTGAGCGGCATCCAATGTACGGCTAGCATAGTGAATGGCAAAAGGCACTCCATCCTTCCTCTATCCTAGCGCGGCCCTACGGCAAAATCGGAGGCATCCGTCATGATCTTGAATGGGAGAGACCAATCAGGAGGCTGCATGACAGGAGCCTCAACAACTAGACTTTTGAGAGTCTCAAAGGATGCAAGACACTTATCATCTACAATGAACTCGGTGTCTTTTGTCAGCAAATCAGTCAACGGTCGGGCAATCCTGCTGAAATCATGAATGAATCGTCGGTAGAAACCGACATGCCCCAGAAAAGACCGTAACTGTCGTAGGTTGGACGGTGGATTGAGTTTCCTGATGATATCCACCTTAGCTGGATCAACCTCCATGCCCCTGTTGGAGATGATATGACCAAGCATCGTCCCTTGAGTCACCATGAAGTGACTCTTCTTCCAAGATAAAACAAGATGAACCTCAATGCAGCGCTGAAGGACACGGTCTAGGCAGTCATGACAAGCATCGTCAGCCCAATTCTAGTGAAAAGCTCCTTCCATCTGTCACCGAAAGCCTACCCACGCATTCTATACTATAAGGCATCCTTCCCCGTCGCGTCTCATCTTTCCTGTAGCTGTAGGCAGATTTAGTAGGGGCTCTTATGTTACTGACCTATACCGAGCAAGGGTCGAGCTTAAGCTGATTCCATCCCTACCTGATAACCAGATCACCTTTGCCTTTGCCTGACGGACTCCTAGGTCCTATCCTCTCAGACTGTCTGAAAATATGGACAACATGCACCTTTGGAATATCGCCGGGGCATTACATAGACCAAAGGGCATCCGTCTAAAAGATAAGTCCCAAATGGACAGGTGAATGTCGTCTTGTCCTGGTCTTCAGGAGCAATGGCCACCTGATTGTAGCCAAGAAAGCAGTAATGACTCTTCCCAACCAACCTCTCTATAATATGATCAATAAAAGGTAGCGGGAAATGATCCTTCTTGGTGGCCTGATTCAATCATCTGTAGTCCACACAGACCCTCCAAGAAGTGGGTATCCGAGTAGCTATCTCCTCTCTAGACTAACTCAAAACTGTAGTGATGCATGTCTTCTTAGGCACCACATGTAATGGACTAACCCACTTGGAGTCGAATATGGGGTAGATAAAATCGACGCTCCACCATTTCGAAATCTCCTTCATGACAACCTCTCGTATATTCAGGTTCAGCCGTCATTGGAACTCACGTGATGGCTTAGCATCCTCTTCGAGAGAGATATGGTGGGAGCACAGGGCCAGACTTATCCCTTGGAGATCAGCTACGCTCCATCCTATCGCCTTGCAGTTCTTTTCAAGAACCTCCATCAAACGAGATTCTTGCTCTCCAGTCAAATCTGCTGAGATAATGACAGGGTGCATCTCATGCTCGCCCGTAAGAAATCTATACTTCAACAACTGCAGCAAGGGCTTCAGTTCTGGGCAACTGGGAGCTGGCAAATCTGGCCTCTAAAATGTCTGAGTGAATGCGATCAAATCTGCGTGGGAAAACTCTCGCTTATCATGAAAAGCTGGTGTAGACTGCTCTGTCGGTGTATCTGTACTCTGTGTCGGCTTAGTCTCCACCCTAGTTGCTGGCTCAGTAGGAATCAGACAAGGTATCAACTCATCAAACTCGGCCCAATCTATGTCTGACTCCGAGGGATCTGAATCTGAATCACCAGAAATATAATCTACTTCCAGAGAGACTGGGGTAAAATGGTATCAAGGGTCATTGCGACCTCAACCACTCGGATCGGACTCAATCAAGAAAAGAAGATCACCAAAATAGAAATCAAGCAATCAAACAAAGACAACGGTCTCGCTAATTTATTTTACCTGGTATAGCTATCATGGTCGAACACAAGGAGCACGTGATGCGAAAGCTACGAAGTAGTCGAGAATCCAAGAAAAGAAAAGAAATGGTGGTTTTTATATTTTTCAATTTTTTATGATTTTTAAATATGAGAAAAAGAATAAAAGAACTCAAAAATCCACACTCCAACAATTATTTAAAGACTCAAAAATACTCAAAAATATTTTTGTGTTTTTAAAATATTCAAATGTTTTTGTGGATTTGTGGGGTTTCTGATTTTTAATTAATTAATTAAAAATCGAATAAAATCAAAAACAGTGACCAATGTACAGCTGGGATCTAAAGGCAAGTTAAAATTAATTAAAATGCCTATAAAATCCTAACGATAATTTTATGAGAAACTATAAAATAAAATCTAACTACAGCAACTGAAAACACATTTTTTAAATTTTTATGAATTTTTAATGATTTTTATAAGATTTTTACCATTTTTCAATTTTTATGGGTTTTATAAATGGGAATGGATGAAAAGTGGACGGGAATTCAAACAAGCAAACAGAAGCAAGCAAGAATTTTTTCAGAATTTTTCAAGGATTTTTAATATTTTTAGTTGATTTTTCAAAACAAACAATGACACTTTTTATGATTGTTGAATTTTTAAAAATAATAAATGAAAACAAAACAGAACCAAAAATTCATTAAAATTCGTACACAGTGGCAGGGGCCACGTATCAAAATTTCACAAATTTTCGAACTAAAATGCTATTTATTAAATCAAAAGTGAAACATACAGCATACATAGACCAAAATGCAAAGAAAATATGTTCTGGGATAAAATAATAACATGCAATGAAACTCTTGGGTCCGTTCTGCAAATTTTGCATCAAATTCCGCACATGTCTCAAATCAGTATGCACAGGGGTATATTTCCAAATACTGAAAGTAAAACTTCAATTCATAACAGCAGACAAGTCCAAGGTAAATAATGCAAATATCCCAGAATCACACATGACAAAGCACGTGGCTTCACAAAAACAGGACTAAAGTGAAAATATAGAAAACTACAGGTGCTAAAATGCAAAAAGGTCTACTGTATACTTTATTTTATAGAATAAATGACAAACTAAAATGAAATCAGGGTAGACAGAGCAAATTACCCATACAACACGTGAGCTGCGCGTGGCTGGACAGGTGGCGGTCACTGGTTGGGTGCGAACGTGTGGCTCTTGAAGCGTCAGGCGACAGATCTGATGACTGTCAGATGTCGGCTACGAGGGTGGTACGGACCGTTAGATCTGGCATCTAATGGTCTGACACCTCCAGGTGAACGGGCGGCTGTGATGATGGTTGGAAGACACGGGCAATCCAACGGCGGAGAGAGGGTCTGGACGAACTGCGTCGAATCGAGCTTCGTCAGAGCATCGATGAAGATCCGAAGCTCCGATGAATGATCAGCCGGCGCCAAAAGAATTGTGAGGCCCTTCCGCGTCGAATGGTTGGGGCTGATGGAGTCACCGACGGTCGGATCTACGTGATGATGGCTGGGAAATGGGTGAGCTCTGGCGAGGGTGGTCAAAGGCTATTTGGGTCATTCCACGCGCGCTAAGTCTTGCAGGAGAAAGCTCAGACTCGGAGCAAGACTCCGGTCAGGGTTATTTGACCTAAGATAAAGAGAAGCGGCGGTGATTGGAAGGGGGTCTCCAGCGGAGGTGATGGATGAGACCTGTGGCCTAATCTTGGAAATCCGAGCCAAGATTAGGATGATCAGATGGCAAGGGAAGATGGAGGATGAGTGGGGTTGTCGATCGAAATGGGTAGATGGATGTGATGAGGCTCCGACCGACTGGTCGGAGCTGGCGGAGCGGTGGAGATGCGCAAACGAAGGATTGAACAAATACAGGAGCTAGGAATGATAGAGTGATTACCCGAGGATCCTAAGACGATCCTGAGCTCCAGTGGATTCGGACGGCGGGGTCTTTGCCTCGACTTCGCTGCGGCTGGTGGAGGAGGCTCGTCGCGGCGGTGCTCCGGCCACGAGAAGAGAGCTACGGCTACACAGCACCTTTCTGATGACCAAAGGTGGTCTCCTGTTGCTGTCACGAAGGCGGAGCTTTCTAGGGTATTAGAAGGGTGTGTGGCACGAGCTCCTGAGCTGGGGAGGCGATGGAATGACTTTATAGAAAGTCCAAGCTAAGCGGATAGAATCGGATCGAGCGCTCGAACCGAGGGCGATCTGCGACTCCCTAGGGATCCGTGAGGATCACAGATCTACTGGGGAGATGTGGGCACCAATATCGGAGCAAGAGGGTGCAGGATCCGATCGGGAGAATTGGGAGAAACGTATGCAGAAACTGGATCCGCGCGCGAGGAGGTCTGGGAAGAGTAGTTGACCGGGGTCAACATTCCTCCTGGACCAATCAGAAAATAGCTAGTCAAAAATATTTATAAAATCGATTAAAAATAGCAAATAATTTTAAATTAAAAAGTGTTCAACATGAAAAATATTTATTATTTTCTAAACTATTTTTGTGTGATTTTTATTTATTTTTAGGAAAATTAATTTATGGTATATACAGTATATTGTATTATATACATGTATAAAATACCTATGTATTTTGTACATTTATTTTATTTTCTTATTTTTGCACAAATACTTAATTGTGGGAAAAGGCTTTGTTGTTGTTGTTGTTGTTGTTTTGCACAAATACTCCAATTTTGTATTTTATTTATTTACAACATAATTTTTTGAGTATAAAATAATTTTTGTTTCATTTTTATTATTTATTTACAAGTATAGATTAAATAAGGAGTGATACATATTTACATGTATTATGTACAAGGTGAGAGAGATTTATTTTTATTTTATTTTATTTTCTAATTTTTTAGTTTTTAAAAGTATATACAAGGAAGTAAAAATGCCATTTTATTTTTATTTTTGTAAAAATAAATTATATACATAAATGGTGTATATGTACGAGGCTAGAGTGGTCCTATTTCTCTCTACTTCCTTTATTTGGTGATCAGGCCCATACTGGACCCTCTCTTAGGTTCAGGTCACTCCATACTTATTCTAAATATTTCCTACTTTTTCCTTTGTTCTTTATTCTTTTATTTTTGCACAAATACATGCTAATTATTAGATATTAACAAATGCATGCTTATTGCTAATTTATTGTATTTACAACTATATACATGATGCTTTGCCAAGATAAATAGCTAAAATAAAAGAATAGAGCATGATGAATGAGGATTCATCACCCCCAATACTTTACTTTTTCTAGTCCCTTAGCAAACACTTAGTTGAAAAAGAAGGGAGAGAGAAAGAAAAAGAAAAATAAGGTGAATCAAGGTTGAGTGTTAAACTTGTCTTCATTAAATTGAAGTATGGAGCTCAGTCAGACCTTTGGATTATTAATTTGTCGGAACCTTATTTGGACCTAGATTTAGAACTTAACAGCCTCTAAATTCCACAAATCTATGGTCAAGACTCCTCAACAATCCAGATCAGAATAAGTCTACATACACAAACTCTAATGACCATGAATCTTTCCTTGTACTGTGTAAGTGATATGTAGCTCCCCACCTCACAAATGGCAAAGTGACAACCCCCCTCAACAAGGTAACTCTAATGCCCTAGTCTGGCAACTCTTTCCTCGAGGAGCGGGCTATTCACTTCTAAGTTCAAGTGCAACCGGCTCAAGAAGAGGAGGAAGAAGAGAATGGACCATGGCCAGTGTAGCCATGTATCCTAGGGAGCCCAGCCAGTGTAGCTAAGTCTCCCTGCTGCAAGCTTCATGAGATGGGATTGGGTAACATAAGCTTTGCTTTATTTGGCTATATACACTCTGGTGGGTATTTCATTTTCTATCAGACCCACCACTTTTTTGGAATTTTTCTTTTCTTTTTGCACATTGTTTTTCGATGTGCATATGTACAACATATCTACATGGTGCATCATATATACATAAGGAGTTTTTCCTCTTGAGCCAGTAGTCTTTTGAAGCATTATTGCAACCCACAACTCTTGTCTTTAGACCCCAATACTACCAGACCAAGTTGAGATGCACTTCCTTCACTAAAAGAAGATGAGAGGTTCCGCCTAGAAGTACTACCCTCGTATGCTACCCCAAGCCAAAGAAGACTGACTCCTCACCACCTCATCCGTAGATAGATATGTGTAAAGTGCTGGTGCAAGTAAAGCCATTGTCTGTGAGAGTCATGTGTGCATTGTTAAGTGTTCTACCTAGGCTCATCAAGATGACATATGACCATATCCTAGTGGATTCAAAGAATTTAGTCACCATGGACCTGAAAAGTCTTAACCCTACACCATATAAGGTTCCTCTTAAAATTAGGTGGATTAAGGTCTTAACCAAGCTCCATTTTCCAATTTAATTCCAAGCTAGTTTAAATGTCAACTATGATTCAAAAAAACTGTACAAATATATACAAAAAAAATTTTATGCAAGTTTTGAAAATGTGCAAAAATTTTGAAAAATGTTTGAATGAGTGAGTGCATGAATGCAGAAGTTTTGCAAAATATTTACACACATTTACACGAGGGTTTTTTGTAATTTATTTTTCAAACATTTTACAAAAATTTTGTACTATGTATATAATTTTGATATCAAAATATTTACAAACTCTTTACTTAAAACATTTTACAAACATTTGTACACAAATAATTTTATAAATAACTATGTATGTCCAATAAAGAGTTTTTATGTACAAGAAAAATTCTAAATTTTTATGGTTTTTAAGAAAAGTATTTTAGCCATTTTATTTATTAACATACTCACACAAAGTACGAGTTATGGCTAAAGTATATATGAAATATATAAGACACCCCCTATACTTAGCTCGAACGATGTCCTCAGAGTGGATCAAGAGCGATGAAGAGGACATAACTCATGCTCAGTGTAGGGAAGTGAAAAGGAAAACTATACTACAGCGATGAATCAAAGAATAGAACGAAAAAGGATCTCGGGGTTTCCTCCTATACTTAGGATCAAGTAATCCTAAGTATAGCAGACTATATACAAATGGAACTCCGAGTGGAAGGATGTACAGGGTCTACCTCTCCTATACTTAGGGTAAGATATCCCTAAGTATAGGCAGCAAAACTGAGGTAAAGAATCAAAGAGGAAATCAAAAAACTGACACCCCCCATACTTAGGGTAAAGTGCACCCTAAGTATAGGCATAATCAAAGATGCAAATGGGGTATTGGACTGAAGAATGGTATGATATGAACATCTGGATCTATACATGGTGGAGGATAGTGATAATGAGGCATGAGATGCCAAAGATGTGAGTCAAAAACCACATCTCACGCAAAATAAATAGGGGTGACGTCAATGACCAGTGGCTCATGATCTAGATATGGTTTGGGTCGCTGCCCGTTAACCCGAAAGGTAGACTCATATGACATCTCAGATATGTCAATGCTTTCATTGTCATTTACCTTTCGGACCAGGTATGGTCCCTTCCATTTGCTCTGCAACTTCCCTGGAAATAGTCTAAATCTAGCATCGAACAACCATATTCTCTGTCCTAGCTCAAACTGCTTGTGGCTGATATGAGAATCATGCCACTCCTTTACTCACTCCTTGTATTGTAGGCTGCTCGAAAAGGCTGCGTCTCTAAGCTCCTCCAGGGCTGCCAATTCTACCCTCCTCTGGTCTCCTACACTCACTGGATCCAAAAGTATGTCTGTGACAACCCAAAGTGACTTGTACCTTCGCTCAACATGTAAATGGCAGGGCTTGCCATAAACGAGGCGAAAGGAAGATGTACCCAAAGGATTCTTAAAGGAAGTCTGATATGCCCACAAGATCGAGTCCAAAAGTTGTGACCAATCCTTTCGGTCAGGACGGACGACCTTATGCAATATAGTCTTGATCTCCCTGTTCGACACTTCAGCAAGACCATTAGTCTGACGATGATATGGAGCGGCTACTCGATGGTCAATGCTGAACTCGCTAGCAAGGGCCTTTACCTTGTCGTTGACGAAATGAGACCCCCCGTCAGATATCAACACTCTAGGCACCCCGAACCATGAAATGGAATTCTTCCTAAAAAATCTTCATACAGTCCTAGCATCTGTGTTTCAGGCAGGGATAGCCTCAAGCCAACGACTCACATAATCAACAGCCAATAGAGTGTACTCGAATCCCTGACTCTTAGGGAATGGACCCATGAAATCGATGCCCCATGTGTCAAAATCCTTACAGAAGTGAATGGGCTGCATCAGCATCATATCACGTTGTCCACAAGTGCCCATCCTCTGACAGTCAGTACACCTTTTCACAAATTCATCAGAATCCTTGAAGAGGGTAGGCCACCATAGGGCGGATTGAAGCACTTTCTGTGCCGTTATCCTCCTAGAGTGATGTCCTCCTGCCTCAAGCTTGTGGCAGTAAGTGAGGATGCTATGGTGCTCCTCTTGAGGAATGCACCGACGTCAGACACTATCCCCTCCCTCATGATAAAGGACGGGATCCTCCTATTGGTAGAACTTGGCCTTCACGAGGAAGGTCTCAAGTCGCTGCATGGGCCAACCTTGTGGAACATTCTTGGTAACAAGATAGTTCACAATGTCGGCGTACCACGGGAGCGAGGCGATAGCAAGGATCGCCTCATCTGGGAAGGTCTCAGAAATAGGATCAATCTGCTCAAAATACTCAAGATGCTCTTATCGGGAGAGATGATCCGCCACCACATTCTTGACTCCAGGTTTATCCTTAATCTTATTATCAAACTCCTGGAGTAGAAGGATGCATCTAGTAAGTCTCGCTTTAGCATCCTTCTTTACCATGAGGTACCTGATGGCGGTATTGTCTCTAAAGATAGTCACCTTAGATCCAATAATGTATGATCTGAACTTATCTAGGGCGAAGACTACGACTAGCATCTCCTTCTTAGTGATAGTGTATTTCCGCTACACAGCATCCAATGTACGGCTTGCGTAGTGAATATCAAATGGCACTCCATCCCTCCTCTATCCCAGCACGACCCCTACGGCAAAATCAGAGGCATCCGTCATGATCTCGAATGGGAGAGACCAATCAGGCAGCTGAAGGACAAGAGCCTTAACAACTAGACTCTTGAGAGTCTCAAACGATGCAAGACACTTATCATCCACAATGAACTCGGTGTCTTTGGTCAGCAAATCGGTCAATGGTCTGACAATCCTGCTGAAATCATGAATGAAGCGTCGGTAGAAACCGATGTGCCCCAGAAAAGACCATAACGGTCGCAAGTTGGACGGTGGACTGAGTTTCCTAATGATATCCATCTTGGTCGGATCAACCTCAATGCCCCTATTGGAGATTATATGACCAAGCATCGTCCCTTGAGTCACCATGAAGTGACTCTTCTCCTAAGATAGCACAAGATGGACCTCTATGCATCACTGAAGGACGTAGTCTAGGCAGTCAAGACAAGCATCAAACCCATCACTATAGATCGAGAAGTCGTCCATGAATACCTCTAATCACTCACCCACCATTCCTGAAAAGATGGACAACATGCACCTTTGGAATGTTGTCGGGGCGTTACATAGACGAAAGAGCATCCGTCTGAAAGCATATGTCCTAAAGGGACAGGTGAATGTGGTCTTGTCCTAGTCTTAGGGTGCAATGGTCACCTGGTTGTAACCAGAGTACCCGTTAAGAAAGCAGTAGTGACTCTTCCCAGCTAGCCTCTCTTTAATCTGATCAATAAAAGGCAACGGGAAATGATCCTTCTTAGTGGCTTGATTCAATCGCATGTAGTCCACACATACCCTCCAAGAAGTGGGTACCCGAGTAGCGATCTCCTCTCCAGACTCACTCACAACTGTAGTGATGCCCGTCTTCTTGGGCACCACATATAATGGACTAACCCACTTGGAGTCGGGGATGGGGTAGATAAAATCGGCGCTCCACCATTTTGAGATTTCCTTCATGACAACCTCTCAAAGATTCGAGTTCAGCCGCTGCTGGAACTCATGCGACGGCTTGGCATCCTCTTCGAGATAGATATGGTGGGAGCATAGGGCTGGACTTATCCCCTGGAGATAAGTTACGCTCCATCCTATTGCCTTGTGGTTCTTTTCAAGAACCTCCATCAAATGAGATTCTTTCTCTCCAGTTAAATCCGTTGAGATAATGCCTGGGTGCATCTCATGCTCGCCCGCAAGGAACCTATACTTCAATGACTGCGTCAAGGGCTTCAGCTTTGGACAACTGGGAGCTAGCAAATCTAGCCTCTGAAAGGTCTGAGTGAAAGAGACCAAATCTGCATGGGAGAACTCTCACTGAACATGGAAATCTGGTGAAGACTGCTCTGCTGGTGTATCTGTACTCTGAATGGGATCAATCTCCACCCTAGTTGCTGGCTCTGTGGGAATCAGACATGGAATCAATTCATCAAACTATGCCCAATCAATATATGACTCCGAGGGATCTGAATCAAAAGAAACTCTACTGCCTCGCTCTCCAAAATGCGATCTGCTGCCTGAAAGGTGTCCTTTACCAAGAATGTGCTCTCCAAGCTCTCCTTTACTGGAATCTGTGCATCAGCAGGATCTGAAGGTGGGAGGATGACTTGTGAAACGAGGTCTGACCAAGCTGCTTCATCGTCTGTGATCACAAAATCGCACTCCTGTTGGACGTCTCGCTCTGCCTCTATCATCTGCTCTGAATCTGTAAGCGGCTCTGAGTAAGCTGAATCTCGCGATCTGGTCTCATCGATCGTCTCTATTTGTATACTCTCACCCTCGACGTGAAAGTATACCTTCCCGTTATCATGATCGGACACTGCCTTGGTTGTGGCCAAGAACGGGCATCCTAAAATGATGGGGGTATCGGTCACAGACTCAGGGATCTCCAGTCCAACACAATGAAGTCCACGGGGAATTTCAGGCCCTGAATTGTGACGACCATGTCCTTCAGCAACCCCTTCGGCCTCTTGACAGATCGATCAGCAATCTGAAGGACTGTCCTGCTTTGTCGGAGAGGGCCAAACTCGAATCGGTCGAGTAAGGCTGCCGGAAGTAGGTTGATGGAGGAACCGTTCTCTAATAGAGTCTGATCGAACCTCTGCTCATGTATGTGACATCTGACATAGGGAGCTCCTGCATAAGGCCTCTTGGTTGGCAGACGGTTCTGGATGGCGAAGCACGTGGCACGAGTGAGCACATGGATATCTGAGTGGTGGTTCCTCTTCTTCCTGCGAATAGTGGTCTTCTCTCTAAGGTTCCTCTGGAAGAGAGGGATGTGCTCCAAGGCCTCCTGTAGAGTCAGCTGGATCTGGAGTCTGTCTATCATTTGCTAGCTGAACTCTAGCTGCTGAGATTTTTTTTGGGTTTTCTTTTTTAGTCCCCTTCACCAAGCAGAGTGCTTGAGGGAAGGGGATGGATGGGACCTCCTCTGATAGGGGGCTAGGATCAGGTCCATGCTGCTGTGGTAAAGTAGAATCCATACAAACATCTCCATGCATCACAGATGGACTCACAAATGAAGAACCCTTTCCTTTATTACATTTTCTAGAATATTCCTGAGATATAGAAGCTAAAGGAAATGCAACATGAATAGAATGAGTGGCCTCAATACCACCCGCGGCATCTGGACTCGCGACGTCAGCATCGCACTCTGGCTTAGCATCAAATCTGGTGGCATCAGCACCACCTCCTGCATCTGGTGAAGTGACGACCTCAGTACCGTCAGCTGGATCAACATCTTTGGTGGCATCAGCACCACCATCATCAACGTCATCATGAGCGGCATCAGCACCGCTCTTCTCCTCATCTGACGCTCCTGAGTCTGCATGTGGTCGTCGCTCAGATGAGGTGCCATCGGCTGGCATCCTACTGCTCCCAAGTGTAATAAAGTCAGCATCAAAAGTGTATGCAGAAAATTCACCAAGTGAATCACTAGAGTGGTAACCTATATAAACTCTACCTGCTCATACTTCCTCTTCAAGTTGTTCGGGTTCGACTCGATCTGAGCGGGTATGGCAGCCTTGCCCTTCACTATCTTCCTCATCTCTTGATGGAACTCTTCCATCTACCGCCTGAATGTAGCCTGCTGCTCGAAGATAAGGCGGGCTAGATCATCTAAAGCTGGGTTCTCGTAGGCAGACCCATGAGAACCGGATGGGTGGCCTCTCTGAAAGTGAGGCTGCTGCTGTGATGGATGAGAGGGATACTGGGGATGAAACTGCTGAGGCTGCTGTTGTTGCCTCCATGACTGTCCCTGCTGATAAGGATGAGGACCATGCTGCTGGTGAGGTGGATGTGGCTGTGGCTGTGGAAACTGGGGCTGCTGCTGGCTGAACTGGACATCCTGAATTGGAGGCTGCTGCTGGGAAGAGGTACCTCCGGTTGACCAACGGATTCCGGGATGGTCTCGTCGGATCCCAGGCTGAGGTCGGTCATACCAAATCCTGTTGATGTCCATCAATGACTCCTGCTCGTAAGTGGGTGGGGGGAGAACTGCCAGGGGCTGATCAGGCTGGTAGACCACCATCTGGTTGTCCTGAGATGGTGGTGGCTGGATATACTGTTGCTACTGATGCTAGAACGGCTCCGCCTGAATCTGATGCACTTGTCGGTAGTGGGTGGAGGGTTGGGTCGAGCTGTTGCTGCTGCTGGGATCTGCCCATGACCTGAGACGGAGCTGAGAAGCTGTCTGTGCCTCCTGGAGACACATGATCTGGGTCTTCAGGTCACTCAACGTCTGTGCCATCTAGTCTATCTCAGACATGCCCTGGCACTGCTTCTTCTCTATAAGCTCGATGCAATCCAACTTCTCGCTGATAATCCCCATATCAGTGGTCGCCGACTCTACCTGTGCTGCGACTGCTTATGATGTAGATGGACCGGCATCGACCCGTGCTATCCTTTGATAGGACACAACATGTGGTGTGGGCTTCTCCTGTGCATATAATCGGGTCTGGGACATCACCATATAGTTCTCTACCATCTCCTCATAGATGGCCCAGACCTGATCCTCATCCTTGGCAAAATATGAGCCCCCACATGATGTGTTGACTAGCCCCTGCAACTCTGGTGTAAGCCCGCAGAAGAAACTCTGGACAAGGTTGGGCTTGGATATATCATGATGAGGACACCGGTCTGTGAGCTCCCTAAACCTATCCCATGCCTCATGAAATTGCTCGTTGGGGAGCATGGAAAAGTTGTTGATCAAGGCTCGAGCTGCATTTGTCCAGCCGAGTGGATAGTACTTATTTAAGTACTCATTCCGGAGCTGTTCCCAGGATGTGACAAATCTCCCTAGGTGCTTCAATCAGTTAGCTGCTCTATCTACGAGGGAGAACGGAAAAGCCATCATCTTGATGGTATCCACGTCCACAAGTCGATCGTGGACCGTGCTGCAGATCATCTCAAATTCTTGGAGGTGAAGGTGTGGCTCCTCAGTGGCAAATCCGTGGAATCGGGGTAGAAGCTGGATGGTCTAAGGCGGGAGCTTGAAATATCCCAAAATGGCTGGCAGCTGTATCCATCTGTGGGTTAGAGTCGCACCAGGGTTGTGCAACTTTCTCATCGGTCGTGCATGTGCTGCTGGCTGTGCTGGCTGTGCTGGCTCCTAAGGCTCTCCCTCATAGTTGTTTCCTCCTCCACCATCTCTGCGCTGCTCTCTATCGGCTCTCATCTGCTCCATTTCTCGATGCATGTCCACCATGAAAGCCCCCTGATACCTCATATGACACTGCATGGTCTCTAGGGAGGCTAACAGGGTGTTGTTGATGGCACCTTGATCAAGTACGCAAGTATGGTTCCCGCTGGGTCCATCGGTGTGCTCCTCACTGCTGGCCATGGTCTCTGCAAAGGAAAAAGACCCAAACTTAGGTGTTGATAAATCATCAACTGTCTGTTGCGGTCTCTGCTCGGGCAGCTCGGGACTGGTAGAAGGGTAGTCGAGGGGGAACGGAATGGAGTCAAACTCGGGTTCGAAGAGCGGGTCATGGTTCTCACAAACCAACCTAGATGAGCGGACCAGAGTGCTCGAAAGCGGTGCAGCCAGAGGTTTCCTAAGGGATCTCCATCCCATCATCTTGATGTGGCAAGTAAAGGCAGATGAGATCTGGAAAAACACACAAGATCGGTCAAGCAAACCCCCAATTCACCTACTCACGCAGAGCTGATGACCGTAAAGGTTCGGTCTTTTATATTGTCAATTTTATTAGGTGATCAAACAGTCTTTCAAAGCGATTAAGCGAGCTGCTGGGAATTCAACACTCCCAGGAGACTGTCCCGATTCCAAGGCTAGATCTTTCCTAGCCAGTACAAGTCACGGACCGTTTACCGGCTACCCGATTGACTCGCTCTGTTAAGGATATTGCGGCCCGCTTTACCGGAAACTGGAGCGATCCTCACTGGAGAACGACTAACCCGAAACCAGTAGTCTGAGGAGAGGTCGGATGTGGCTCTAGCCTAGTGTGCGGGTCACTCTCTCGCTCATCCAAACCATACAATGAGGAGATTACTCTCCCAAGATAGATTTTTAAGTGAGGTGCCTTTTAGGGTCAAGTGTGTCTTAGCAGTCCCAATTTTATAGTTTTTCTTTTTAGGTATTTTTCAAATCAAACAACGTCTAACGAATGTTTTGGTTCTCCTGATTATTTTAAGTCCAAAAACAGGGGGATAAATCGAAAAGTTGATGCGTGATCAAACACTATGATGCATGCAGAGTAAGAAATGCATACCTGACTCCGGCTCTGTACATGCAAAGTGATCCACATATAAAATAAAAGACTGAAATAAACCTATCTATATGATGCAAGAAGAAATCAACCTTAGACAAATAATTTCTACTCGTGAAGAACTGTAACTAACGTGTTAACAAGAGGGGTCGGGGTCCGATCTCTGATGTTAATCGGTGTCCGCCACAACGGATCCTGCCAGCGCTGTATATGACCTCTAGCAGCATGTGACCCCTCAAATGACCGAGTTAACTTTTGCTTTGTGAATTAATTAATAAGGTCTAATTAACGATATATAGGAACAGATATGCAATTAGGATTAGGCCTTAAGTAATTACGCCACAATCAAGTCAGAAATCCTAAGTCTAAGGGTCAAAAACTTTGAGAATCAAAAATAAAAGAAAATGTGGTCAAAAACAAAATCGACGACAATCCATAGTAAGGTCCCCCGAGCACACTGGTGCTCGACGAAACAGACCCCGAGATCACACCAAGTCTGAGTCTGTCCTGTATTATTACAACAATAATAGCAGAAATAAAACTAAGTCTAAACAACACTACAGCTCCCAAAATCTCCTGCTCCTCACCCGCGCTCTCCTGTGGTTCAATGCAGAAACGAGCCGCCTCCAAGTCACGCGGGTGCCTCGGCTCTCCGAAGATAGCTGCCCTCGCTCGTCGGGCCCTCGCAAGAAAGGCAGAACAGAAAATGTGTTAGTCCACAGTTATTAAAAAATGGAAAATAAAATGAATTAAAAGGAAAATAAATGCAAAATAAAAACAAAGGAAATAAAAACAAAATAAAACAAAAACAAAAATAAAAATAAAAAGAACTCAAATAAAAGAAAATAAAAAGAAATAAAAATAAAGCTGAAAAAGGGAAAATCGACTACTAAGCCATGCTCCCCGTCAACGGTGCCATTCTGATGAGCGACATGAGCGACTGGAGTAAAATAGTATCAAGGATCGTTGTGATCGCAACCACTCGGATCAGACTCAATCAAGAAAAGAAGACCATCAAAATAGAAATCAAGCAATCAAACAAAGACAACGGTCTCGCTAATTTATTTTACCTGGTATAGCTACTAGGGTCGAACACAAGGAGCACGTGATGCGAAAGCTACAGAGTAGCCGGGAATCCAAGAAAAGAAAAGAAATGGTGGCTTTTACATTTTTCAATTTTTTATGATTTTTAAAATATGAGAAAAAGAATAAAAGGACTAAAAAATCCACACTCCAACAATTGTTTAAACACTCAAAAATACTCAAAAAATCCAAACAAAAATATTTTGTGTTCTTAAAATATTCAAATGTTCTTTGGATTTTGTGGGGGTTTTCTGATTTTAATTATTTATTTAAAAATCAAATAAAATCAAAAACATGGACCAATGTACAGCTGGGATCTAAAGGCAAGTTAAAATTAATTAAATGTCTTTAAAATCCGAACAACAATTTTATGAGAAACTACAAAATAAAACCTAACTACAGCAACTGAAAAACCAATTTTTTGAATTTTTATGAATTTTTAATGATTTTTATAAGATTTGTACTTTTTTTAAATTTTTATGTGTTTTATAAATGGGAATGGGATGAAAATTGGTTAGGAATTCAAACAACCAAACAGAAGCGGTCAAGAATTTTTTCAGATATTTTCAATGCTTTTTAATATTTTTAGTTGATTTTTCAAAACAAACAATGACACTTTTTAAGATTGTTGAATTTTAAAAATAATAAATGAAAACGAAACAGAACCAAAAATTCACTAAAATTCCTACACAGTGGCAGGGGCCACGTGTCAAAATTTCGTGAATTTTAGAACAAAAATGCTATTTATTAAATTGAAAGTGAAACGCACCGCATATAGGGACCAAAATGCAAAGAAAATATGTTCTGGGACCAAATAATAACACGCAATGAAACTCTAGGGTCTGTTCTGCAATTTTCGCATCAAATTCCGTATATGTCTCAAATCGATATGCACAGGGCTATATTTGCAAATAATGAATGTAAAACTTCAATTCATAACAGCAGACAAGTCCAAGGTAAATAATGCAAATATCCCAGAATCGCACGTGACGAAGCACGTGGCTTCACACAAATAGGAGTAAAGTGAAAATATAGAAACTACAGGTGCTAAAATGCAAAAGATCTATTGTATACTTTATTTTACAAATTAAACGATAAACTAAAATAAAAGCAGGGTAGACGGAGCAAACTACCCATGCAGCACATGAGATGCGCGTGGCTAGACAGGTGGCGGCTGCTGGTTGGGTGCGAACATGCAGCTCTGGAAGCGTCAGGCGACAGATCTGATGACTGTTAGATGTCAACTACATGGGTGGTACGGGACCATTAGATCTGATATCTAACGGTCCGACACCTCCAGGTAAACGGGCGGCTGTGATGACGTCTGGAAGACACGGGCGATCCAACGGTGGAGAGAGGGTCGGGAAGAACTGCATCGAGACGAGGTACATCAGAGAATCGGCGATGATCCGAAGCTCCAATGAATGATCGCTCGGCGCCAGAAGAATCGTGAGGCCCTTCCGCGTCGAATGGTCGAGGCTGATTGAGTCAGCGACGGTCGGATCTACGTGACGATGGCTGGGAACTGGGCGAGCTCCGACGAGGGTGATCAAAGGCTATCTGGCTCGTTCCACGTACGCTAAGTCCTGTAGGAGAAAGTTCAAACTCGGAGCAAGACTCCGGTCAGGGTTATATGACCTAAGATAAAGACAAGCGGTAGTGAATGGAAGGGGGGTCTCCGGCAGAGACGATGGATGAGACCTGTGGCCCAATCTTGGCAATCTGAGCCAAGATTAGGATGATCAGATGGTGAGGAAAGATGGAGGATGAGTGGGGTTGTTGATCAAAATGGGTAGATGGATGTGACGAGGCTCCCGACCGGCTGGTTGGAGTTGGCGGAGCGGCGGAGATGCGCAAATGAAGGATTGAACAAATACATGAGCTAGGAATGATAGAGTGATTACTTGAGGATCCTAAGATGATTCTGAGCTCCAGGGGATTCAGACGACGGGGTCTTTGCCTTGACTTCGCTGCGGCTGGTGGAGGAGGCTCGTCGTGGCAGTGCTCCAGCCTCGAGAAGCGAGCTACGGCTACACAACACCTTTTCTGATGACAAAAGGTGGTCTCTGATTGTTGTCATCAAGGCGGAGCTTTCTAGGGTATCAGAAGGGTGTGCGACGCGAGCTCCTAAGCTTGGGAGGTGATGGAATGAATTTATAGAAAGTCCCAGGTAGACGGATAGAATCAGATCGAGCGCGCGAACAGAGGGCGATCCGCGACTCCCTAGGGATCCTCGAGGAACACAGATCTACTGGGGAGTTGCGGGCGCCAATATCGGAGCAAGAGGGTGCAGGATCTGATCAGGAGAATTGGGAGAAATGGGTGCAGAAATTGGATCTGCGTGCGAGGAGGTCCGGGAGGGGTAGTTGACCGGGGTCAACATTCCTCCTAGACCAATCAAAAAATAGCTAGTCAAAAATATTTATAAAATCGATTAAAAATAGCAAATGATTTTAAATTAAAAAGTGTTAAACATGAATAATATTTAATATTTTCTAAACTATTTTTCTATGATTTTTATTTATTTTTAGGAAAAATAATTTATGGTATATACAGTATATTGTATTATATATATGTATAAAATACCTATGTATTTTGTACATTTATTTTTATTTTCTTATTTTTGCACAAATACTCCAATTTTGTATTTTATTTATTTACAACATAATTTTTGGAGTATAAAATAATTTTAATTTTATTTTTATTATTTATTTGCAAGTATAAATTAAATAAGGAGTGGTACATATTTACATGTATTATGTACAAGGTGAGAGAGAGATTTATTTTTATTTTATTTTAGTTTATTTTTCTAATTTTTATTTTATTTTTAGAAATATATACAAGGAAGTAAAAACACCATTTTATTTTTATTTTTGTAAAAATAAATTATATACATAAATGGTGTATATGTACAAGGCTAGAGTGGCCCTATCTCTCTCTACTTCTTTTATTTGGCGATCAGGCCCATACTGGACCTTCTCTTAGGTTCAGGTCACTCCATATTTATTATAAATATTTCTTTCTTTTTCCTTTGTTCTTTATTCTTTTATTTTTTTCACAAATACATGCTAATTATTAGATATTAACAAATGCATGCTTATTGCTAATTTATTGTATTTACGACTATATACATGATGCTTTGCCAAGTAAATAGCTAAAATAAAAAAATAAAGAGTGATGAATGAGGATTCATCACCTATCCTGAACATGATTCACAGCCTCGAATGTGTCCTCTACCAAGAGTGTGCTCTCCAAGCTCTCCTCTACTGGGATCTGGGAATCTGTAGAGTATGAATGTGAGAGGATGGCTCGTGAAATGGAATCAGACCAAACGGCTTCATCATTTGTAATCACAAAGTCTTACTCCCGGTGGACGTCTCGCTCTGCCTCTGTCATCTGGTCCGAATCACTGTGCTGCTCTGAGCAGGCTGAATCTCATGCTCTGGTCTCGTCACTCGTCTCTATTTGTATACTCTCGCCCTTGACGGGAAAGTATACCTTCCCACTGTCATGGTCGGACTCTGCCTTGGCTGTGGCCAAGAATGGACGTCCTAAAATGATGGGGGTATCAGTCACAGACTCAGGGATCTCCATGTCCAACACAACAAACTCCACAGGGACTTTCAGGCCCTGAATTGTGACGACCACGTCCTTCAACAACCCCTTCGGTTCTCTTGATGGATCTATCACCAAACTGAAGGACTATCCTGCTCTGTCGAAGAGGGTCAAACTCGAATCGGTCGAGTAAGGCTGCCGGAAGGAAGTTGATGGAAGAGCCACTATCTAATAGAGTCTGATCGAATCTCTGCTCATGAATATGACATCTGACATAGGGAGCTCCTGCATCTAGCCTCTTGGCTGGCTGACGATTCTGAATGGCGAAGCAGGTGGCACGAGTGAGCACATGGATCTCTGCATGGTGGTTCCTCTTCTTCCTGCGAATGGTGGTCTTCCCTCTCAAGTTCCTCTGGAAGAGAGGGATGTGCTCAAGTGCCTCCTGTAGAGTCAGTTGAATCTGAAATCGGTCGATCATATGTTGGCTGAACTCTAACTGTTGGTTCTTTTTTTTATTTTCTTTTTTATTCCCCTTAGCAAAGCGGAGTTCTTGAGGGAAAGGGATGGCTGGGCCCTCCTCAGATAGAGGGCTAGGAATGGGTCCCTGCTGCTGAGAAGAAGTAGAATCCATACAAACATCACCATGCATCACATATGGACTCAAAGATGAAGAACCCTTTCCTTTATTAATTTTTTTGGAGTTTTCTGTAAAGTCCCAAGGTACAGAAACTAAAGGAAATATAACTAGAATAGAAGGGGTGGCCTCAGTACCACCCACTGTATCACAAACTGTGGTATCAACACCGCACTCTAGCTCAGTATCTGAACATCTGGTGGCATCAGTACCATCCTCTACAACTGGGGACGTGATGGCCTCAATACCATCGCCTGGATCAACATCCTTGGTGGTGTTAGCACCACCGTCATCATCATCATGAGCAGCATCAGCACCGCTATCCTCCTCGTCTGGCACCCCTGCATCCTCGTGGTGTAGTCGCTCAGACGAGGCGCCGCCGGCTGGCATCCTACCGCTTCTAAGTGTAACAAAGTCAGCATCAAATGTATATGAAGCAATATCACCCAATGAGTCACTATGAGTGGTAACCTCTATAAACTGTACCTGCTCAGACTTTCTCTTCAGGTTGTTCGGGTTTGGCTCGATCTGAGCGGGTATGGCGGCCTTGCCCTTGATGATCTCCCTCATATCTTGGTGGAACTCGTTCATCTCCCCGCCTGAAAGTGGCCTGCTGATCGGAAAGAAGGCAGTCTAAGTCGTCGAAAGATGGGTTCTCATAGGCTGGCCAATGAGACCCGAATGGGTTACCTCTCTGGTAGTGAGGTTGCTGCTGGGAAGGATGAGAGGGATACTGAGAGTACTGCTGAGGCTGCTGTTGATGCCTCCACGGTTGTCCCGGCTGGTAGGGACGAGGAACTTGCTGGTAATGCTATTGCTATTGTGGCTGGTGTGGGAACTGGGGCTGCTGCTGCTGGGACTGGTCGAACTGCCCACCTTGAACTGGAGGCTACTGCTGGGATGGGGTACCTCCGGTCAACCACCGGAATCCGAGATGGTTTCAGTGGATCCCAGGCTGCTTTCGATCGTATCAAATCCCGTTGACTTTCGTCAACGGCTCCTACTCGAAAGGGGGTGGAGGAAGAACTGCCAGGGGCTAATCCTGCTGCTACACCATCATCTGAGCGTCCTCAGATGGTGTTGGTTGGACAACTGGTGCTGCAGCTGCTGGAACAGCTCCGCCTGAATATGGTGGATCTGTCTATAATAGGTGGAGGGTTGGATCGAGGTGCTACTGCTGGGGTCAACCCGTGACCTGAGACAAGGCTGAGAAGCCGTCTGTGCCTCCTGGAGACACATGATCTGGGTCTTCAGGTTACTCAATGTATGTGTCATCTGATCAATCTGTGACATGCCCTGGCACTGCTTCTTCTCTATAATCTCGATACGGCCCAACTTCTCGCTGATGATGCCCATATCAGCGGCCGACGACTCTGCTTATGCTGTGGCTGCTGAAGATGTGGAAGGACCTGCATCGACCCGTGATATCCTCTAATAGGTCACGTCCTGGGATGGGGGCTTCCCCTGAGTGTAAAGACGGGTCTAGGACATGACGGTGTAGTTCTCGGCCATCTCCTCATATATGGCCCGGACCTGATCCTCATCCTTGGCAAAGTAAGACCCCCCACAGGAAGCGTTCACGAGCCCCTGCAGCTTCGATGTCAGCCCACAAAAGAAACTCTACACAAGGTTGGGCTTGGATATATCATGGTGTGGACACTGGTCGATGAGATCTCTGAAGTGGTCCCATGCTTCATGAAATTTCTCGTTGGGAAGCATGGAGAAGTTGTTAATGAGGGATCGAGCTACGTTCGTCCGGCCGAGTGGATAGTACTTGTTCAAGTACTAGTTCCGGAGATGTTCCCACGAAGTAATGTCTCTCCGCAAATGCTTCAACCAGTAGGCTGCTCTGTCGACAAGGGAGAATGAGAAGGCCATCATCTTGATGGTATCCTCGTCCATGAATCTGTCGTGGACCGTGCTGCAGATCATCTCAAACTCCTGGAGTGAAGGATATGGAGAAAATCTTCAAGCGCATCACGAAAGCGTGATGATCGCATCGAATGCGATCGGGAGCGACTAGTCGCACTAGTCGCTCCAGGCAGCGGAAATTAAAAAAAGATTTATGTGACGAAACCACATGATCCAAGAACACTTCTCGGATCGTTTCGTGTAAACCACAAACAAGTAATAGGATTACCTCTTGAAGCGTGGTTGCGATCGAGTCTCTAAACAAAGAGACCTCCTGTCTCAAGTCTGATCCGACAGAGGAGACGCTTGCGAGCGCGGGGATGAATCGCGTGCTCCTCGCAATCCATGTTGATGATTCAAGCGACGGATCTCCTGATGTCGTCACATGAGATCCAACATCTTCTTCACGAGCGAGACACGCCGAAGGAGATGGAGATCCACGAGTAGATGATCCGGCAGCATAACGACGATTCTAAGTCGATGACGACTCTCACAATGGCTCCATGGTGGACGACCATTATAAGAGAGATAGGCTTGGCGTGTGGAGAGAGAGAGAGAGCATTCACTATTGTGTGTCCTGAAGACCAAGAGGTGCCTCTTCTTATATAGGGTTTTGGGAGTCCATGGTCCTAATCCATGGACAGCACACAATCAATGGTTGAGATTGATTTGTGTTTCTTTCAATGGCTAAGATGTTGTTGTAAAAATACAACAATAATTGATTTAATTTTGAATTAATTTATATTGATAAATCAACATAATTAATCCCAATTTCAATCACTTTGACTGGTCTTGGAGATAATGAGATAGAATGAGTCTATCTCCTCAAAAACTCATGAGATCTCATTATCTCATGAGATCTCATTATCTCATGCGTCTCCAAGATTTACAACAACAATTGTTGTAAATATTTCTCACAAAAATAATTCATAATTATCTTGTGAAAAACATCAATCAAGCCATTGAAATTATGTAAATCTCATTCACAACCCAAAACAAAATGTAATTATATTTTCAATTAATCATTCAATGTGAATCCAATTCACATTAACAATTAATCAACAAATATAAATCACAATATACTCTCTTTAATATATTATAAATCACATTTATAATATATATGATTAATATAGATAGTGCTATCCACATTATTTATATCCATGATAATTAAATCACATTTGATCATCTTGAATCTCTATTCTCATGTGCCCAAATAACATGAATCACATTCCATTATTCACATATTTGATATTTAAATCATATTTAATTATCTTAGATATCTCTCCTTATAATATGAATCAAATTCATATTATATATGATAATTAAATTACATTTAATTATCATTTTTCTCGATGCTTGGATACATATATCAACAATGAAATTATCCCTGAAATCTTTCAAGGATAATGCGCTTTCTCCACGGATACTTGAAGATAAGGACAGGGCGATTGTATCGTTCCATGTATAGTGACTTGGACATTGAGATCAAATCTCAAATCTAGATCTTGCGGACATCCCATAGATGCTTGATTAAATCAAGACCGTAGATCTAATCTTCTCATTGTATCTGAATCACATTCAGATCAATGTCCAACATTTGGACTAAGATTAGATCACTTCTCTACGAGAGGAGTCACTAAAATCCAGACCTGTTTCATCACTCCCTAGGAATGGAAGCGTCATGGTTATACAATCGTTTATGATCACATCACCCTCAGATATTCCTAATACTTGTACATCCTGCATACTGGAAGACTCAGAATAAAGCTGAAGTATTAGATCAACTTTATATTGTCTACTTCAGGGTTTTATCAGTAAGTTTCTCATTTGATCATTGGGAGTCAGTATTGATCATATACTTTCCAAAAGCATATATCGTACCTAGGTCTTGACCATATACTTTCCAAAAGTATATATAGAACCTACAAATTCAGTCAAGCTTCCAAAGCTAGACGACCGTGCATGGAATTTGATTCTTCCCAATATCTCATGAGTGAGCTCATGTCTTCCGGTTCAATGATGAACGTGTATGATCCCTTTGAGAGATCGTATTACTCATATACCCTTATATGCACACCAGCGCGCCGGTGTATAGACCTTAGTTAGGTCATCAACCTATTGGTCTGCCAAATGTACATACTCAAACATATAGTAACACATCTGTCTCCAGTCAGAGGATGCATGCCTATATCATGACAGCATACGACATAGGACTTTGGTTATCTCGATCTCGTTAAGTCAACCCTTTGACTTAACTAATATGACACCTCCAAATCTCTATTCCTATGCAGAGGACCTGCATCAAGAGGTCGGTCAGATATCAGCCTTTAGAGATAAGGATTGCCATCTCCTACTCAGGCTGGAGATCACATCTTAACAATTATTTGATGGTGCTTGATGAGTCCTCAATCTAACTCTTTAGATATTCATCCAAGCACCATCCTCTATGATTCAATAATTGAATCAATAATTGTATGATCATTAAGATGGCCACGGTACATAACCCTAATTGTACAAAGGGACCTATAATGCAAATTAGTTACTCTTCATTTCAGATTAAGGAGTGAATTGCAATAACATTTATTGCATAATGGCTCGTCGTGGGCTCGCATGTCCAACAATCTCCCACTAGCCCAAAGAGCCATTATTGGGATAATCATTAAACCCACACTCATGTAACAATCATATGCTATTTAATATAGCTAGGTAAGTTGATCAATCACTCTATTCTGAGTGACTATGCCAAGTCCTTTTACGGCACTTGCATATCCCTTAGTAACACTGCCCGCATCCAATGCAAATGTTGCATCTAATGCAACCAATACTCAATATTGAGGCAGTCATAATGTCTTTGACACTACAACTCAACAATCATTATAACCAGTGTATAATTTGAATTATCCCTATCAGAATACCCTTATTCCCAGAGATCTCTATCTCTTAAGGTATCTGCAGTTAAGACCTTTTAGATCACTATCTATAAAAGTCTTAGGTTCTTCATGATGAGACTTTGGGATCATTATCTCTAAGTATTGTCATCTTTGAAGATATTGTTTTATTACTGCAACTAAGTGTTTCATCTCTATAGTAGGATTAGCAACCGTTTACTACTCCCACTGCATGGCAGACATCTAGCTTTTCATACATATCTACCAGGCTTCTAGCAACCGATGCACAAGGGCAAGCAGTTTTAGCATCATCAACACTTGATGTGCTATCCCTTCATATTGGTCAGTACCAAATCGTAAGGGAAAGGAGATTTCCTTGAATAGAATATATACATAATGTACCAATAATGTGACAATCACAATTCTCTCTCTTCTCTTTACTTCTAAACAACTTCAGAACTAAGATCTAAGAGGTATCCTTGAGATCATATCTTAAGGTATGAAATAGCTGTTGGAAATGCGAGCCCACGGTGAGCCATTATGCAATAAATGTTATTGCAAATATCATTCCTTGATCTGAAATGAAGAATAAATAATTTGCATAATAGGTCCGTTAGTACAATTAGGGTTATGTACCATGGCCATCTTAATGATCATACAGTTGTTGATTCAATTATTGAATCATAGAGGTTGGTGCTTAGATGAATATCTAATGAGTTAGATTGAGGACTCATCAAGCACCGTCAAATGATTATTAAGAGATGATCTCCAGCCTGAGTAGGAAATGGCAATCCTTTCTCAGTTAGGCTGATATCTGACCGACCTCTTGATGCAGGTCCTCTGCATAGGAATAGAGATTCGGAGGTGTCAGATTAGTTAAGTCAAAGAGTTGATTTAACGAGATGAAGATAACCAAAGTCCTATATCGTATGATGTCATAATATAGGCACACATCCTCTGACCGGAGACAGATGTGTTACTATATGTCTAAGTATGTACATTTGGCAGACCAATAAGTTGATGACCTAACCAAGGTCTATACACCGGCGCGTTGGTGTGCATATAAGGGAATATGAGTAATACGATCTCTCAAAGGGATCATACAGGTTCACTACTGAACCGGAAGACATGAGCTCACTCATGAGATATTGGGAAGAATCAAATTCCGTGTGCACGGTCGTCTCGCTTTGGAAGCTTGACTGAATTTGTTGGTTTGATATATACTTTTGGAAAGTATATGATCAAGACCTAGATATGATATAGGCTTTTGGAAAGTATATGATCGATACCAACTCCCAATGATAAAAATGAGAAACTTACTGATAAAACGTTGAAGTAGATAGTGTAAAGTTGATCTAATACTTCGGGTTTATTCTGAGTCTTCCAGTATGCAGGGTGTACAGGTATTGGGAATACCTGAAGGTGATGTGATCATAAACGATTGTATAACCATGATGCTTCCATTCCTAGGGAGTGATGAAACAGGTCTGAATTTAGTGACTCCTCTCAGTAGAGAAGTAATCTGATCTTGATCCAGATGTTGGGCATTGATCTGAATGTGATTCAGATACAATGAGATGATTAGATTTGCGGTCTTGATTTATTCAAGCATCTATGGGAGGCCCGAGATCTAGATTTGAGATGTTATCTCAATATTCAAGTCACTATATACAATCGCCATGTCCTTATCTCCAAGTATTCGCGGAGAAAGCGCATTATCCTTGAAAGAGTTCAGGATAATTTCATTGTTGATATAATGTATCCGAGCATTGAGAAAATGGATAATTAAATGTGATTTAATTACCATGATTAATATGAATTCGATTCATATTATAAAAAGAGTTATCTAAGATAACTAAATGTGATTTAACTGTCAAAGATATGAATAATGTGATGTGATTCATATTATTTGGGAACATGAGAATAAGTTATCCAATATAATTAAATGTGATTTAATTATTATGGATAAGAATAATGTGGATAGTAATATCCAATTATTCATAGTATATTATAAATATGATTTATAGTGTATTAGAGAGAGCTAATTATACTTTATATTTGTTGATTAATTGCTATGTGTATTGGATACACATTGTGTAATTAATTGACAATGTAAATTATATGTTGTTTTGGGTTGTGAATATCATTCACAATCTTTCAATGGCAAGATCGCAATATTCTCAAATATAATTGTGAATTATTTTTGATGAATAAATACCAACAAAAGTTGTTGGAAATAAATAGAGGAGAAATTCAAGGAGGCATGCAATCTCATTGAAATCTATGAGATTGCCCCACATGGAATGTGGTGGGCGGCACCCATGTCCTATTTGGAATGGGTGGCCGTCCACCTTGAGTATACATGGGAGATTTGATCTCCATATATATTCTCTCCTTATTTTGTTGATGTAATTTAGGATTGTTTTATATTTGATTTTGTCAAATATATTTTAATATAAATTAGATCATAATTTGTTGGCTTTACCAACAACAATCTTAACCATTGGATTGACATAAATCAATCCCATCCATTGATTTTATATATCCCATGGATTGAGATCCATGGATCCCAAAACACTATAAATAGAGAGGCATACCATGCTCTCTCTTAACACAAGACATGCTATTGTAGCACATCTCTCTCTCTTTCTCTCTACATGCCAATCTCTCTTTCTCTCATGGTCGTCCACCATGGATGACCTAGAGAGAAGTCTCCATCGCAGCAGCATCGTCGTTATGATGCCCGATCGTCAACTCGTGGATCTCCGTCTACTTCGGTGCGCCTTGCTCGTGAAGAAGACGTCGGATCTCGTGTGTTGAGATCAGGAGATCCCCCGCTTGGATCATCAACATGGATTGCGAGAAGCACATGGTTCATCCCCGCGCTCGCAAGCGTCTCCTCCGTCAGATCGGACTTGAGACAGGAGGTCTCTTCGTTTAGAGACTCGATCGCAACCACGCTTCAAGAGGTAATCCTATTACTTGTTTGTGGTTTATACGAAACGATCTGAGAAGTGTTTTTGGATCATGTGGTTTTGTCGTATGAAATTTTTTTAAATTCCTCTGCATCGAGCAACTAGTACGACTAGTCGCTCCTCGTCGTATTCGATACGACGCTCACGCTTCCGTGATACGCTTAAGGATCTACCATATCCTTCAAGTGGTATCAGAGCCTTTGGTCGAAGGTTTTGGATACGATCCATAAAACCGAAGAAGACTTGGGTTCGTTAAGGTAGCGAAAGTTTTATCGTATTTCATTTTCGCATCTCTGTTTAGTGTAATTTTTCGGCCCTATTTAAATTGTTTAAACACTAAAATAACACTTGGATTTTGTTTCCCATCAAATAAGGAAACCATAGGATCTGAGTTTACGTAATTTGGATTCCGTCTGCTCGAGATATGGTTGTTTTAATGTATATGTATTCACTGTTATGGGAACTGCGAATCTTAACATAATTAAGGAGTTAATTACTGTTTAGAGATGCCTCGAAATGCATGAAAATCACATAGGTTCTGTTGTAAATCAAATTACCAAACTATGGAAACTTAATTTGCTTAATTTGGATTTAAATTGATTGAGATATGCTAATTTTAGTAAGTATGGGTCACTGCTGAAATTACTTTCCTAATCAAGAATCATGTGATTGTCAATTAGTAAAATTAATTGTTAATTTCATGAAATAATTATGGAAAATATTTTAAAAATATTGGATGATGATTATTTCCTTAATTGACTTGGCCTCAACCAATAATTGATTAGATTTGATCTAGATCAAAATTGGAAACACAATCATCAAACTCCTTGCTTGAATAGGATTGGGAATCTGTCTAGCAAATTTCCTTATAATCAAAAATATTTTGATTATTACTATATGGTATAATTTCGGTTGAAGAGCCGATGATCATCTCAAGTACAAAGTGATTGACTCGGCATTATTTTTTCCTGAGGCGGATATGGTGTCTAGTCGGGGATCGCTGGGGTAGCAGGTTGCAACGTATGCGGTCCGTCCCACTCCCGCCGGTACTGGCCATGACAGCGGGTAGGGAACGAATGATGTCTGAGAGATCATGATGTATTTTTCTAATTATTAAAATTCGAATTAATACATATTTTGAGATAATACCATATATTCAAGTAAAATCAAGTTTGTTGGATTGAAAATTAATTTAATATGATTAAGTTAATTATATCCAATTAAGAACACTCTATTATGAATAGAGTTATTATTTCCCTTGGAAGAATTAATCATAATGAATATGATTCATAATGATTAATTAGAATTTGAATATGATATGGAGGATCACATAAGTGACATCCATGGTCTCCCGTCAAGGCAAAGGGTTCCGTCGCCAGATATTGTATGTGGGAGATGCATGTCCGAAGTGACAGCTCCTGCATATGATCCATTTGGATCGGGCTCGTCGCTTCTCGAAAGAGTAAGGACATATGCATAGTGACCCCAATATCGGGTCCTCATATTATTGGGGCGATATTGGATTGCGCATAGCAAGTTGTATTCCTGTTGACGGTTGGTTCAATTAATGACGGGTCAACATCACCTTAGGGGTGATGGGCCCGGGTGTTAAAGACCGAATTGGGAGATGCAAGTTGGACTTGCAAGGCGGAATGTGTTCCCGCTTCTTTTTATCCGAGTTACAGGTTCTCATATTATTGGGATGTAACAAAGATAAGGAAGGAGATCCCAGATCTTGCTTGAGATATAATGGTAAGTATATCTCTTACATTGAAAGTGATTAAGGGAATGAACTTTCATTGTTGACATAGCAAAACTTTGATATAAAAATTCCTAAATCAAAGTAAAAATATATATTTAAATATATTTATGCAAATTTCTTATTTCGGATAATACTTCATTAAACCCACTCGATATTATACTCAATAATAACCAGTAAAATATCATGGATTGGACCTATGATCCAGATATTGTACTTGCAATTGGACACATAATGTATGGGGTTGCAATGTGCAAGTTTCCTCATAATTATGAGGAGTGATAATCAAATAAGACAATAGGACTAAAACCTAGGGTTTGTATGTCTCTATAAGTCTTGATCTCATCGAATGTACTTTTGAAGTGACATGCCGATAATAATTGTAATTATCAAATAATCCTTAAAAATCTATGAAGATATTATGGCATACATATGTTCTCTCGACATATAATCATGAATGACATGGTTCTCTGCATTATGCAGAATGGTGGCTCTATAAGAGATGATGTATTCGAAGTTGTTTGAATACCTACCTGAACTAATGCTTTTGAGAGTTTAGATCAATGTAGATACGATGAGTGTCATCATTCTACTATTTATACTCTAGTCATTCATGAAGCTTCATAATATTCATATTGTATGAATTGAATGAAGCATGTTGAAATACTCTTATGTTGAAATTTTTGATTTTGACATAAGAGATCCTTTGTCTTGAGCAATGGTTGCTTATAGATAAAGGGAGCGCAGTGGAAGCATGGGTTGGACCCAAGTATGAAGGAAAGTCAAAGAGTTGATTGTACTTCACGGACTTCCATATGACATCCAAAGAGTTGGATGAATGCCAATACTGCAATAAGTTGATGTGTTGATAGTATGACTATCAAATCTATCTAGAATCCTTAGAGAAGGAATCAGATAGTACATCGGATTAATCTACATATAATCATTGATATTGACTTACTTATTTGATAAGATAAAGTCTAATAATTGTATCTCAGTCTTCTAATGACACTTGCAATTGGTTGCATCTGTATTAGAATATTAGAAATTTGATCTTAAGGTTTAATGCTCATCCATGTTGGAAGTAATGCAATTGTTGCAACAATTTCCATTGGATCAATAGACTTTATATTTTCAGTGGGAGCCCTTAGTCTTAGAGAATGTCTCTATGACCTAGATACTCATTGTTTATTTATACTTGTTGGATATAAACAAGAATTCTGTAATAAATCTATCACAAAAAGTTATGATGGAGAAATTTCAGATAGTAATCTACAATCTAGTGGACTCTACTAAATTAGAAAATTAATGAATGGTTCATTAACATTTCTAAATACTAAACCTTTAAAGATCAATAGAAGGATGAAGATCTTTTGACAATGATCTGGCAACATTTTGGACATTTGTCTGTTGATATGATCAATAGACTGATAAGAGATGAAACTTTACATTGTCTAAAGGTTCAAATCTTACATACTTGTGAATGATGTATTCAAAATTAGAAATGTCCAATGCACCCTTCTTTGGGAATGGTGTAAGATGTCATGGTATTCAAGATTTCATACATATTGATGTATGTGAATCATCTATATCAGAATACACATTATGGATATATGATATCTATTAATGATTATCTGTGATATGAGATTTCTTCTCTTCACTTAGAAGACTTTGAAATGTTCAAAGATTTCTCAATTTTGGTTTAGAACCAAAGTTTGAAGGAAGATGACATGAATTTGATCTAACCAAGGTAGCTTGTACCTATTAGATGAATTCAAGGAATACCTTATGGAGATGTGAATATCATTCCTATATCAATCCTCCTAATGAACCTTAACTCAATAGAGTTGTAGGGAGATACAATTGATCATGTGTGACATGATTTGATCAATGATTAATCTTAGCATAATTATCTCTTAGTTTTCAGGTATATATATGTGGTAGAGACTACATTATATATCCTTAATAAGGTTCCATGAAATTAAGCTGGAATCTAGCACTGGAAAGTGCTACTTCATTAGGAAAATAAAGGATGGTATTAGATACCTACTTTATGACCTTGAGATTCTCAAAGGATCTCATCTCTGAGAATGTGATACTTAGAGGATGACTCTCTTGAGAATCAAGATAAAAATAAGGTAAAGGAACTCATTTAATCTTGAGAAGATAATGAGGCTCCTGAAATCGGAAACTAAAAGAATAATTGAAGATTAAACACTAATACTTCTTCAAATAAGTTTGAGGATGCATTTCATGTGAAAATGATCGGACTTCATGTGATGAAGCTCCTGAGGATCATGACATGGAAAGATGGATGTTAGCAATAAAAGTCTAAAGTAGACTTCATATACAAATGTTGTATATAAACCCTCGAGGATCCAACTATATGGGTTAGACCCATTATGGTGTAAATGGATCTTCAAGAGAAAGAGGGAACCTGATGAGAAGGTAGAGACCTTCAAAGCACGGTTCGTAGCCATGAGCTACACATCGAAGAGAAGACATCGCTTGCGATGAGACTTGCTCTCCAGTGACCTTGCTTTAACCCATCAGAATATTGCTAACTATAGCTACACAATTTGACTATGACATCTTCATGATGTGAGTCAAGATTGCATTCCTCTATGAATACCTCTCTGAGGATATTCGTATGAAATAGCCCTAGGGCTTCATGTTTGAGGAAAGCAAGGTGTGCAAGCTAAAGAACTCCATCTTTGGACTCAAATAATCTTCTTGTAGTTGGAACATAAGATTTGATGAAATTATAAATGTTATGATTTCAGATAGAATCTTGATGAACCATGTGAAGCTTAGTGGGAGTGCCATTGTGTTCAACATGCTAAATGTAGATATTATTCTAATCATTTGGAATGATATAAGGATAATAATAAGTGTTTTATAATTTGGTCGTTCCATACCTTGAGATATGATCTCAAGGATATCTCTTAGATCTTAGTTCTGATGTCATTCAGAAGCAAAGAGAAGAGGATATTGGGACCGTCACATTAGTAGTACACCTTGGATTTATTCCATTTTTCTGGAAAATTCCAAGAAAGGCTTCCTTCCCTTAAGATATGGTACTGACCTATCTAAAGGGATAGCACCTCAAGGAGTTGAGGATGTGAATGCTAGAACTGCTTGTACTTGTGCATCAGTTATGAGAAGCTTAGTGTATGCTAGATGTGCAAAAGAGCCAGATATATGCCATGCAGTGGGAGTAGTAAGTTGTTACTAATCCTACTATGGAACAAAACACTTGATTGCAGTAATAACAATATCTTCAAAGATAATTAAACTTAGAGATAGTAATCTCAAAGTCTTATCTTCAAAAGTTTAAGACCTTGTAGATAGTGATCTATAAGGGTCTTAACTGTAGATACTTTAGGAGATAGAGATCTCTAGGAATAAAGGTATTCTGACAAGAATTATGGACATATTGGTTATAATAATTATCGAGGTATAGTGTCAAGGACACTTTAACAATATTGAGTATTGGTTGCATAAGATGCAACATTCGCATTGGATGCGAGCACTGTTACTAGGGGATATGCAAGTACCGTAAAAGGACTTGGCGTAGTCTCTTAAGAACAGAGTGATTGATCAGCTTACCTAACTATTTTCTAAATAGCCCATGATTGTCACATGAGTGTGGGTTTAAATGATTAGCCCATTAATGGCTCTTTGGGCTAGTGGGAGATTGTTGGAAATGCGATCCCACGGCGAGCCATTATGCAATAAATGTTATTGAAAATATCATTCATCGATCTAAAATGAAGAATAAATAATTTGCATAATAGGTCCGTTAGTACAATTAGGGTTATGTACCATGGCCATCTTAATGATCATACAGCTGTTGATTCAATTATTGAATCATACAGGCTGGTGCTTAGATGAATATCTAATGAGTTAGATTGAGGACTCATCAAGCACCATCAAAGGATTATTAAGAGATGACCTCTAGCATGAGTAGGAGATGGCAATCCTTACTCAGTTAGGCTGATATCTGACCGACCTCTTGATGCAGGTCCTCTGCATAGAAATAGAGATTCGGAGGTGTCAGAATAGTTAAGTCAAAGAGTTGATTTAACGAGATCGAGATAACCAAAGTCCTATATCGTATGTTGTCATAATATAGGCATGCATCCTTTGACCGGAGACAGATGTGTTACTATATGTCTGAGTATGTACATTTGGCAGACCAATAGGTTGATGACCTAACCAAGGTCTATACACCGGCACGCTGGTGTGCATATAAGGGTATATGAGTAATACGATCTCTCAAAAGGATCATACAGGTTCACTACTAAACCGGAAGACATGAGCTCACTTATGAGATACTGGGAAGAATCAAATTCCGTGCGCACGGTCGTCTTGCTTTGGAAGCTTGACTGAATTTGTAGGTTTGATATATACTTTTGAAAAGTATATGATCAAGACCTAGGTATGATATATGCTTTTGGAAAGTATATGATCGATACCAACTCCCAATGATCAAAATCAGAAACTTACTGATAAAATGCTGAAGTAGACAGTGTAAAGTTGATCTAATACTTCGGGTTTATTCTGAGTCTTCCAGTATGCAGGATGTACAGGTATTGGGAATACCTGAGGGTGATGTGATCATAAACGGTTGTATAACCATGACGCTTCCATTCCTAGGGAGTGATGAAACGGGTCTGGATTTTAGTGACTCCTCTCAGTAGAGAAGTAATCTGATCTTGATCTAAATATTGGGCATTGATCTGAATGTGATTCAGATACAATTAGATGATTAGATTTGAGGTCTTGATTTAATCAAGCATCTATGGGAGGCCCGAGATCTGGATTTGAGATGTTATCTCAATATCCAAGTCACTATACGTGGAACAATACAATCGCCATGTCCTTATCTCCAAGTATTCGCAGAGAAAGTGCATTATCCCTGAAAGAGTTCAGGATAATTTCATTGTTGATATAATGTATCCGAGAATTGAAAAAATGGATAACTAAATGTGATTTAATTACCATGATTAATATGAATTCGATTCATATTATAAAGAGAGTTATCTAAGATAATTAAATGTGATTTAATTGTTAAAGATATGAATAATGTGAATGTGATTCATATTATTTGGGAACATGTGAATAAGTTATCCAATATAATTAAATGTGATTTAATTATTATGGATAAGAATAACGTGGATAGTAATATCCAATTATTCATAATATATTATAAATATGATTTATAATGTATTAGAGAGAGATAATTATAATTTATATTTATTGATTAATTGCTATGTGTATTGGATACACATTGTGTAATTAATTGACAATGTAAATTATATGTTGTTTTGGGTTATGAATATGATTCACAATCTTTCAATGGCAAGATTGCAATATTCTCAAATATAATTGCAAATTATTTTTGATGAATAAATACCAACAAAAGTTGTTGGAAATAAATAGAGGAGAAATTCAAGGAGGCATGCAATCTCATGGAAATCCATGAGATTGCCCCACATGGAATGTGGTGGGCGGAACCCATGTCCTATTTTGAATGGTGGCCGTCCACCTTGATTATACATGGGAGACTTGATCTCCATGTATATTCTCTCCTTATTTTGTTGATGTAATTTAGGACTGATTTATATTTGATTTTGTCAAATATATTTTAATCTAAATTAGATCATAATTTGTTGGCTTTACCAACAACAGTCTTGACCATTGGATTGACATAAATCAATCTCATCCATTGATTTTATATGTCCCATGTATTGAGATCCATGGATCCCAAAACCCTATAAATAGAGAGGCATACCATGCTCTCTCTTAACACAAAACATGCTATTGTAGCACATCTCTCTCTCTTTCTCTCTACACGCCAATCTCTCTTTCTCTCACAGTCGTCCACCATGGATGACCTAGAGAGAAGTCTCCATCGCCGCAGCATCGTTGTTATGCTGCCCGATCGTCTACTCGTTGATCTCCGTCTACTTCGGTGTGCCTTGCTCGTGAAGAAGACGTCAGATCTTGTGTGTCGAGATCAGGAGATCCTCCGCTTGGATCATCAACATGGATTGCGAGAAGCACGCGGTTCATCCCCACGCTCGCAAGTGTCTCCTCCGTCGGATCGGACTTGAGACAGGAGGTCTCTTCGTTTAGAGACTCAATTGCAACCACGCTTCAAGAGGTAATCCTATTACTTGTTTGTGGTTTAAACGAAATGATCCGAGAAGTGTTTTTGGATCATGTGGTTTCGTCGTATGAAAAATTTTTAAATTCCGCTGCATCGAGCAACTAGTGCGACTAGTCGCTCCTCGTTGTATTCGATACAACGCTCACGCTTCCGTGATGCGCTTAAGGATCTAACCATATCCTTCAATAGCCAGATCATAAAACACTTATTATCATCATCCTTATATCATTCCAAATGATTAGAATATTATCTACATTTAGCATAATGAACACAATGGCACTCCCACTAAGCTTCACATGGTTCATCAAGATTCTATCTGAAATCATAACATTTATAATTTCATCAAATCTTATGTTCCAACTACAAGAAGCTTATTTGAGTCCATAGATGGAGTTCTTCAGCTTGCACACCTTGCTTTCCTCAACCATGAAGCCCTGGGGCTACTTCATGTGAATATCCTCGTAGAGGTATTCATAGAGGAATGCAATCTTGACTCATATCTTGAAGATGCCAAAGTCAAGTTGTGTAGCTATAGTTAGCAATATTCTGATGGGTTTAAGAAAGGTCACTGAAGAGAAAGTCTCATCGCAAGTGATGTCTACTATTCAGTGTGTAGCTCATGGCTACGAGTCGTGCTTTGAAGGTCTCTACCTTCTCATCAAGTTCCCTTTTTCTCTTGAAGATCCATTTACACCTTAATGGGTCTAACCCTTACAGGTGGATCCTCAAGGGTTCATATACAACATTTGTATATGAAGTCTACCTTAGACCTTTATTACTAACATCCATCTTTCCATGTCATGGTCCTCAGGAGCTTCTGTACATGAAGTCTGATCATTATCAGACTTAACTGACATATGGAATACATCCTCAAACTCATTTGAAGAGGTATTAGTGCTTCATCTTTAATTATCCTTTTAGTTTCTGATTTCAAGAGCCTCATTATCATCTCAAGATTAAATGAGTCCCTTAATTCATTTTCATCTTGATTCTCAAGAGAGTCATCCTCTAAGAATCACATTCTCAGATATGAGATCTTCTGAGAATCTCAGTGTTATAAAGTAGGTATCCAATACCATCCTTTATTTTCCTAATTAAGTAGCACTCTCTAGTGCTTAATTCCATCTTACTTGCGTGGAATCTTATTAAGGATATATAGTGTAGTCTCTACTATATATATATACCTGGAAACTAACAGGTAATTATGCTAAAAATTCATCATTGATCAAATCATGTCATACATGATCCAATTGTATCTCCCTACAACTCTATTGAGTTTAGGTGTGTTAGGAGGATTGAGATAGAAATGATATTCATATCTTCGTAAGGTATTCTTTAAATTTATCTAACAGGTACAAGCTACCTAGGTTAGATTAAATTCATTTCATCATTCTTCAAAATTTGGTTCTAAACTAAAATTATGAAATCTTTGAACATTTCAAAGTTTTCTTAGGTGAAGAGAAGAAATCTCATATCATACATACTCATCAATAGATATCACACATTCATAATGTTTATTATGATATAGATGATCCACATGCAGTAATATGTATGAGAAATTGAATACCTTGACATCTAACACCATTCCTAGAGAAGGGTGTATTGGACATTTTACTTTGAATACTATATTCACAAGTATGTAAGATTTGAAATTTTAGACATTTTAAAGTTTCATATCTTACTAGTTCATTGATTTCATCAATAGACATATGTCCAAAACTTGATGCCAAATCATTGTTAAATGATCTTAATCCTCCTATTGGTCTTTTAAAGGTTTAATTTTTAGTTTTAGAAATCTTAATGAACCATTCATTAATTTTCTAATTTTGTAGAGTCCACTAGATGTTAGATTACTATCTGAAATATATCCATCATAACTCTTTATGATAGGTTTATTCCAGAATTCATGTTTATTTCCAATTCTTGGAAATACACTATGAGTGTATTCTAATATCCAGGTCATAGAGACATTCTCTAAGACTAAGGGCTCCCACTGAAATAAAGAAGTTTGTATATCCAATAGAGATTGTTGCAACAATTGCATCAATATCCATGTAGATGACTATTAAACCTGAAGATCAAATTCCAGTCTTCTAAAACATATCCAACCAATTGCAAGTGTCATTAGAATATTGAGATATAATTATCAGACTTTATCTTATCAAATAAGTAAGTCAATGTCAATGATTATATGTAGATTATTCTGATGCTTTATATGAGTCTTTCACTAAGGATTCTAGACAGACTTGACAGTCATACTATCAACACATCATCTTATTACAGTATTGGCATTCATTCAACTCTTAGGATGTCATATGGAAGTCATAGAAGTACGGTAAACTCTTTGACTATCCTTCTCATCTTGGATCTGACCCATGCTTCCACTGCGCTCCCTTTATCTATAAACAACCATTGCTTAAGACTAAGGATCTCTTATGTTGAATTCAAAGGAATTCAATGTAAGAGCATTTCAACATTTATACATGCTTCATTAAATTCATACAATATGAATATTATGAAGTTTCATGAATGACTAGAGTATAGACAATAGAATGATGACACTCATCATGTCTGCATCCATCTAGACTCTTAAAACATTGGTTCAGGTAGGTATTCAAACATTTTGAATACATCATCTCTAAGTAGAGCTACCATTCTGCATAATGCAGAGAACCATGCCATTCATGATTAAATGTCTAGAGCACATTTGTATGTCAGAATATCTTCTTAGATTTTATAAGGATTATTCTACAATTACGATCACCATCGACATGTCACTTCCAAAGTACACTCGATGAAAGATCAAGACTATAGAGACATACGAACCCTAAGGTGATGTCTTATTGTCTTATTTAATTGTCATTCCTCATTAATATGAGAAAACTTGCACATTGCAACCACATACGTTATGTGTCCAATTGCAAGTACAATATCCGGATCATGAGTCCAATCCATGATATTTTACTGGTTATTATTGAGTATAACATTGAGTGGGTTTAATGAAGGATTATCTGAAATAAGAAATTTGCATAAGTGTATATATATTTATATATATATACATATTTTACTTTGATTTAGGAGTTTTTATATCAAAGTTGTCTTACCTTGTCAACACTGAAAGTTCATTCCCTTAATCACTTTCAATGTAAGAGATATACTTACCATTATATCTCAAGCAAGATCTGGATCTCCTTCCTTATCTTTGTCACATCCCAATAATATGAGAACTTGTGACTCCGATAAAAAGAAGCGGGAACACATTCCACCTTGCAAGTCCAACTTGCATCTCCCAATTCGGTCTTTAACACACAGGCCCACCACCCCTAAGGTGATGTTGACCCGTCATTAATTGAACCAACCGTCAACATGCTTAATACTCGCTATACACAATCTAGTATTGCCCCAATAATATGAGGACTCGATATTAGGGTCATTACGTATACAACCTTACTCTTTCGAGAAGCGAAGAGCCCGATCCAAATGGATTGTATGCAGGAGCTGTCACTTCGGACAGGCGTCTCCTACATACAATATCTGGCGACGGAACCCTTCGCCTTGACGGGAGACCATGGATGTCACTTATGTAATCCTCCACCTCATATTCAAATTCTAATTAATCATTATGGATCATATTCATTATGATTAATTCTTCCAAGGGAAATAACAACTCTATTCATAATAGAGTGTTTGAATTATAATTGGATTCCAATTAATCTAATCATATTAAATTAATGATCCAATTAATATCCAACAAACATTTTAATTGTTACTTGAAATATGGTATTATCTCAAATGCTTACTATTTTGAATTCTAATAATTAGAAAATACATCATGATCTATCAGGCATCATTCGTTCCCTACTCGTTGTCATGGCCAGTGCCGACAGAAGTGGAACAGACCATACACGGTGCAACCTGCTACCCCAATGCTCCTCGACTAGACACCATATCCGCCTCAGGAAAGAACAATACCGAGTCAATCACTTTGTACTTGAGAAGATCATCGGCCTTTCAACCAAAATTATACCAAATAGTAATAATCAAAACCATTTTGATTATAAGGAAATTTGCTAGACAAATTCTCAAAGCCTATTCAAGTAACAAGTTTGTTGAAAGTGTATCAAGCAACCAATTAGTGATCTAGATTTAATCTAATCATTCATTAGTTGAGGCAATGTCATTTAAAGGAATAATTATTGTTCTAATACTTCTCAAATATTATCCACAATTATTCCAGGAAATTAAATATTAATTTCGTTATTTTCTTAAACGACAATCATAAGGTTTTGGATAATGATGCAATTTCCAACAGTGACCCTCACTAACTAAAAATAGCATATCTCATTCATTTTAAATCCAAATTAAGCAAAATTAATTTCCAGAGATTGATAACTTGATTTAAAAATGAAATCATATGATAAAAACGCATTTCCAAGCATTTTAAAACCGTAAATAACATCATAATTACGTCTCTATCCGCCATCCCTAAAACAGTGGACATATGGTCAATAAAACGATCATCTTGAGAAAACAGAATCCAAATTACACAAACTCAAATCCTACTGTTTCCTTAATTAATGGGAAACATTATCCAATTTAAAATTTTGTGTTTAAACATTTTAAATAGGGCCGAAATTTTATCACAAGACTGGGCTGCGAAATTTGAAATGCTAAAATCTCCATGAACCCAAACAAGCCTGAATCTTCGTTGGTTCATGGATCTAATCCAAAACCTTCAACAACCTGGATCTGATACCACTTGACGGATATGGAGAAAATCCTCAAGCGCGTCATGATGATCGCATCTAATGCGATCTGGAGCGACTAGTCGCACTAGTCGCTCCGAGCAGCGGAAATTAAAAAAAATTATGTGACGAAACCACATGATCCAAGAACACTTCTCGGATCATTTCATAATCACAAACAAGTAATAAGATTACCTCTTGAAGCGTGGTTGCGATCGAGTCTCTAAACAAAGAGACCTCCTGTCTCAAGTCCGATCCGATGGAGGAGACGCTTGCGAGCACGGGGATGAATTGCATGCTCCTCGCAATCCATGTTGATGATCCAAGCGGTGGATCTCCTGATCTCGTCACATGAGATCCAACATCTTCTTCACGAGCAAGACGCACTGAAGGAGATGGAGATCCACGAGTAGATGATCCGGCAGCATAACGACGATTCTACGTCGATGACGACTCTCACAATGGCTCCATGGTGGACGACCATTATAAGAGAGAGAGTCTTGGCATGTGGAGAAAGAGAGAGAGAGAGAGAGCATTCATTATTGTGTGTCTTGAAGAGCAAGGGTGCCTTTTTTTATATAGGGTTTTGGGAGTCCATGGATCCCAATCCATTTACAACACACAATCAATGGTTGAGATTGATTTGTGTTTCTTCCAATGGCTAAGATGTTGTTGTAAAAATACAACAATAATTGATTTAATTTTGATTAATTTATATTGATAAATCAACATAATTAATCCCAATTTAAATCACTTTGACTGGTCTTGGAGATAATAAGATAGAATGAGTCTATCTCCTCGAAAACTCATGAGATCTCATTATCTCATGAGATTTCATCATCTCATGAGATCTCCAAGATTTACAACAATAATTGTTGTAAATATGTCTCACAAAAATAATTCACAATTATCTTTTGAAAAACTTCAATCAAGCCATTGAAATTATGTGAATCTCATTCACTACCCAAAATAAAATGTAATTATATTTTCAATTAATCATTCAATGTGAATCCAATTCACATTAGCAATTAATCAAGAAATATAAATCACAATATACTCTCTTTAATATATTATAAATCATATTTATAATATATTATGGATAGTGCTATCCACATTATTCATATCCATGATAATTAAATCGCATTTAATCATCTTGGATCTCTATCCTCATGGGCCCAAATAACATGAATCACATTCACATTATTCATAAATTTGATACTTAAATCATATTAATTATCTTAGATATCTCTCCTTATAATATGAATCAAATTCATATTATATATGATAATTAAATCACATTTAATTATCAATTTTCTCGATGCTTGGATACATATATCAACAATGAAATTATCCCTGAACTCTTTCAAGGATAATGTGCTTTCTCCGCGGAAACTTGGAGATAAGGACAGGGCGATTGTATTGTTCCACGTATAGTGACTTAGACATTGAGATCAAATCTCAAATCCATATCTTGCGGACCTCCCATAGATGCTTGATTAAGTCAAGATCGTAGATCTAATCTTCACATTATATCTGAATCACATTCAAATCAATGTCCAACATTTGGACTAAGATTAGATCACATCTCTACGAGAGGAGTCAATAAAATCCAGACCCGTTTCATCACTCCCTATGAATGGAAGCATCATGGTTATACAATCGTTTATGATCACATCACCTTCAGGTATTCCTAATACGTGTACATCCTGCATATTGGAAGACTCAGAATAAATCCAAAGTATTAGATCAACTTTATACTGTCTACTTCAGAGTTTTATCAGTAAGTTTCTCATTTGATCATTCGGAGTTGTTATCGATCATATACTTTCCAAAAGCATATATCATACCTAAGTCTTGATCATATACTTTCCAAAAGTGTATATCAAACCTATAAATTCAGTCAAGCTTCCGAAGCTAGATGACCGTGCATGAAATTTGATTTTTCGCAATATCTCATGAGTGAGCTCATGTCTTTCGGTTCAGTGATGAACCTGTATGATCCCTTTGAGAGATCGTATTACTCATATGCCCTTATATGCACACCAGCGCGTCGGTGTATAGACCTTGGTTAGGTCATCAACCTATTGGTCTGCCAAATGTACATACTCAGACATATAGTAACACATCTGTCTCCAGTCAGAGGATGCATGCCTATATGTGATAGCATACGACATAGAACTTTGGTTATCTCGATCTCGTTAAGTCAACCCTTTGACTTAACTAATCTGACATCTCCGAATCTCTATTCCTATGCAGAGGACCTAAATCAAGAGGTCGGTCAGATATCAACCTTTAGAGGTAACGATTGCCATCTCCTACTTAGGCTGGAGAGCACATCTTAACAATTATTTGACGGTGCTTGATGAGTCCTCAATCTAACTCTTAGATATTTATCCAAGCACCAGCCTCTATAATTCAATAATTGAATCAACAACTGTCTGATCATTAAGATGGCCATGGTACATAACCCTAATTGTACTAAGGGACCTATTATGCAAATTAGTTACTCTTCATTTCAGATTAAGGAGTGAATTTCAATAACATTTATTGCATAATGGCTCGTCGTGGGCTCGCATGTCCAACATGGAGATGTAGATGTGGCTCCTCAGTGGCTAGCCCGTGAAATATTAGCAACAACTGAATCATCTGAGGAGGGAGATTGAAATCTCCTAGGATCGCCGGAAGCTGAATCTAACGGTGTGTCAGAGTTGCACCAGGGTTGTGCAACTCTCTCATCGGGCGAGCTGGTCGGACTGGTGATGAGCCGAAAAATCCGAGCGGCTAAGGGAGATAGCTATCAATGGTCGTTGCGACCTCAACCCCTCGAGTCGGACTCAACAAGAAAAATCGAACCACCAAATCAGAAGATAAATCGATAAAATCAAACAGCGGTCCTCGCTATTTATTTAACCTGGTATAGCGACTAGGGTCGGACACAAGGAGCACGAATTGGCCGAGACAGCCTATGAAGTAATCAAAGGTGAAAATAAAATAAATATTTTTGGTGGATTTTTAAATCTTTTTAAAAAAATTTGTATTTTTAATAATAAAGGAAAAGTAAGAAAAAGGGAAAAAGCACACAAAGCTCAATTTATTCAACACATCAAATAAAGCCAAAAAATTAAATAAAATTGTTTTTATGTTTTTTATATTTTTAAGTGTTTTTGATGAAATTTTCAAAATTTTACAATTTTTAATCAATTTCCTAAAAATCAAGAAGGGGAAAAACAGTAAATCAATGTGCAGCCAGAATTGAAAGGCTAATAAAAATATCCAATTAGCCTCTAAAAATTTGGAGACAATTTTTACTAAAACTAGATACAAAAACTAAGCTACAGAAAAAGAGTTTGAATTTTTTTGTTTTTATAGAATTTTTAATGATTTTTATAAGATTTTTGGAGTTTTTTAATTTTTATGGGTTTTATAAGTCTAAACAATACAAAAGTTGGAAAGAAACTCAACAACAATAAAACAAACAATTCCTAATTTTTTTAGAATTTTTAGATGATTTTTGTATTTTTCTTTGATTTTTCAATTCAAACAGTAACAAAAATGCTTATTTTTTATTTTTTAAAAATAGCAAAATAACTCAAAAATGTACCAAAAATTTGGTGAAATTTTTACACAGTGGTAGGAGCTATCTTTCCAAATTTCACTTGATTTGGAGTTTAATTGATATTTTATTCAATCAATACAAGGTACACAGCACACAAAGACCTAAGTGTAAGAAAACATAGTTTAGGGGCCAAATAGTAACACGCCTAAAAAATTCAGGGGCCCTTTTGCAAAAGTCCCACTACAACACGCACGCATCACGTGATTCAGGCACAGAAGGGTATAACTGTAATTCTTATTTAAAAAGATGTAAATAGTAACAACCAGCAAGTTCAGGGATAAAAGGGCAAATAACCCACAGACTCACGTGTCACAGCACGTGTCTCACACAAGCAGGGACTAAAATGCAAATAAAGTAAACACAGGGTCCAAGATGCAAATGTTCTAAAATAAAAAGAACTACTAAAAATATTTACAGGACTAAACTGAAATATAAAAACTAAGGAGGGACTAAGTGCAAATTACCCTCTTATTAAGATCTGACGGATGAGGGGTGTCCACGTGTGATTGGATGGCTGAGAGTTGTGGATACCCTTCGTTGATCAACGCTTTGGATGCGACCCTCAGATGGATCAAATGGCTGGAAGCGCTCCGCGGATGGACGGCTACGAGCAAAACTGGAGCGGAGCATCGATCGGACGGTATCTGGAGGTTCTCCAAGAACAGCTCGCTGGTGAACTTCGCCGGCCCAATACGCACGGGGGAAACCTCCTCAGCTGCTGCTAGGATGAGGAAATCGATGATGGCGATGCTCCGCAGCGAATGGTCTGCTCCGATAGGGCCGAGAGCGTCAAGAAAGCTCCGGCGACAAGAAGGCTTGGAGCTCCTGTGCCTGGACTAGTTGGACCCCCCATATGGGGTCCGTTGACCTGAAAACCCGCACAACACAAATCCTAGGTCGAGGGTAAAGTGCCTCGACCCGTTAGCGGTGAAATGGGTGGTCGGATGGGTCGCGGCGTGGTCCTCCGGCGAGCGGCGGAGGAGGAGGACCGAACTCCCAGTTTCGAGGCGAACCGGGGTGGATAATTGAGTGAAGAAGATAGAAAGAGGTCTCGTGGATGTGAATCGACGATCGTATTGAAGGATGGATGATCGGAGACGGTGGAAGGCGACGGCGGAGCTAAATCGAAAATTCTGAAATTAGAAAAAGCTAAGAAGAATATGACCTAAAGGGTGGCTGCAATCGTCTAGGCTGGAGGTCGGGGACCTCCAGGGTCGTCGTCTCGATGGCTCGACGGGGCCAGAGGCTCGGGCTCACCTTGCGGCGGAGCACGGCGTTGAAAGTCGCCAGATCAGTGGCTCTCGCTGCTCACATCCTCCCTGCAACTCGTCCTCACGCTGTTGTCACTCAGGCGAAGATGAGGAGCTCATCGGCGGCGAGGGGGATGGCTGATTGTCGAGAAATGCGATCGAGGTAAAGGTAAAGAAATGGTCGTTGCGACCTCAATCACAAACACGGAGCAATCCAGAAAAATAACCACTCAAAGAGATCAATCAATCAAAACACAAGAAAGAGCGGTCTAGCTATAGGTTTAACCTGGTATAGCTCCCAGGGTCGAACACAAGGAGCACAGATTGGCCTTGCGGCCTACGATGTAGTCAGAGATCCAAGAAGTCTTTTTTTAGTTTTTTATTTGTTTTTATATTTTTTTAGATTTTTTAAAAGATGAGAAAATGAAAGAATGCAAATGCAAGGGGACTTCAACAATTTATACAACACACAAAAATGATGCAAAAATTATGGAAAAATGGTTTTTATGTTTTTTTTAAGTTTTTTACTGTTTTTGGTGAATTTTTGGAATTTTTCTAATGGATAAAATAATTATTAAAAATCAAACAAGGCAAGAAACAATGGGTACTGTCCAGCAAGGTTAGAAACTCAAAAATAAAATATTTAAGAGCTTCAAATAACCCTGGAGGTAATTTTCCTATAATCTATGAAGAACAAGGAAAATTTAGGCACCCTAATTATTGTTTTTGGATTTTTAATTTATTTATTAGAATTTTTATGAGTTTTTAGGGGTTTTTCAATTTTTAGGGTTTTTAAGTGATGAAAAATAGCCAAACTTGGCTAGAAAATCAAACAACCAGTAAACAACAAGACCTAATTTTTTTAGAATTTTTAAAGGTGATTTTGTATTTTTTTGGTATTTTTAAAGTCAAACAGTAGCAAAAATATGGGTTTTTGAATTTTTAAAAATAATAAATGAAATCCAAAATGTCCCCAAAAATCATAGAAATTCCTACACCATGGCAGGAGCCATGTGTCAAAATTTCATTGGATTTGGAGGTCGTTTGATATTTTATTCAAAAATAAAGGTCGGGCACTGTGCACAGGGACCTAAGTGCAAATACCCAAAAGTTCTGGGGTCCTGGTGCAAAATACCCAAGAAATCACGTGCCAAGCACGTGTCTGGGGCACTCAAGGACCTAAATGTAATAAAAATAAGTTCCGAGGGCTTATTGGTAACAAGTACCAAAAGTCCAGGGGCTTATATGCAATTTACCCAAAATAATTCGCACATGTGCAAAAACAAAGCTCACAGGGGTATAAATGCAATTATTCAAAAATATTCATTCATTGCATAACATCCAGAACTACAAGGGGTTCTATGCAAATAACCCAACAAAACACGTGCCCAAGCACGTGGGTCTCTACTGGCAGGGGTATAATTGCAATTAAAATAAAGTCCGAGGTCCTTGATGCAAATTACCCAGAAAATAAACAACTGAAATTAAAAATTACAGGACTAAAAGGAAATACGAACAAACAGAGGGGGGCCTATGATAATTACCCCTTTATTAATAGCGACGGCCCGATGGTGACGCGTGGATGATCGGACGGCTGAGAACAAACGCGCCTTTAACGCTGGAAACGCGGGCCTGATCGAACGGTGGAGGGTCCGCCACGTGGAGATCGAACGGTCCGCATGTGTGGTGGACGAACCCTCGGTGAATCAACGGCTGAGATCACGCTGCGGCTGATCTGACGGTATCTGCTGCTCCCCGAACGAACGGTAGAGATCTAATCTGGAGCGCCACGGCTGATCTGACGGTCGGAGAGGGTGGAGGAAGAACTCGACGCCGGCGAACTTCGCCGACGTCCTGCGTGAACTCCGGTCCTCCTCAGCTGCGCCTGAAGGTCGGAGAAGCTCCGCTGGACGATCCCGCAGCTGCTGGTGGTGGCCAAGAGCCCAACCGAGCCCTGGAGGGGCTCCGGCGAGACCTGGCTGCTTGAAGCTCCTGGCTGAACTGTGAAGGAGGCTCAGACACCTCCTTTGGACCTGCAAAATGGTCAAGAAGCTTCGCGGGTCGAGGGCAAAGTGCCTCGACCCGGTTAGGTGGCGTGAAGGTGGTCTGTGCGGCGTGGCGGAAGAGCTCCGGCGATGCGACGGCGGTGGAACTCGAATCCCAGATCCGGTGCGATCTGGGTTGAATGATCGGGCGTAGAAGGTGCGTGAGGGTACGGCGAAGGTGATGATCGGTTCGGATGATCGAGAGGGTGATCAGAGTGGCCGGAATCGAAGAAGTGCGTCGGAGATGGGAATTGGGCGTAATCGGAAATTAAGCTAAACTAGAAGGAATTAAGGCTACCTGGTGGCTGAAGTAGACTGGGCTGGAGATGGGCTATCTCCGGGTCGTAGCTTCGAAGGGCGTCAAGGCCTGAAGCTCGATGCTCGACGCGGCGGCGGAGCAAGGACGGCGAGGTTACGCCGGATCAGAGGAATCGCCTCCTCGCCTCACTGCAACACGGGCAAAAGCTTGCTGTCACTCTCGCCTTGCCGATGGAGGTCACGGGGAAGAAGGAGAGGGTCCAAAGATGGCGCGCGAAGGCGGCGGAGATGATGATTATATAGAGTGACAGCGTCCATTAGGGTTGAGTCGTGACGGCGAAGGAAAGCTTTGATTTGATGGCGAAGGATCCGGCGAGGGAGAGGGATGAATGGCGAAGAAGACGGGCGCGGGGGTTGAGTGGGTGACAGGCTGGAGCGCGTGGGAAAAATCGGGGAAGGTGGCGCGGCGCGCAAGGTCCAGAAAAGGAAAGGGTCGCGGGGGAGTTGACCGGGGTCAACATTCCCCCGTGGACCAGTCAGGCGGCGCCACGTGGATTTGATTTTTGTTTTATTTTTTTAGGGTAGAAATAGGTCGAATTAAAGAAAACTTAAAACATGAAATATTTTTCTTTTATTTTTTTCTATTTTTTGGTGATTTTTAATTAATTTTTGGAAATAAAAATAGGTTAGCTCTATATATAGGTATATGTACACTATATGGATTTTTATTTTTGATTTTTTATTTGTTATTTTTTTGTGTTTTTATGCTCATTTTGTATTTTATTTATTTACAAGATGAAATATGGAATAAAAGAATATTTTTATTTTATTTTTATCACTTTTATACAAGGGTGAAATAAATGGTTAAATACATTTATGTACATGGTATTTATACAATGTATTTTTGTATTTTCAATTTTTGTGATTTTTATTTGATTTTTGTTTTGTTTCTTTTTATTTATTTTATTTACAACGTGTAACATAGAATATTTACAAAAATTTTAGAAAATAAATGAGTTTATTTATAGGGTTAAATAAATACAGGAGTGATGGTCTATACACATGATGAAGGGGTATTTTTGACTTTTTGATTTTTATCTTTTTATTTTGTTTTTAATAGATTCTAAATATACACAATATGTACAACATATTTTTGGGTGAGGAAAATATATAGTTTTATGTATTTACAAATATATACAAATGAGCTCCTATCTCCCTCTACTTTGGCTTTTATGTGGTCAGGCCCATGCTGAGCCCTCCCTTGGGTTAGGTTGCTCAATATTTATTCTAAATATTTCCCTCTTTTTCTTTTTGCTCTTTATTCTTTTATTTTGTGCACAAAAACATGCTAATTATAGGTTTTTACACAATGCATGCTTTTGGTAATTGTTTGTATTTACACATATCTACATGTATTTGCAAAGGTTTTTGTAGCTAAAATAGAAGAATAAAGAGTGATGAATGGGTATTCATCACCCCCCTATGCTTAACTTTGCTAGTCCCTTAGCAAACACTTATTTGAAAAAGAAGTGAAAAAGAAAGAAAAAGAAAAAGAAAAAGAGGATGTACATGGATCAAGGTTGACTTATTAAATTTTCCTTCATTAAATTGAAATATGGAGCTCGATCAGATCTTTGGATTATTAATGTGTCGGAACCTTATTTGGACTTAAGCCTAAAACTCAACAGCCTCCAAGTTCCACCAATCTATGGGCAAGACTCCTCAATAAACCAGATCAGAACAAGTCTACATACACAAACTCTAATGACCATGAATCTTTCCTTGCGGTGTAAGTGATATGTGGCTCCCCACCTCAGAAGTGACAAAGAAACAACCTCCCTCACCCTGGTAACTCTAATGCCTCGGTCTAGCAACTCTTTCCTCGAGAAGCGGGGTATTCCCTTCTAAGTTCAAGTGCAACCGGCTCAAGGAGAGGGGGTAGAAGTATAGAGTTTTGGAAGCCTAGCCAGTGTAGCTAAGTCTCCCGCTGCAAGCTTCATGAGATGTAACATGATACCATAAGCTTTTGCTTTTCACTCCGGTGGGGTTATTAAATTTTCAATCCGACCCACCACTTTTTTGGAGTTCTTTTTGCATTTTTTTTTTTTTTTTTTTCAAGACTTCTGTACAACATATCTACATGGTGCAGCATATATAAGAAATTTCCCCTTGAGCCAGTAGACTATCCCTCTTTTGAAGCTTTATTGCAACCCACAGCTTCTGTCTTTAGCTTTCAACACCACTAGACCAAGTTGAGGTGCACTTCCTTCACTATAAGAAGAAGAGAGGTTCCGCCTAGAAGTACTACCCTCATATGCTACCCCAAGCCAAAGGAAACTGCCTCCTCACCACCTCATCCATGGAGAGCCATGTGTAAAGTGCAGGTGCAAGTTAAGCCATTGTCTCTGAGAGTCATATGTGTGTTGTTAAGTGCTCTACTTAGGCTCATCAAGATGACATATGCTCATAGCCTAGTGGACTCGAAGAATTAAGTCCTTATGGACCTGAAAAGCCTTAAACCTAAGTCCTACAAGGTTCCTCTTGAAGTTAAGTGATTTAAGATCTTATTCAAGCTCCATTTCTCAATTTAATTCCAGGCTTAATTTTCATGTCAACTCTCATCCAGGAAAAATTATATACATATATGTACACAAGATGCTATTTACAAATATTTTACAATCATGCAAAAATTTTGAAAAATGTTTTGAAATCATGAATGAATGATGCATGAAGTGCAGGTTTTGCAAAAAGATATTTACAAACATTTACACAAGATTTTTGCAAACTTTTGATTTTTTCAAAACATTTTGGAAAAATTTTGTACTATATACATAATTTTGATACAAAATATTTTACACAAGCTTTACACAAAAGATTTTTGAAATCATTTTTACAAAAATACTTTGTACACTAGCTATGTCTGTGCAAGAATAAAAGAGGTTTATGTACATGAAAAATTTTTAATTTTTGTGATTTTTAGCCATTTTATTTATTAACACACTCACACAAAATACGAGTTATGGCTAAAGTATATATGAAATATATACACACACCCCCTATACTTAGCTCGAACGATGTCCTCAGAGTGATCAAGAGCGATGAAGAAGACATAACTCGTGCTTAGTAAAAGGGAAGTGAAAAGGAATGGCTAAGTACAGGAACGAATAAATGAATAGAATGAGAAGAACTCGGTGTTTTCCCCCTATACTTAGGATTAACTAATCCTAAGTATAGAAAACTGTACATGAAGGGAAAGCCGAGTGAAGAATATACAGAATCTGCCCCCCCTATACTTAGGGTAAAATATCCCTAAGTATAGGCAGCAAAAACAAGAGCAGAAAGAATGAAAAGAATACTCGCAGGTCCGACATCCCCCCTATACTTAGGGTAAAGTACACCCTAAGTATAGCATAATCATAAGATGAGAGATGGGATGTGGGACTAAAGAATAGAATGATATGGACAACTGGATCTATACAGGCGGAAGAACAGTGAAAATCAGGCGTGAGATGCAAAAGATGTGAGTCAAAAGACCACATCTCACGCAAAATGAATAGCAGCAATAATAACGTCCCGCGGCTCATGATCTAGAAATGGTTTGAGCCGCTGGCCGTTCACTCGGAAGGTACTCTCAGAAGATAACTCAGATATATCAATGCTACCGTTATCGTGTACCTTTCTGACCAAGTAAGGTCCTTTCCATTTGCTCTGTAGCTTCCCTGGAAACAATCTAAGCCTCGCATCAAACAGCCATACTTTCTGTCCAATCTCAAAATGCTTGTGGCTGATATGAGAATCATGCCACTCTTTGACTTTCTCCTTATAATGTAGGCTGTTTGAGAATGCTGCATCTCTAAGCTCTTCCAAGGCGGCTAGCTCTGCCCTCCTCTGGTCTCCTATACCATTTGGATCCATCAATATGTCTGTGACTGCCCAGAGTGACTTGTGCCTTAGCTCAACTGGTAGGTGACAGGGCTTGCCATACACGAGGCGAAAGGGAGATGTACCCAATGGAGTCTTGAAAGACGTCCGATATGCCCACAAGACCGAGTCCAAAAGTTGTGACCAATTCTTTCGGTCAGGGCGGACGACTTTCTGCAAAATATTCTTGATCTCCCTATTCGACACCTCAGCTAGACCATTTGTCTGTGGATGATACGGTGTAGCAACACGATGGTCTATGCCGAACTCTCTAGCAAGTGCCTTCACCTGGTCGTTGATGAAGTGAGAACCCCCATCAGAAATAAGAACTCGTGGAACCCCGAACCGCGTGATGATGTTCTTCTTCAAAAATCTGCAAACTGTCTTTGCATCTGCGGCTCGGGCGGGGATAGCCTCAACCCAACGACTCACATAATCTACGGCCAACAGAATGTACTCAAATCCCTGACTCTTAGGGAATGGACCCATGAAATCGATGCCCCATGCGTCAAAAACCTCACAGAAGTGAATGGGCTGCATCGGCATCATATCACGCTGTCCACAAGTGCCCATCCTCTGACAGTCAGTACACCTCCTCACGAACTCATCTGAGTCCTTGAAGAGGGTAGGCCACCACAAGCCGGATTGAAGCACTTTCTGTGCCGTTCTCCTCCCAGAATGATGTCCTCCTGCCTCAAGCTTGTGGCAGTAAGTGAGGACACTATGATGCTCCTCCTGAGGAATACACCGACGCCAGATGCTATCCCCTCCTTCGTGGTAAAGGATGGGATCCTCCCAGTGGTAGGACTTGACCTTCGCAAGGAAGGTCTCAACCTTCTGCTTGGGCCAATCTTGTGGGACTTTCCCAGCAACGAGAAAGTTCACAATATCGGCATACCATGGGAGTGAGGTGATAGCAAGGATCGCCTCGTCTGGGAAAGTATCACAAATGGGATCAATCTGCTCAGAATCCTCAGGCTGCTCTAGTCGGGATAAATGGTCCGCCACCACATTCTTGACTCCAGGCTTATCCTTGATCTCAATGTCGAACTCCTGGAGTAGAAGGATCCATCTAGTAAGTCTGGCCTTGGCATCCTTCTTTGACATGAGGTACCTGATGGCGGTGTGGTCTGTGTACAAGGTCACTCTAGATCCAATGATATATGATCTGAATTTATCTAGGGCAAACACTACTGCTAGCATCTCCTTCTCTGTGACTGTATAATTCCGCTGGGCGGAATCCAATGTGCGGCTAGCATAGTGTATGGCAAATGGTACTCCATCCCTCCTCTGTCCTAGCACGGCCCCTACGGCAAAATCGGAGGCGTCCGTCATGATCTCGAATGGGAGAGACCAATCAGGCGGCTGAAGGACAGGAGCCTCAATAACACATTGCTGGAGAGTTTCAAAGGACGAAAGACACTTGTCATCGACAAGGAACTCGGTGTCTTTCGTCAAGAGGTCAGTCAACGGTCGGGCAATCTTGCTGAAATCATGAATGAATCTCCTATAAAAACCAACGTGCCCCAGAAATGACCGTAACTGCTTCAGATTGGACGGCGGTGTGAGTTTCCTAATGACATCGACCTTGGCTGGATCAACCTCCATGCCTCTGTTGGAGATGATGTGGCCAAGCACCGTCCCTTGAGTCACCATGAAGTGACTCTTCTCCCAAGACAGAACCAACCGCGTAGCAATACATCGCTGAAGCACTCGGTCTAGGCAGTCAAGACAGGAATCGAATCCGTCGCCGTAAACCGAGAAGTCGTCCATGAAGACCTCCAAACACTCCCCTACCATGTCCGAGAATATTGACAGCATGCATCTCTGAAAAGTCGCAGGGGCGTTACATAGCCCAAATGGCATGCGTCGAAAGGCGTAGGTACCGAAGGGACAGGTAAAGGTGGTCTTCTCCTGATCCTCAGGGGCGATGGCCACCTGGTTGTAGCCCGAGTACCCATCCAGGAAGCAATAATGGCTCTTCCCTGCCAGTCTCTCAATGATCTGGTCAATGAAAGGCAGGGGGAAATGGTCCTTCTTGGTGGCCTGGTTGAGTCTCCTGTAGTCAACACAGACCCTCCAAGAGGTAGGTACTCGTGTAGCAATCTCCTCTCCCGACTCACTGATCACAGTCGTGATGCCCGTCTTCTTGGGCACCACATGCAAGGGGCTGACCCACTTGGAGTCGGAAATGGGATAAATAAAATCTGCACTCCACCATTTTGATATTTCCTTCATAACAACCTCTCTTAGGTTGGGGTTCAGTCGCCGCTGGAACTCACGCGACGGCTTTGCCCCTTCCTCGAGATAGATATGGTGGGAGCACAACGAGGGACTAATCCCATGGAGATCTGCTACGCTCCATCCAATTGCCTTGCGGTTCCTTTCAAGAACCTCCATCAGACGGGATTCTTGTTTTCCAGTCAGATCGGCAGAGATGATGACTGGGTACATCTCAGACTCTCCCGCAAGGAATCGATACTTCAGCGAAGTAGGGAGCGGCTTTAGCTCTGGACAGCTGGGTGCTGGCAAATCTGGCTTCTGAAGAAGATGTGTGTATGCTGATAATTCTGCCAAATTTGCTTGGGAAAATGATAATGAACTCTCACAAACTGGATTGGGAGAAGGCGGGTCCTCTACATTGTCTCTGGTTTGCTCTGCCTCTACCTCCTCCTCATCGATAGGCTCAGGTGGATCCAGATCTGGCATCTGATCACTACAATCTGCCCAATCAGATTCTGAATCCGAGGGATCTGTATCAGATTCAGTGGCATCAGTACCACTGGAGAACAAGGTGGCATCAGCACCACCGTAAAGCAGGGTGGCCTCAGTACCACCATCACTGAAAATCGTGTCGCGATCAAGATCCGACTCTGCTGACTCAATAGTATCCTGTACCAGGTTTGTGCTCTCCAGACTATCCTCTGCTATCATCTCTGCATCAGATGTATCTGAATATGAGAGGATGGTCTGTGCTACAGGATCTGCCCAAGCTGCCTCATCATCTGTGATCACAAAATCACAGTCCTGGTGGATGTCTGGCTCTGCGTCTGTCAGCTGCTCTGAATCTGTACTGCTATGTGAGCGGGATCTGGATCTGGCTCTGTGGTCCTTGACCGTCTCTATTTGTATACTCTCGCCCTGGACGCGAAAGTACACCTTCCCGCTATCATGATCAGTTACCGCCTTGGCTGTGGCCAAGAACGGGCGACCGAGGATGATGGGGGAATCGGTCAACGAATCAGGGGTCTCCATGTCCAGCACTACGAAGTCCACGGGGAATTGTAAACCCTGAATCGTGACGACAACGTCTCGCAACAACCCCTTTGGCCTCTTGACAGAACGATCAGCAAACTGAAGGTATGTCCTGCTCTGTACAAGAGTGCCCATCTCTAAGTGGTCGAGAAGGGCTGCCGGAAGAAGGTTGATTGACGATCCGCTATCTAATAGAGTGCGGTCGAACCTCTGCTCACTAATCTGACATCTGACATACGGGGCCCCTAAATCTGGCCTCTTGGTCGGCAGATGATTCTGGATCGCGTAACACGTGGCTTTTGTTAGCACATGAATTTCTGCGGTCTTGTTCCTCTTCTTCCTCCTGACTGTGGTCCTATCTCTGAGGGATCGCTGAAGAAGAGGAATGTGCTGCAAAGCCTCATTGAGGGTCAGCTGGATGTGAAATCGGTCTATCATGCTCTTGCTGAACTCCTCCTGCTCTCTCTTTTTTGGATCTTTTTCTTTTTTCTTCCCCTTCCCCAACTCAAGGGCTCTAGGAAAGGGGACCACAGGGTCCTTCTCAGATGAAGGACTAGGAATAGGCTTAGATGATTGGATGACTGGATCCTCACAAACATCATTCATCACAGTGGGATCAGAGTAAACTAAACCTTTTCCTTTATTCAAATCAGAGTTCCGAGATACATTCAAGCGAGGAAAGACAACATTTCTATCAGAATAAATGTTGGTGGCATCAGTACCACCTCTAGTTGGCTCTACAACTAGACGTCTTGCGGCCTCAGTACCGCTGGCTGGCTCGGCTCTGTTGGTGGCGTCAGTACCACCTCCTCGATCTGGTGAAATGGCGGCCTCAGCACCGCCTGTGGTATCAGCATCTCTGGTGGCATCAGTACCACCCTCATCATGATGTGCGGCTTCAGTACCGCTCTCCTCTTCCTCATCTGGCGCTCTAGATGGATCCTCGTGTTGTCGCTCAGATGAGGCGCCTCCTGCTGGTCTTCTACCGCTCCTAAGTGTGACAAAATCAGCATCAAATAAATCCGAAGATGTATCATCAAATGGGTCACTAGGAGTGGTAAATTCAGAGTGAACTACCTGCTCAGATTTCCTCTTCAGATTATTCGGGTTAGGCTCGATCTGTGCAGGGATGGCGGCTTTCCCTCTCATCAAGTCCCGCATCTCCTGGCGGAACTCGTCCATCTCCCGTCTAAATGTAGCCTGCTGCTCTGTGAAGAGGCGGGCTAAATCATCCATGGCGGGGCTCTCATGGGAGCCCGACGGGTTGCCTCTCTGGTAATGAAGCTGCTGGACCTGGTGCTGCTGTGGGTGAGAGGGGTAAGAGGATGGATGCTGCTGCTGGTGAGCCTGCTGCTCACGTCTCCAATTCTGTCCCTGCTGCTGATAGGGACGAGATACAAAGGATGATGGCTGGTGTGCTGGGTGCTGCTGGTGATCCCTCTGCTGGGAGTACTGCCCTCCATGACCGGCTGGCTGCTGCTGGGGTTGGTTACCCCCATTCCCCCACCTAAATCCGGGATGGTCTCGTCGGATTCCAGGTTGAGGACGGTCATACCAAATCCCGTTGACATCCATCAACGGTTCTGCATCGTAAGGGGCTGGTGGGAGTACATCCAGAGGCTGATCCGGCTGATATACCACCATCTGTAAGTCTGGAGATGGTGGTGCCTGGTAAGAGGGCTGCTGCTGCTGGTACGGCTCCGCCTGTACAAGGTGAACTTGTCTAGGCTGCTGCAAGGAGCTGGAGCGCTGGGACGAGCTGCGGCTGCCGCCGGAATCGCCTCGCGACAGAAGACGGGGCTGAGGAGCCGTCTGTGCCTCCTGAAGACACAAGAGCTGGGTCTTCATGTCGCTCAGAGTCTGTGCCATTTCCTCCATCTGAGTTATGCCCTGGCACTGCTTCTTCTCGATGATTTCCATGCGGTCCAACTTCTCACTGATAATCCCCATGTCCGCAGCGGCCGACTCTGCCTGTGCGGCTGCAACTGTGGACGAACTGGATGGACCTGCATCAACCCGTGCTATCCGCTGATACTGCACGGGCCCTGGCGGCTGTTGAGATCTCTGTGTGTACAACCGAGTCTGGGACATCACCATGTAATTCTCGGACATCTCCTCATAGATGGCCCAGACTTGGTTGTGGTCCTTGGCAAAGTAGGACCCGCCGCAAGAAGCATTCACCAGTCCCTGAAGCTCTGGCGTCAGCCCACTGAAGAAGCTCTGAACTAGGTTCGGCTTCGAAATGTCGTGGTGTGGGCATCTATCCAGAAGCTCTCTGAACCTCTCCCATGCCTCGTGAAATTGCTCGTTAGGGAGCATGGAGAAGTTGTTGATCAGGGCCCTCGCTGCATTCGTCCGCCCGAGTGGATAGTACTTGTTCAAGTACTCGGTGCGGAGCTGATACCAGGTGTATACAAACTTCCCTAGATGTTTCAGCCAGGCGGCTGCTCTATCTGCCAGTGAAAAAGGGAAGGCCATCATTCGGATCGTATCTTGGTCCACACGACGGTCGTGGACAGTGCTGCAGATCATCAGAAACTCCTGGAGATGGAGGTGTGGTTCCTCAGTGGCGAGTCCATGAAAATGAGGAAGCATCTGCAGGGTGTTCGGAGGGAACTTGAAATCCCCCACGATAGCAGGAATCACCACCCACTGGTGCATCAGTGTAGATCCGGGGTTGTGAAGCTCCCGCATCGGTCTTGCTGCGACGGCGGCTGCCGCTGCTGCGGCTGCTGCTGCTGCGGCTGCTGCCTCTGCATCAGCATCAGCATCAGGGATGTCCTCCGGCTCGCTCGGCTCTTCTCGCTCTCTTCGGAGTCTCTCCAACTCCCTCCTCATCTCTATCATAAAAGCCCCCTGATCGCGTAACTGGTTCTGAACTGTCTCTAATGACGCGATCAGGGTGGAGTTAATCGCCCCCTGGTCTAGAACAAAATGTTCGGGCTGGCGATCGTCTGAACTACCGGCTCCAGCCATAGGGATGTCTGCAAAATCAGAAGAGCCCAACTCAGGTTCAGTCAAATGAATTCGTCTCTCCTCGGGCTCATGTCTCTCAGAAGCAGAAGAAAGGGGATCGAGGGGGAACAGGGTGGATTCGAACTCGGGCCCGGAGAGCTGGTCTCGACTCTCACGGGCCAACCTAGATGATGGAGTAGACGCGCCTGAAAGCGGTGCAGCCAGAGGCTGCCTAAGAGATCGTCTACCCATCATCTTGATCTTGGCGAGTTAGGCGGATGGGATCTGGAGAAAATATGATCGCAAGCAAACCCCAGGTTCACCAACACAACACAATGTGAAGACCGTGAAAGATCGGTCAATTTATCTTGTCAATTTTATTTGGTGAACATACAAGATATCAGAGCGATTAACGTGACCTGTTAGGATACCCGATACTCTCTCAACCGACTGTCCCGCACAGAAGAGTCGGTAATCAGTCGAGATGAGTACCGGAGGGCTTTACCTAGTGTTCGGGTCACTCTCTCGCACAATCAAACCAAACAATGAGGGGGTTGCTCTCCCCAAGACAAATTTTTCTGGTGAGTGTCTTTTAGGGTCAATAATGTTATCCAGTCCCAATTTTTTTGTTTTTCTTTTTAAATATTTTTCAAAAATAAATACAAGCGGCCTAACGGTTTTTCCGATTCTCCTGATGAGTATTAATCCAAAAACAGAGGGAGAAGACGAAAAAGCCGATGCGCGAAGAAATCAATGATGCATGCAGAGAAAGAAATGCGTACCTTGTCTCCAGCACTCTACATGCAAGTGATCCGCGCAGAATTTAAAGACAGAATAAAACTACCTAAATGGTGCAGCGGGAAAAACCGGCCTTAGACAAGCAATTTCTATTGATCGTGAAGAACAATAGTTAGCTAACCGAATCGAGTCCGGAGTCCGATCTTGGGAGTCACTCGGTGCCCGCCACAACGGGTCCTGCCAGCGCTGTATGTGACTCCTCACGGCACGTGGTCTCAAATCCAATTAAACTAACTTTTTCAATGAATTTTATTAAGGTCCAATTACGTTCTATAGGAACAGATATTCTATTAAGTGTTGGGCCTTAAAAATCTACGTCACAATCAATCAAAATTCCTATGTCTAGGGGCTAAAACCGCGAGAAACACCGGAAAAGGCAGCTAGCTATAAAACCACGATAAAAGCCGCGAAAATCCGAATGGGTCCCCCGAGCACACCGGTGCTCAGCGAAACAGACCCGCTAAGTTACAAATGTCCACAAATGTCCAAAGTTCAAGTCCTAAATTATTACAACAAGAATAATGTTCTCTCTCTCTCTAAAAGAAGATTTCTTCTCTCTCTCTCTCTTCCTGCTCTTCTTCCCGTGCGGGTCCTCAAAAAGTGTACTCCAAATTCCAAGCAGTACCTCGCACAAAAAATGAGAAAGAGAAAGTGTCAGATAACAGTTATAATGTAGAGAGAAAATATGGAAAAATGACTACAAAGCCGTGCTCCCCGGCAACGGCGCCATTCTGATTGTCGAGAAATGCGATCGAGGTAAAGGTAAAGAAATGGTCGTTGCGACCTCAATCACAAACACGGAGCAATCCAGAAAAATAACCACTCAAAGAGATCAATCAATCAAAACACAAGAAAGAGCGGTCTAGCTATAGGTTTAACCTGGTATAGCTCCCAGGGTCGAACACAAGGAGCACAGATTGGCCTTGCGGCCTACGATGTAGTCAGAGATCCAAGAAGTCTTTTTTTAGTTTTTTATTTGTTTTTATATTTTTTTAGATTTTTTAAAAGATGAGAAAATGAAAGAATGCAAATGCAAGGGGACTTCAACAATTTATACAACACACAAAAATGATGCAAAAATTATGGAAAAATGGTTTTTATGTTTTTTTTAAGTTTTTTACTGTTTTTGGTGAATTTTTGGAATTTTTCTAATGGATAAAATAATTATTAAAAATCAAACAAGGCAAGAAACAATGGGTACTGTCCAGCAAGGTTAGAAACTCAAAAATAAAATATTTAAGAGCTTCAAATAACCCTGGAGGTAATTTTCCTATAATCTATGAAGAACAAGGAAAATTTAGGCACCCTAATTATTGTTTTTGGATTTTTAATTTATTTATTAGAATTTTTATGAGTTTTTAGGGGTTTTTCAATTTTTAGGGTTTTTAAGTGATGAAAAATAGCCAAACTTGGCTAGAAAATCAAACAACCAGTAAACAACAAGACCTAATTTTTTTAGAATTTTTAAAGGTGATTTTGTATTTTTTTGGTATTTTTAAAGTCAAACAGTAGCAAAAATATGGGTTTTTGAATTTTTAAAAATAATAAATGAAATCCAAAATGTCCCCAAAAATCATAGAAATTCCTACACCATGGCAGGAGCCATGTGTCAAAATTTCATTGGATTTGGAGGTCGTTTGATATTTTATTCAAAAATAAAGGTCGGGCACTGTGCACAGGGACCTAAGTGCAAATACCCAAAAGTTCTGGGGTCCTGGTGCAAAATACCCAAGAAATCACGTGCCAAGCACGTGTCTGGGGCACTCAAGGACCTAAATGTAATAAAAATAAGTTCCGAGGGCTTATTGGTAACAAGTACCAAAAGTCCAGGGGCTTATATGCAATTTACCCAAAATAATTCGCACATGTGCAAAAACAAAGCTCACAGGGGTATAAATGCAATTATTCAAAAATATTCATTCATTGCATAACATCCAGAACTACAAGGGGTTCTATGCAAATAACCCAACAAAACACGTGCCCAAGCACGTGGGTCTCTACTGGCAGGGGTATAATTGCAATTAAAATAAAGTCCGAGGTCCTTGATGCAAATTACCCAGAAAATAAACAACTGAAATTAAAAATTACAGGACTAAAAGGAAATACGAACAAACAGAGGGGGGCCTATGATAATTACCCCTTTATTAATAGCGACGGCCCGATGGTGACGCGTGGATGATCGGACGGCTGAGAACAAACGCGCCTTTAACGCTGGAAACGCGGGCCTGATCGAACGGTGGAGGGTCCGCCACGTGGAGATCGAACGGTCCGCGTGTGTGGTGGACGAACCCTCGGTGAATCAACGGCTGAGATCACGCTGCGGCTGATCTGACGGTATCTGCTGCTCCCCGAACGAACGGTAGAGATCTAATCTGGAGCGCCACGGCTGATCTGACGGTCGGAGAGGGTGGAGGAAGAACTCGACGCCGGCGAACTTCGCCGACGTCCTGCGTGAACTCCGGTCCTCCTCAGCTGCGCCTGAAGGTCGGAGAAGCTCCGCTGGACGATCCCGCAGCTGCTGGTGGTGGCCAAGAGCCCAACCGAGCCCTGGAGGGGCTCCGGCGAGACCTGGCTGCTTGAAGCTCCTGGCTGAACTGTGAAGGAGGCTCAGACACCTCCTTTGGACCTGCAAAATGGTCAAGAAGCTTCGCGGGTCGAGGGCAAAGTGCCTCGACCCGGTTAGGTGGCGTGAAGGTGGTCTGTGCGGCGTGGCGGAAGAGCTCCGGCGATGCGACGGCGGTGGAACTCGAATCCCAGATCCGGTGCGATCTGGGTTGAATGATCGGGCGTAGAAGGTGCGTGAGGGTACGGCGAAGGTGATGATCGGTTCGGATGATCGAGAGGGTGATCAGAGTGGCCGGAATCGAAGAAGTGCGTCGGAGATGGGAATTGGGCGTAATCGGAAATTAAGCTAAACTAGAAGGAATTAAGGCTACCTGGTGGCTGAAGTAGACTGGGCTGGAGATGGGCTATCTCCGGGTCGTAGCTTCGAAGGGCGTCAAGGCCTGAAGCTCGATGCTCGACGCGGCGGCGGAGCAAGGACGGCGAGGTTACGCCGGATCAGAGGAATCGCCTCCTCGCCTCACTGCAACACGGGCAAAAGCTTGCTGTCACTCTCGCCTTGCCGATGGAGGTCACGGGGAAGAAGGAGAGGGTCCAAAGATGGCGCGCGAAGGCGGCGGAGATGATGATTATATAGAGTGACAGCGTCCATTAGGGTTGAGTCGTGACGGCGAAGGAAAGCTTTGATTTGATGGCGAAGGATCCGGCGAGGGAGAGGGATGAATGGCGAAGAAGACGGGCGCGGGGGTTGAGTGGGTGACAGGCTGGAGCGCGTGGGAAAAATCGGGGAAGGTGGCGCGGCGCGCAAGGTCCAGAAAAGGAAAGGGTCGCGGGGGAGTTGACCGGGGTCAACATTCCCCCGTGGACCAGTCAGGCGGCGCCACGTGGATTTGATTTTTGTTTTATTTTTTTAGGGTAGAAATAGGTCGAATTAAAGAAAACTTAAAACATGAAATATTTTTCTTTTATTTTTTTCTATTTTTTGGTGATTTTTAATTAATTTTTGGAAATAAAAATAGGTTAGCTCTATATATAGGTATATGTACACTATATGGATTTTTATTTTTGATTTTTTATTTGTTATTTTTTTGTGTTTTTATGCTCATTTTGTATTTTATTTATTTACAAGATGAAATATGGAATAAAAGAATATTTTTATTTTATTTTTATCACTTTTATACAAGGGTGAAATAAATGGTTAAATACATTTATGTACATGGTATTTATACAATGTATTTTTGTATTTTCAATTTTTGTGATTTTTATTTGATTTTTGTTTTGTTTCTTTTTATTTATTTTATTTACAACGTGTAACATAGAATATTTACAAAAATTTTAGAAAATAAATGAGTTTATTTATAGGGTTAAATAAATACAGGAGTGATGGTCTATACACATGATGAAGGGGTATTTTTGACTTTTTGATTTTTATCTTTTTATTTTGTTTTTAATAGATTCTAAATATACACAATATGTACAACATATTTTTGGGTGAGGAAAATATATAGTTTTATGTATTTACAAATATATACAAATGAGCTCCTATCTCCCTCTACTTTGGCTTTTATGTGGTCAGGCCCATGCTGAGCCCTCCCTTGGGTTAGGTTGCTCAATATTTATTCTAAATATTTCCCTCTTTTTCTTTTTGCTCTTTATTCTTTTATTTTGTGCACAAAAACATGCTAATTATAGGTTTTTACACAATGCATGCTTTTGGTAATTGTTTGTATTTACACATATCTACATGTATTTGCAAAGGTTTTTGTAGCTAAAATAGAAGAATAAAGAGTGATGAATGGGTATTCATCAATGGCCAAAGATGGAGTGAAAAACGCAGCGGAGCTGAGCTAAATAGTGACAAGGGTCTGGAAAAGATGGAGTCGGGCAGCGAATCCTGGAGCTCGGATCCCTAGGAAAGGTGGCAGGCGTGCATCTCGGATGGATCGTCGATAGTCGGAGCCCAGGGTTTTGGGTTGATGATGGTCGGATCATGCCCAGAAAAAGGGAGAAAATCGGGTCGGGGCGCAGATCCGGGCACAGAGTGGTCCAGGGGGAGAGTTGACAGGGGGTCAACAATCCCCCGTGGACCAATCAGGTAATTCCTTTTATTAATTAGTTGTAAATTCATTTTAAAATAGCAAATGATTTTATTTGAAAATATTTTCAAAATGAAAAATATTTATTTATTTTCAAATTATTTTTTAGTGATTTTTTTTTGAAAAATAAATTATGTATTTACATTATTATTATATACAGGTATATTTACCTATGTGTTTTTTATTTTTATTTTTAATATTTTATTTATGTAGATTTATTCCAATTTTATATTTATTTATTTACACCATAAAATGTGGAATAAAAATGATTTTTATTGGATTTTTATTATTTATTTACTTGGGTGAAATAAATACATCTTTTATTGTATGTACATGGTATATATACAATGATGAGAGAGAAAGTAATTATTTTTATTTTTCTTTTATTTTTCCCATTTTTATTTTTTTAAAAAAATATATACAAAATAATAAAAACCCATTTTTATTTTTATTTTATTTTAATAAATAAAATATGTACATGAAGGTGCATTTTATTGGGAATGGCCCTATCTCTCTCTACTTGGGTTCTTTTGCGGTTAGGCCAATGCTTGGCCCTCCCTTGGATTCGGGTCACTCGATATTTATTCTAAATATCTCCTTCTTTTTTGTCTCTTTATTCTTTTATTTTTTGCACAAAAACATGCTAATTATTAATATTTACACAATGCATGCAATTTGCTAAATCATTCTATTTACACATATTTACAAGGTGTTTTGCAAAGGTTTTGTAGCCAAAATAAAAGAATAAAAAGTGATGAATGGGGATTCATCAACTAGCTCATGTGGCTCATCTAATTATGTTCCATCTCCTCCTCTGAGCTCTAGTATCTATCCACCACCAGCTATGTTCTCTCCTCTATCATCTCGCATCTGAGTCATATCTCCGTGCATATCATCCATGAAAGCCCCCCGTTCTCGGATATGTCGTTGCATCGTCTCCAAGGAAGATAACAGGGTGTTGTTGATGGCACCCTGATCTAGATTATACGTGGTGGTCTAGGCTGGTCCATCGATACGCTCCTCGCTGTTGACCATCTCTTGGGTCTTTGCAAAGGCAAAAGACCCGAACTCAGGTGCTGTCAAATGAATATATATCTGCCTCGGTCTCTGCTCGGGCACCTTGGGACTGGAAGAAGGGTGGTCGAGGGGGAACAGGGCGGAGTTAAACTTGGGTTCAGAGAGCGGGTCTGGGCTCTCACGAACCAACCTAGATGAATGGGGTGGAGTGCTCGAAAGCGGTGCAACCAAGGGCTGCCTAAGGGACCTCCGGCCCATCATCGTCATCTGGAGATAAAGGAGGATGGGATCTGGAAACAAACAAGATCAGAAAACAAACCCCCAATTCACCTACTCAACACTGAGAGCCGATGACCGTAAAGGTCCGGTCTTTTATCTTGTCGAATTTATTTAGGTGATAATTCAGTCTAGCAGAGCGATGAAGCGAGCTGGTAGGAACCCGATGCTCTCAGGAGACTAGCCAAATCCCGAAGCTAGATCTTTCCTAGCCAGTACAAGTTGCGGATAGTTTACCAGCTACCAGATCAACTCACTCTGTTAAGGATATCGCGGCCCGCTTTACCGGAGACCGGAGCGATCCTCACTGGAGAACGACTAACCCCAAGACTCGTAGTCTGATGAAAGATCAGGTATGGCTCTAGCCTAGTGTGCGGGTCACTCTCTCGCGTATGCAAACCAAACAATGAGGGGATTGCTCTCCCAAGAAAGATTTTTAAGTCAGGTGTCTTTTAGGATCAAGTGTTTTTGGCAGTCCCAATTTTATGGTTTTCACTTTTTCTATGTATTTTTCAATAAACAAACAAACACCTAACAAATTTTTCAATCTCATGATTATTTTAAGTCCAAAAACAAGAGGGAGAAGTCGAAAAAGCCGATGCGTGGTCAAACACGATGATGCATGCAAAGTCAGCGATGCGTACATGTCACCAACACTCTACATATAGGGGGATCCGTGCATAAATTAAAAGACTGAAATAAAACTACCTATATGATGCAAGAAGAAAACAACCTTAGATGAGAAATTTCTACTCGCGAAGAACAGTAGCTAACAAGTCAAAGAGAGAGGTCGGAGTCCGGTCTCTGATGTTGATTGGTGTCCGACACAACAAATCTTGCACACGCTGTATACAGCCTCTAGCGGCACGTGACCTCTCAAGTGATTAAGTTAGCTTTTTCTTGTGATTTAATTAATTAAGTCCAATTACGATCTATAGGTGCAAGCAGATAATTAGGGATTGGGCCTTAATTAATTACATCACAATCATAGAAAATCCTAAATCTAAGGGACAAATTCTTTGAGAATCAAATATAAAAGAAAAGTCGAGAAAACAAAACCGACGAAAATCGCAGTGAGGTCCCCTGAGCACACCAGTGCTCGGCAAAAAAGACCCCGATAAAGGCCAAGTGTTTAAGGGTCCCTATATTATTACAATAATAATCACAGGAAATGAAAATTAACTACTCTCTATCTACTATAACTAATTTCCTCGAGTCCTTCTACTCCTCTTCGGGTGCGGGTCCTCCAACCAAAAGCCTCAAAATCCTCGGGTGGTCCCTCGCACAGAAAAAGAAAGAGAAATATGTCAGAAACCATTATAATAGATAGAGCTAAATAAAGAGAGAAAAAATAAAATAAAAATAAAAAATAAAAAGGAAGCAGATAAAGAAGAAGAAAGATAAAGATAAAAAGAAAAGAAAAAATGAAACAAGGACGACTGAAAACCGACTACTAAGCCATGCTCCCCAATAACGGCGCCATATGATGATCGCTCTGATGATCGAGGCTAAGTAACATCAAAGGTCGTTGCGACCTCAATCACCCGAGCAAAACTCAACAAGTAAAATCAGACCACCAAAGAAAGCAATCAAGCACGAAAATCAAGATAAGCAGTCTCCCTATTTATTTAACCTTGTATAACCACCAGGGTCGAACACAAGGAGCACGGGCTAAGCCTACAAAGTAGTCAAGAAATCAGAAATGAAAAGACATATTTTTGGTGGTTTTTAATTTACATTTTTTATATTTTCTAATAAGTAAATGAATAAGAAAATAAAAGCAATCTTACTACAATAAATTTTATTAAGGTCAAAAATGCTAAAAATTTAAAATAAAAATATGTTTATATTTTTAAGATATGCAAGTGTTTTTGGGTATTTTATGAAATTTTTTCAAATTTTTATATAAATTTCTAAAAATGAAATAGATACAAAACAACAAAGCAATGTACTACCTAGATAAAAAGGTAACTTTAAAATATCTAAAATAACTTAAATCTCCTGGTTGCAATTTTATGTCAAAATAAACAATAAATTCTAACTACATAAATTGAAAACACATTTTTTTGTTTTTTTATAGATTTTTTATTGATTTTCATAATATTTTAGTTCTTTTGAGATTTTTATGGGTTTTATCAAGATAATGAAATAAAAATGCTACATAAATTAAAACAAACCGAAACACACACAAAAGAATTTTTTTAGAATTTTTATAGTGATTTTTATTTTTTTATGTATTTTCTAAGTTAAACAACACACTTTTAGGGCTTTTGAATTTTAGAAAATAGAAGATAAAATCAAATTGCGTCACAAAAATTATCAAAAATATTACACAGTAGCAAGAGATATTGATAATTTTTTGGGAATTTTTAGAGTAGATTTGATATTTATTTAATCAAAAACAAGAGACACATGTCATAGGGACCTAAATGCAAATAGTTTATGTCTCTAGACTAAACAATAACAAGCACTAAAAGTTCAAGGGGGTCTCTGTAAAATTTCCAATAAATTCCAGCACATACGTAATACGACGTTCATAGGGACATAAATGCAAATTACGAAAACTTCTCATTCAAACATTAATATAAAAAATATTTAGGGCCAAACATGCAAAAACACCACTGTTCACGTAACTGAGCACGTGTCTCTTGGCAGGAAGGACTAAAAAGAAAATACCAGAAACTCTAGGGACTAAAGTGCAAATAAATCCAACTACAACTTTTATTTACAGACTAAAACATAAAGCATGGAAAGTGCAAGGTAAAAAGAGCAATATACCCTTGCAGCGCATGAGAGGCACATGAGGACACGTGGCAGCCGCTGGTGGAGTCACGGACGCACGACTCTGATTGCTGTAGGTCTCAGATCTGACGCTCCAGAACTGGTCGCGGAAGTGGGGCGTAGATGCGCGTCAGATCTGACATCCAACGGTCTGAAAAGTCTGCGATGTCAGCGGTGATGATTCAATCTGGAGAGGGCTGGTTGATCCAACGATGCGGAGCAAGTCTGGAAGAACAGCGTCAGGCAAACTTCACCAGAGCCAAGGAGATGATCCTCAGCCTCGATGATCGATCGGAAGGAACTGGCGTGATCGTGGGAGGCTTCCTCGTCGACTGAGCGGGTAAGATGGAGACTCCACCGGCCGGATGAGCGTGGCGACGAAGGGGGGCTGGAGCTGCTCCGACGAACCTCAGATGGGTGCGATAGGTGGTCCATGTACGCGCAAATCCCTGCAAGGGGAGCTGGGACTCGGGGTTGTGCTTTGGTCCAGGTTATTGGATCTCAAAACCAAAGAAGCGGAGGGAGACGGGAATTGATCTCCGGCGAAGGTAGTAGTGGAGATCTAGATCCTAATCTCGACCTGATGGTCGAGGCTAAGGGTGATCAGGTTGCAGAGCAAGATGGGGGGTGAGTGTGCGGGTCGATCGAAGCGGCTGGAAGCGGGTAACGAGGCTCTGACCGGCTGGTCGGAGCAGGCGAACACGCAACGACGCTAAATGGGAAGATCTGATCGAATGGAAAAATAGGAAGGATAAAAGGGATACCTGAAGATCGGTATGTGGTCCTGAGCTCCAAGCGAGGATGAACGTCATGGTAATGGCCTCGACCTCGATGTGGAAGTCAGGGGAGGCTACTCGCGATGGATGTCCAGACACGAATGTTGAGCGTTGGCTCTACTGCACCAAATCGAGCGTCGAGCGAAGCTCCGAGTAGCTGTCACTCAGCTGGAGGTGGCTAGGGTTCGAGAAGGAAGTGAGGCGCGAGCTGCTTGCCTTGGGAGGAGAATGAAAAGCTTTATAGCATTCCTAGGAGGCTAGAAGAATCGGGCGAGGGAACGCGAACCTAAGGAGATCCACACCTTCCTAGGGATCTGTGAGGGTCCTGGATCCTAGGAGAGTCCACGGGAGGGGAATCGGGGCGAGGGTTGCGTGATCAGCCCGGGAAAAATCGAAGAAAACGGTCTGATGAAGAGGTCGGGTCGGGTCAAGCCCAGAAGAGGGGGTTGACCGAGGTTAATAATCTAACGCGGACCAATCAAAAGCGGGCTGGAATAAGGCAGAATAGGCTACATGACAAAATAGTAGGGAAAATTAAAGATAAATAAATTAAAAATAATAAATGAATTTAAATTAAAAATGAATAAAATGAAAAATGTTTACTATTTTTCAAGGAATTTTTATTTGATATTTATTTTTTTCTTTTAAAAAAAAATTAGTCTATATATAGTATTTGGTATTATAAATAGGTATAATATACTTATGTATTTTGTACAATTATTTTAAATTTGTTATTTTTACAAGAATACCGTAATTTTATATTTTATTTATTTACAACATAATTTTTGGAGTACAAAATAATTTTTGTTTTATTTTTATTATTTATTTGCAGGTATATAATAAAGGGAGAAGGAATCATATATACATGTATTATGTACAAGGGAGAGAGAGGTTTATTTTATTTTTTTTCTAATTTTTGTTTTATTGTTAGAAATATATACAAGGAGGTAAAAGCATATTTTTATTTTTACAAAAATAATTATTTATTTACACACCTGATATTTACAATCTAGAGTAGGCCCTATCTCTCTTTACTTGTTTTATTTGGCTATCAGGCTAATGCTTGGCCCTCTCTTGGGGTTCGGGTCACTCTGTATTTATTCTAAATACCTCTTTTCTTTTTCTTTTTCTTTTTCTTTTTCTTTATTCTTTTATTTTTGCACAAATACATGCTAATTATGTAATATTAACACATGCATGCATAATGCTAACTTATTATATTTACATCTATTTACATGATGCTTTACCAAGATAAATAGCTAAAATAAAAGAATAAATAGTGATGATCAGGGATTCATCAAGGATCCTAGGAGAGGAACCGGGAGGAGAAAACGAGTCCAAAGGTGGTCGGGTCCGGGCGCTAAAAAATGGAGAAGGAGCTCCGACGAGGTGGATGGTGACCCAACCCGACTAGGGGGTGATGTTGACAGAGATCAACAATCCCATGTGGACCAATGAAAAATCAGGATTTACAAAAATACAAGAAAATTTAATTAAAAGAGTAAATGAATTTAAATTAAAAAGTATACAAAATAAAATTGTTTATTATTTTATAAGCCATTTTTTGTTATTTTTATTTATTTTTATGAAAATAAAAATAAGGTATATACATTATATAGTATTATATATAGGTATAATATACCTATGTATCAAGTACAAGTATTTTTATTTTATTATTTTTGCAAAAATTCTTTTTATTTTATATTTTATTTATTTACATAATAATCTAATAAATACCAAATGATTTTTATTTGATTTTTTATAAATTATTTAAAGGCGTAAATTAAATAGGTATTGTATTATATATATGTGTATTTTGTACAAGGAATTGATGATTTTATTTTTATTTTTATTTTGTTTCTATGATTTTTATTTTATTTTTATTATATTATTAGGGGTATTTACAAATGTAAAAAGAATAAGATATTTTTATTAAGTCAAAATAAATAAATAGATATTTGTGCAGGTATAGGTACTATGTATAATACATAGTGTATCCTTATCTCTCTCTACTTATTTTATTTGAGATCAGGTCAAGATTTGACCTCTTGGGGTTCGGGTCACTCTGTATTTATTCTAAATACAATATTCTTTTTCTTTTCTCTTTATTCTTTTATTTTTAAGAAATAGGTAATAATTATGCATTATTAACAAAGGCATGCAAAATGCTAAGTTGTATCTACAAGTATTTACAGGTGGTTTTGCCAAAAGAAAGAGCTAAAATAAAACAATAAAGAATGAGAATCGTAGATTCATCACCGGGGTAACATGGTTTACCCCTTGCATTCCTAGGTTGGATTCCGTCACAAACCAATGTGACATCACATCACATTCCTCATTCCAACCCTATCCAACCATCCTAACCATCCATACATCTACTATTTACAGGAGGTTACTCCAACCCAACCCTAACAAGTTACTAAACATGGCCTAGATAATAAGCTTCACGTGAGGGATCACAAAGTTTAGCAGTTTGTCTGGGAAGATCTAGCAAATTCACACACATGGTTCTGTCATTTCAAGGTTGCAAGAATATGCGACTGAAAGGATGGTTCTGACTAGATTGCGAATTGAACTGAATATTGGATTATGAAACTTACGGGTGGTTGTGTCACATTTCCTAACCCTAATGAGGTTCTAAACACATCAAGAATACAAATGTCTTGACTGAACTTCAAACTTTGATTTTATCAATACAAGTTTAAAATTCAAAAATTATTCCAAATTCTTTCTTTTTATTTTCGTTATTTTTTTGTAATTATTAGTATAAGTGTTTCCTAAGTACTAGCAAAGGCAATTATAGGGGGTGATGAATCTCCATTTCATCACCTCTATTCCTTCATTTAGGCCTTAAATTCCTAGGTAAATGCATGCATATAACATTAATTTGTACAAATAATACTCAATAGTTCACATAAAATGATGTATAAAACCTTGTATAAAATATTGTATTAAACACCAAAATAAAAGAATAAAGGAAGAAAATAAAAAGAATGAAATGTCAAGATATTGAGTGACTATAGACCCAGAGACCCAGTCATCATAATGACTTGATCGATAAGAAATAAAATAGGGGAAGATAGGGTAGAGAAATTATACAGACAATGCTCAAAAACCCTAATTTGATTTGATAAATTATAGACCTTTTGGGGACCTATTTTATTTTCTTATTTTTATACATAAAATCAATAAACCGTCAACATGAATATTTTACATAAAAATAGAACGAAAAATACAAAATTTATTTCATTCAAAAATAATGTACAATATGCCCTGGACACACAGAATAAAAAGTCATAACGAAAACTTTACATACTTGTGTCTCATACATACAAACTTAAAATTAAATAAACTCACATTTGTTGTTCATCAAATTAAATTATCCATTTAATGAAGGTATTTTCATTAAGTTAAGATGCAAAAATTGGCTTTTGAGCCCTCGTTATAAAATGAACATGTATATAATAATCAATATATTTATTCTTTATATTTTTAGGTTTCTTATATTTTATATATTTGTAGATATTATTCAAAATACTTGTAAATAATAAAATTAGAACAAGAACAAGAAAATACATTAAAATAAATAAAGTACTTTAATATATATGTAAATTATACCTATGATATACCTACATAATATGTATACTTAATTATTTATGTATATAAATAAACTCAGAAAAATACAATAAAATATATAAATAAGTTATACATATACAAAAATATGTAAATAATAGAATAAAATATGAAATACAAAATAAAAATAAAATTTTCTAAATACAGGTATATATACCTCTATTTACACATGTGAATATTACTATCTAATAAATTAACTTGTACAAATAAATAAAAATCAGAATGAAATATTAAAATTAAAAAATATTTCATGTTTTAATATTAATTTAATAAAATATATTTCTATTTTTAAAAAATTTATAAAATATTTCTTCATTCTTTTTCCTTGTTGGTCCATGTGGACCAACTTGGAGCCGAGGATCGTTGACCCCATGTCAACTATCCTCCCCTTCATTGCCCTTGTGTCAGATCTTCACAGGCACCCTTTTTCTCCATTTTCACATGCCTTCTCCCCGCCTCCATCTCCCTCGAGACCTCCACCATTCAACAACCCCACTATCCTTCTCCTTCGCCCATGCTGATGAATCCGTGATTCATCGCCTTTATTCTTTCATTTTGGCTAAAATCCTTGATAAAATACATGTAAACATTCACTAATTCCCACTAATTAACATTCTAACCAAAATCGTTAATATTATACATTTAACACTTATTTTATCCAAAATAAAATATTAAAGAGAAGAAAAGAAAAAAGAAAAGAAAAGAAGGATGTAGATATGTAATATATACAAACTGATCCTAACTCCGAGACCAGGTAAATATTGACTTGATTGACAAAATAAATATGTATGGGGAGATAAGAGTCTTAACTTATAAAAAAATTAATAGAAATCCGAGACCAAAAATACAATTTATACATTTTTCACATTGTAAATATTTTACCTATTTTATTTATCACTTAGATCATTTAAAATCAAAAACTTCTTTTACAAAAGTTGTTCACAAAAATATATATTATTTTACAAAAATATTAGAAAAATAATTCAACACAAAAACAAATAATTATGAAGAACCGAAAAGGCCGTAAAAGTCGACTTCTGAGGTTCATAACTATTTATAGAAAACTCCAAATGGACCAAACTCACTTTTAAACTTAGTTTTATACTTAATACTATTTATTAAAAATATCAAAAAATATTAGAATAAAACGAGTTATTTTTTGCGTTTGGGACATGTTGTCTATATATATGATATGTAGAAACTTCTCGTAATTTTAAATAATTAACCATAATTCCATTTTACTTGATTTATTTTCTAATACATTTCTAAAAATCATTAGAAAAATATAAAAATATAACTTAAGTCAAAATATCAATAAATTCTGAGGCCACAAAGTTGTTACCTAAATTTTCCAGACCTCATAACTCGGCCGTATGAACTCTGAATTGGGCAAACTCAATTTTAAAATCCATTTTATTGAATTATCTACCAAATGACACTGATTTTGCTAAAATCGGAGTTGATATGCAAAATGTTGGTTTCGAAATCGTATTGGTATATTATATAATGAACCGTAATTTATATCTTTATTTAAATTATTAATACTCTAAACCTAAATTAAAATAATAAATAATTTTTTTATTTATTCACTTATTTATTATTATTTATTTATTAAATTAATTAATTAATTATATACTTAATTATTTAATTCATTTATTGATTTAATTAATTTCTTCGTTAATTACTTAATTATCTACTTAAGTATATCTTAATTAATTTAATCTAATTGATTATTAAGTATCTATATTAATTATTATTTTATTTTATTTTCTCTCTCTCTCTCTCTCTAAACTTTCCTCCTCCTTACCCACGCGTGAACCCGTTCCTTCTCCATGGAACCCGTCGCTCGCCGCTGCCCTTTTCGTTTCCTCCGCTCTCCACCAACTGCCCAAACGACCAGTCATTTGCTTAACCACCCCGGTGACCTTATCCCCCTCCGGTGATGAGATCACCTCCTTCTATAAATACTCGTCGACCTCCTACTTCACCGGAAATCCTCCATATTCACCTTAATTCCCGGTGAGCTCTGAGAGAGAGATGGAACTCGGGCGACAGTCGCTCCCTTCTCTGATATTCGTCGTAACGAGGGATCGCGTGAGGTGTGGCACGATCGTGCTCTGCAGCATTCTGCCGCGAGAGCTTAGCCTCTGCGACGATCGCCGGTGCATCGAGGCAGTCACCTGCAGGAGCTCCGCCGAGCTCCAGTGTTCCACAGGTGAATCGCACATCCTCCACCTCCTGCATTCCGCAATTTCCAGGTTAGATCTCTATCTCCTCTTCTCCCATTCTCTCCTCAGTCTTCCTCTTCTCTTCTGCTCTTCACCTTCTATTTTCTTCTTAATCTCTCTCTTCTCCTTCATTCCTTAACAATTTTTAATCAAAATCTCGATTCCGATCATCACACCACCACGTTCCTTCGCTGTCGCAAGGAGCATCTCACTCCCTCTTCCCTATTTATTAAGGACCGAGGTTTCGACTTCGAGTCAGACTCATCATATACAGGTGATTTGAGCACATCTGGAGAAATCGTAAAATCTAGTTCGAAGCATCTTCACATGGGAACTGTTCGAGATCAAATTTGTTGTTGGACGCTTTAAAGCCATCACCATCATCATCTGAATCTATTTTCCTGGAACTGCTTCGAGATTGGAAGTGTAAGACCAGTACCTTCGACACGCACAGTACTTGCACCTGAATCAAGAGGCAAAAGCATCGAGACAGAAAACAAACGTGATTACAGGAGCACCATCAGTCGATCAACGTATCACCTGAAGTAGGATGTCCAATCTGTGAACGAAGCCTTCCTCGCCACCAATCGAGTCCTCCGCACCTCGCAAAGCCGTTGCAGCGAATCGTCGCCTGCTGCCGCTTGATTCGATAAAAGTGAAGAACATCCCTGTCATTCCAGATTGCGTAGGAACCGTCGATCGAAATAAATCGAACGGCTACTATCGAGCCACGTGTTGACATATCATCTGGAATTCATCGCCCTACCACTCTTCTCGATTACATGCGCCACATGTAGTTGGGAATTTTTTTTTGGAATTTTGTCGTTCTAAGCCCAAACTTCTTTCTATTTCCGAACAGATATTGACAGGTTGTTGAAGAGTCACGTGCTCTATACGTGATTTACTGAGGAATTTGCGTTAAACACCCCCCAATCTTCGTATAATTGCAAATAGGTCCCATTTCAGGAGCCTGCGAGGATCATGTGTATTCTAGGAGATTTGCGTGCGAACCCCGCTGATTTCTGTTATTTTCGTGCCATCCTACTATCCATATTATTACACTTATACCCATATATATTGAATATCAATAATAGCTAATAAAATTCGTAATAAATAAAATACAAAACATAAAAAATAATAAAATACATTAAAATACATAGTATTTTACTATATATTGTATTAAAATCATTTTTACAAAAAAAATATTTTATTTTTAATAAATCCTTTAAAAGTCCATAAAAATATAACACAACTTTAAAAATTCAAAAAAAAATTTCAAAATCCCTTTAAAAATCTAATAAAATTACTTTTAGTGTATTTTACCATACTTTACATTTGAAACCAAAACAAAATAAAAATTGAAAAATAAAACCAATAAAAACTACAAAATATATAAAAACATTAAAAAATCATAACTAATTCAAGAAAATTCATAAAAATACACATAATATATCATTTTAAAGATAATTTCACCTACTTTCTTATAAAAATAAAATAAAAATAAAGAAAATTTTTTTACCCTGTTTACCGTCTTAAAAAGCGAAAATATTCCATAGTTTTCAATAAAAATCAAATTTTCAACCTTAAAAATAAACCAAAATCCATAAAAATCCTAAAAACCTCTTAAAAATTCATAAAAATAGGAAATAAAAATAATAAAATAAAAATCAAATAAAAATTAGAAAACAATACATAAAATAATAAAAAATCACAAATTACTTAAAAATCACAAAAACAATATAAAATTTACAAAAATCAAATAAAAATTAGGGGAAAATCCTTAAAAATAAATAAAAATTAGATACCCCATAAAACCTAAATTCTCTATATCTTAACCCTAGTTTCCAACAGTTTGCCTACCTGAGTTCGACACTCTCGTACTTGACACTATACACATCTTGTTTAGTAATATAAATAAAATAAATAAATAAAGATAAATAAAAATTATTTTTTACTGGTAAATCCACCGGTCATTATAGCGATAGTGGTCGATTTTTAAGATAACTAGATCAGTGAGTTTTTCACATGCCCGAATCTCCACTAGCCACCATTCTTCCTCTCGCAAGCTTTCTACCTTTTGGCCCCTTCGCCACGTCTATAAAACCCAAGCTTCTCCCCCTTTTGTAATTTTAATCCATCTCTTGCTTTTTTAACCCTAAAGGGACTCTAGGATCGAGGGAGCTTGGTGATAGCAGTTGTTTCTCCTCCCTATCAGCATGGATAAAGCGGCGGAGGCGGTGATCCGAAGTTCGTCGGACGACCTCCGACTGGGATTCCTTCTTCTCTAGGTGCGTCCTGTTAAGCTGGTAGCTTTAGTTTTCTTAATCCTTTTCATTCAAGTATCTTAGGTTTAGTTTTCGTTTCATTAATCAGTCTTTAGATTAGTTTACTTTTAGAAATCAAATTTGTTGGAGCTCTAGGCTCCAGCTCTAAATCAGTCGTGCTCCGACTGTGTTTTGATCCTTATTTCGCTTCATCTACGACCCTCCTTTCCTGCTCCATTGTTCCCCTTTGTTTTTACCTCGAATATTGCAAGGATTCGAGCCACCGAGACATCTCCACTTCATCCTTTCTTTTGCTGCTCAGCTTCAATGCTGGGTCGGGCATCTTCGGCTCGAGCTCATCATCAATTTTTTATGCAAGAGTGCGATTAAGGAGACCATATGGAGCAGCACTACAAGGCTTGAACAGAAGCTCCAGGGTCCCTCCGATGGATCCTAGACATCTTTGAAGGCACCTGCAAACGCAACGACATCCCAGGAACATGGAGTGACCGTCGGTGTAGTGAAAGGAGGCTGGACGAAGGAGATAATCAAGATCAAAACTCGTCGGAGATTTTCTCTTGGGGTGTTCTTCCAGGAACCCAGAGGATCGTTCGATCAAGGATGATGGACTAGATTTAATCTAGGACGTTCATTCATCGGATGAATCGTAGCCTCTCGTAGTCGTTCACCAAGCTACGTGGAGTGTCCTCAGCCATTCGATGCGTGACTTGGAGGGGTAAATTTATTAGTAACCCCTTCACTTTTTGTAATTGTAAAAACGTCTTGTAAATATTCAAGTTAAGTTTAGAAGATATGTAAAAATTGCATGGACCCCCTCGTACTTGTTTTATATTGCATATAGGTCCACACCAGCTCAGCTTACATGGTCCCCACGTGAGTTGAGCAAATTGCAGCCATGCCCTGTCAACTTTGTTTATTTGTTTTTAGTACTTAAAATTGTAATACAATGTTAAAATTTGTGTATTTTATGCAAACCCTCAACTTTTATTTTTATTGCATATATACCCCTGCTATTGAATTTAATTTGTTACAATTTTATTTTTATTAAATAGCTACCATGCTTATTAAATCTTGGGAAAATTATAGTAAATGCTTCAAATGTTGCTTGTTCACAATGCAGTTTTTATTTAGAATTTTACTAGCATTTTTCATTTAATAAAAATCATTTAGGAGCTATCTATTCTATATCTAAATACAAAAATATATAAATCTCTTTTAAAAATTCCAAAAATATATATTATAAATTATTGTATATATAACTCCAGACTAAAAATCAAAAAATATAAAAAGAAAACCATAAAAATTAAAAACTCCTAACCCTACGAAAATTGGCAAAAATTTTATAAAATCTAAAAAAATAGTTTTCTGTTGTATATTTTTCTTTATACTATAAAGTATATATTAAAATTAGAGTTCAGGAATTTCGACCTATTTATCTATTTTTAAACCCCTAAAACATTTAGTTTATTTATTTATCCTGTGTTTTGTTATTTTTAATCAGTTAAAAATATCTAAAATTTAGGAAAAATTACAAGAAAAATCATAAAAATAGATAAAATTAGAAAAAAATAAAAAACCATTTTAGCTTATAATTATTTACTATATATAGTTATATTTATAAATATAAAATCCTATATAGACTATTTATACTATATATATTATTTACTTATTAATAATATTATTATTAACTATGAATACATATAGATATTATTAAAATCTTATAAAAAGAATCGTACTTAGTTGTATTTCCCAAATTTTTATATATTTATTGTATATATAACATATATAGTAGTCATATTATACGTATCATATATATACACATTATAACTTTAAAAATAAAAAGAAATCAAAATCGGAAAAATATAAAAAGAAAATAAATTATAAAATTAAAAATAAAAAATATACAAAACATTAAAATAGATATAAATTAAATATAATTAAAAACGTACAAAAATAAAAGCAGAAAAAGTAAAAGATTTGTTGTTTATTTTTTGTAGACAATAATTATTTGCCTATCCACGTATTTGCTCTATGTGGTTCGACACTCTACACTTATTCACTATATACATATTTGTAGAGTTAAACTAAAATAAATTTTGACTCGCACATTTGCATTGATTATTCATACATTGTGGGTTGATTGTTGATTTGATTGGTTGAGCACATTCCGAGTATTGTGAGAGCAGTCGATACAATGATTGCTGAACCTGACTTGTCGGGCACCACAGGCCCTCCAAGACCAGGCATTAGGAAACCCTATGAAAACCTCTATATCATGTACGGATAGGGTTAAACTTTATCCGCACCTCTCCGCATTTTATCTTTTATTTTTAGTTCTATAATATTATATGTAGTGTATTTTATTTGGATATTTTGTACAATTGCACATAAGCTTTCCTCTATATGCACACTAGTCCAATTTTGAGCAGCTCACGTGGTCATTCACATAAGGCACATTCGATGGCTTAATTACATTTTGTATCATGTACTATCTGGACCAGATATGAAATGAAGGGATATTTTGAGGAAATTGTAAATAGCCCTTGTAACTACATTATTCTTATTTTGTGATTATTGATTGTATTAATTATTTTTATGTTTAAAAATTATTGAGAAATTATGTTAGATGCATGATACCATGCTTAACCTTGCATATTTTTTATTTAGGCATTTATCTCATTTCTTGTTTTCTAAAAATACAAAACATGCATTTTCTCTCTACTTAGACCTAAAAATCCACAAAAATTATAAAATCTTCCCTATAAAAAAATATATTATCTATACTATATTTTATTTTAACATATATATCAATCACTAAAAATACAAAATATAAAACTTAAAAAATACAAAACTCTAATATCCTTATCAAAATAACAAAAACTATATAAGAATCCAAAAATATTTCTTTCTATCTCTGAATTTTTATATAATATATACTATAAATGAAAAATGGTTATGGATTTTTGGACTTATTTATATTTATTAAATCCCAAACTATCTTGTATAATTAACCTGTTCACTTTTTATACATTTTACACTTTTAAAAATCTATGAAAATTAGAAAAAATCCAAAAATTCTCAAAAATTGAGAAAAATATTAAAAAATAGAAATATTTTAATTTTATAATTATATCTTTAACTAATTAAAATATAATAAGCTTTATTATATATATACTATATATTACTTATATAATTTATAATATTTTTATTATTATATATTATTATATATCTTATTTTAAAATATAAAAAAGACACTAAAAATTTGCAAAATTAAAAATACATAAATGTAAAATTAAAAATATTCAAATATAAAAGAATTAAAGATTCATAAAAATTAAATCTAATTAAAAATCCACATAAAAAGAAGAAAAAGCAAAAAAAAGTCCAAAATAGTTATTATTAATTAGAAATAATTAGTAATAATTATCAACCCATACATTTGCTCTTAGTGTTCAACACTCTACAAATTTGCCCGATACACATTCCATAGAGTTATAATAAAATTTAACCTGCACACGTATTGATTGATTTATTTATCATATATCTTGGGTTAATTATTGCTAAACTAAAGATTGGTCGACACAATGGTTGCTAGGCTAACTTGTTAGCCCTAGTAGACCAATTATCAATTCACCAATCTCCTATGCTATGATCACGATTATAAGGTTCCCACATGGTTGAGCTTTGTGCATAAAATGAGGCTAGAGGATCGATTTGGAGTATGAATATACTAGTAGTTGAGATGGTAGATCAAGGCCTTGATCTATGGCTTATCCATATCCATATCCGATCCATATTCGATTAATATTCAGATACAGATATCCATATCCGGTAATTTTCGAATACGGCAAGCAGATATTCGGATATATCTGTATCCGTTTTCATCCCTATACAGATATATCTGTATCCGATCCGTCACCATATCAGTTTTATATAGATTTTGACATCCATATCCGTATCCGTTTTAAATAGATACGGATATGGATATCGTTTTGATATATGCAAACATCCGTATCAGTATATCCGTTTTTCGTATATAAATATAGTTATAGACTTATTTTTAACCCTATATAACATAATTCTATACATTATTTTACCATATTTCTATAGTTTTTATGATACAAACACATTTAGTAAATTTATACCGCATGTTTTCTAACTAATTCATATATATATTTAAGTCTATTATATAGAGTATTTCTAACATTACTTGTATGCGATCAGTATCCATTTTATATCCGTATCCGTTTTTTAAAGATATGAAAAGATAGGTTTAATATCCGTCAATATCCATATCCGCATCCATATTCATATTAGAAAACGGATGCGGTAATACCTATATCCGTATCCGTATCCGTCCGTTTGCATCCATATCCACTACCCATCATTTTTTAGGCAAAGATAAACTGTCCCTTGCAGTGGCAGGTCTGTGCTTTTCTTTTTTTTGTCCTTACCAAAGAACTCCATAAGGATTTTGCCTATAGCTTTTAAAACCTTGCCTGCTAATTTAAGTGAAACTAAACGATGTGTTACTAGTAAGGTATGCACATTAAGTGTGCTACCTTCGATGGAAAGCAAAGTAATTTCACCTTCCAACATTACAATTTGTTTACAAAAAAATTCAAATTGATTTTCAGCTTTCCAAATTTACAGGATTTTTTTGTAGATTTTTAAAAGGAATTGAATATCGCAAAAGCCAATGTAGGTTACCCGGAATTTTCCAATCATCTTATCTACATGAGATAATTATCTTGCTTTTCCACATGAGACATATCATTTATTATTCTTTTTTAAGAGAACTTTCCCAGGGTATGTATATAATGATGTTTGTTTTATATTTTTTTATAAATAAATAATGATATGGATGTAATTATGGGCTGGCATTTTTCAAAGCACGTCGATACGGATACGACATTGATTTTCATTTTTTTCTAAGGACAGGGATACATCTATGGTCGTCCTTTTTCCTCTCGGGTAATTGATTATGTACATACACACACAATTGCAACCATCTAACCAAAATTTGGATATGTAAATGGTGGGGAGCTATTTATTTATTTTTGCAATCGACCAAAATAATGACACAGATGTGGTTATATTTTTTATGGATATTTGATACTGACAGATGTGTAAACCTTGCAGATGTCTTCAGGATGGCTGAGGTACTGTCTATAAATTGAGCATGTGCCAAAATGTACCCTATTTATACGCTCTCAACAAATGGTCCTAAAAGTATTGATGAAATCAACTTGTAGGACGGTAGCCTTAATTATGCGGTAGGCCTCCCTCGCCATAAGTTTCTGGGCCTCGATTATAGTGTAGGCCCACCTCGCCATAAGTTTCTGGGCCTACATTGTAAGGTAGGTCCACCTCGCCATAAGTTTCTAGGACATGCGTGCAGGGATTTATAATGACAATATTAACATTGTTTGTACATCACTTGTTTCACGGGTCCGCACTATCAAAAGATGCGTATAAATCTGACGAAAAAAATAGCAAGCGTAAAAGCGAGTACATGATAACGAAAATACAAACAAAAAACTCAAGCAAAATACACCAAATCTAATTTCAAATCGCACTCAAAGGCCACGGCAAAGATTCGTCGAGATTTTCCGAATCAACAACATTGAAAGAGAGAGATTAATTATGTGTGTTCGCAAACTTGGCCATATGATTGCATGCAAGCGTTGTCGCCCTCCCCCTCCCTACACCCTCGAGCATGTCGTCACCGCTTGTCGATTGTTGTGGGAGAGAGAATCCTAACATTAATTCTCCCAACGAATAAATCAAAATAGAGAAGGTGTGTGTCACCTTCTATTTTTAGAATGAGATAAAAAGACTAAAGTGAGTTTTCTACATTAAAAAATAAGATTAAAACGGAATTAATCAAATCTATTAGATTAATTACATACGGATGAGAAGATGGACTTTCCTTACATCCAAGAAAGGTGCACCTTATTGGATATATATATAGGAGAAACTTCAAATGAGGCGGGGACTCACCATTCTTGTGGTGAGCCCTTAATCTCGTCCATTCCTAATAAATCGGATGACTATCATTAAACGCATATTAATGGTTATTATTTTATTGATTACAAACCCATTTACGTCATTTTAACTTTTCTAATTATAGTATATACTCATACATTCCTGCCGTAATTATCTTGTCGTAATTATCTCCCAATCGGATGGCTAATTATAGTATGTACTCATACGTTCATGCTCGACCCATCCGCTCCAGGCGCGCTACCCCTGCGCGATCATCTCCTCCGTCTGCCTGCCTCGTCTCCCGGCCGCACATGTGCGGCTGCGCCACCACCCAGCCACCTCCTCTGCCTCACGTGAGGCAGCACCGCCCGCCTTCCTCCGCACACCGACCTTCAGGCGGAGCCACAACCTCGCGCGCCGTCCTCTTCGGCGACCTCTTCCTCACGCGAGGCAGCACCGTCCGCCTTCCTCCGTGCACTGACCTTCAGGCGGAGCTGCAGTCCCACATGCCGTCCTCTTCGGCGAGGCAATAGCCTTCCGCTCACGCCCCTACCGCTCGCCCTCAGCCACGATCTCCGTCAGGCCGTGCTCCGCCTGCGCGTCCTCCAATGCGGTACCTCACCATCGACTCCGAAGTGTTAAGATGTGCGCGGAGGAGGGGTCCCTTAGCTTTTTTACAAATCGTAGTTTTTTACAAAGTTGGAATGGTTTGTGTAAATGTTGATTTTTTTTACAATCTCATTTCAATTTTTTACATGTTTCCAGTATCTAACAGTATACTTATTATTGCAGAACTCTTCATAAATATTACAAAGCGATTAGATGATTTTACAAAAGAGCATCTAAAATTTACAAAGTGATCATATACTCTTACAAAGGAGGGATATTCAGTTACATTATGGTATAATAAATTTACTTAACTGACTTTCAGATTTACATATTTATTTATCTTTTTTACAAATCTCATTGTTGTTTCTCAATTTTGCAGGACTTGAAAACATGTATGGCAATTAGATTTAACATAATGGAAAATATGCGTGAATTTTACAAAGGAGGGAGATTCAGTTACACAGATTCACGGATTTTTTACAAAACAAACATACACAATTATAAAATAGTTGAAGTTTACAAAGAGGAAAAATACTCTTACAAAAACTCGCTGGAATTACAAAATGAATGTACACATTTACAAAACTAATACAATCATTTACAAAATGAAATTACAGTAATAAAATGAAATCATTAATAAAATTACAAAGAGTAAAATATATTTTACAAAAACTCGTTGTACTTTACAAAGCTATGGTTGAATTCAAATCGTTTGGAACAAAATCGGAATATAATCAATAAAGGCATTTGTGAAAATACCAAATCGAGAAAAGCTTAGAATGGCAATTTGAAACCAATAAATGAAAGTCGAAATTAATAAAATCAATATGACAAAAATGCCCTTTTGGATGAGGTTTTTGACGCAACCATCAGATTGAGATCTGACGAATCTACTCGATGGCTCACCACAATATCGGTGAGACCCCACCTCATTTGAAGTGCCCCCTATATATATATGATATCTTTCAAATGAGACATGGTCCTTCCATCTCTAAGGAAGGCCAACGATCCTGTGCGTCCATAATTAATCATACGGTTGTTATTAAAGGCATGTTAGCATTATTATTTAATTAATCAAAAACCCATTTTGGTCATTATGCATTATCTAAATATAGTATGTAGTATCCCAAAATATCTCCTCATTAATCTATCTCCTACACTTTCCAAAAATCTCATATGCATACCTAAAATATATCACTAATCTCTCTCCTAATCCCACAAGAATAACGGTGGCGCATGAGAGGAGGAGACGGCGGTGGGGCTCCGGAGGCTCGCATAGTGATGGTCTACGGCGGACGATCTTCTCCAGGCGGGCGGTCTGCGGTGGACGGAGGTCCTGGCGGAGCGCACGGAGGTGGTCGGTTGCTTAGCAACGGGATGGGGAGCGACAGGGCTCCTGCGCTCTTGGCGGTGCGGTGGTCGGCCTGAGGTGGACGAACGGGCAATATAGATGGTTCTACGGAGGAGATCAGATGTTGCGTCGAGCGGAGAGGGATGCACGATCTACATGGAAGGCGGTGCTCCTTCGCGCAGGGCGACACACGCATCCAGACTGCTTCAAGCGACGTCGGTTGTGTGCGGATGATCATAACCATTAGATTCCAATCTAAGGCTTGATCAATGCAAGCGATGACGATAAAAAAGTATTGCACCCAGTCCTGGATGAAGAACGATTCCCAGTTTGATAAAATAAAGATGTATACTATACAATATTGATGCGTATTACACAATTATGATATGTATTACACATATTTGTTATGTATTTTTACATTTCATATAGTTGCAAACGAAAAATGTAATTTTTTATATATCTTGTATATTTGATGTGCACTACAGATTTTGGATGTGCATTATATATTTTAGACGAGTACTACACATTTTTCATTTATATTTAATCATCAAATAAGCGTGAATGACTCCTGTGTTTATACAAAGAAGCATACACAATTTTTTCTACAAAAATCATACAATCGTTACAAAAACCCACACATTAATTGCTAATATAAATTGTATTCTACAAAGAACCATGCAAAATTTACAAATAACTGACGACTTTTTGAATAAACTACGGATAATACAAAAAACATACAATCGTTACAAAAAGAACCGCATATTCTACAAAAAACCACATTAGGATACACACATTGTCCCACGCAATGTCGCTCAGCACAAAACTGGATATTTTTTAAATATGGTATTGCGAAAAATACCAAAAATAAAACTAGATAAATTTAGTATTTCGGAATATTAATTGGCGTGTATAATTAATGCAAAAGTTGATGACCAAAATACCCTTTTAGGCAAACAAATTGATGAAGTCGTTAGATTTGAATCTAACGGCTACGATCGTTGGCCTTCCTTAAGAATGGAAGAACCAAGCCCTATTTGAAAGGTCCCATATATATATATATATATATATATATATATAGGGAAAAGGGAGCCTACACCCATGTGTAGGTAACTTACCTACACCCAACTCTTTTTCCCTCAAAATTTTTTATTTTTTTGAATTAATTCCTTGGGGAATTTAGATCACAATATATCACCATATCGTCATTCAAATTTCAACTTATTTTGAGACTTCTAACTTATCCATCATGACAGTCAAATTTTAAACGGTCTGAGATTTGCTGAAATCGGCCCCTTCCGATGGAGCTGTTAGGAATGTCTGTTTTACATGAAATTTGAAACACATACTCCATTTAATATTCTAAGTAAATCCCCTACAGATCCATTTCAAAAAAAATCAAAAAAATTAAGAAACAAGAGGTGGGTGTAGGTAAGTTACCTACACATGGGTGTAGGCTCCCCAATCCCATATATATATATATATATATATATATTATATATATATATATATATATATATATAGGCTGCCTCTAAGGGGAAGCAAACTTGGTTCCATAACCTCATTTTCTCCATTTTTTATTTTTTTGAAAAATAAATCCATGAAAATTCATCATTGTATCCCCTAATATTATGTGATTCAAGTTTCGTAAGAAACATAGATTCTTATAGCCTCGATCTAGACAATCATTTTTTAACGGTCATAGAATTATTGAAATTGATCCATCTCGATGGAGGCCGTAGGAGTCTATGTTTCGCACGAAATCTGGATGATATAATATAGGGATATAATGATCAGAATCCACGGAAGCATTTTTCAGAAAAATAAAAAAATATTGAAAATAAGGCGGGGGAACCAAGTTAGCTCCCCCTAAGGGGCAACCCCATTTTATCTTATATATAGGGAAAAGGAGTGTGCTCTAAGGGAACATGTAACTTACATGCTCACACCCTTTTTTCATATTTTTTTGAAATGAAACCTATAAGAATTTAGATCACCATATCATCATGGTGTCATTCAAAATTCAACATAATTCAATAATTCTATCACGTCTATCAGGATTGTCAAATTTTAAAGGTCTCAGAATTACTGAATTAACCCCACCAGATGGATATGTTAGGAATATCTATTTTACATGAAATTTGAAACACATATCCCGCTTATTATTCTAAGTAAACCCCTTATGGTTGCATTTGAAAAAATAAAAAAAATGTGCAAAAAAGGTGGAGCTTGCTCTTATATGTTCTCGGGAAGCATACTCATATATATATATATATATATATATATATATATATATATATATATGGGTAAAATGAGGTTGCCCCTATGTGGGAGCTAACTTGGCTTCCTCAACTTCATTTGCCCAGTTTCAATTTTTTCAAAAACGCTTCCATGAATTTTCATCACTGTATCCATATAGTATATCATTCAAATTTGTGTGAAACATAGACTCATACGACCTCCATCCAGACGGGTCAATTTTAACAATCTTACAACCATTAAAAAATGATTGTCTAGATAGTAGTCGTATGAGTCTCTGATTTGCACGAAACTTAAATGAAATAATATATTTATATAGTGAAGAATTTCAATGGATTTATTTTTCAAAAAATTTTAAAAAATGGGAAAACATTTAGTATGGCAGGGGGCAACCCCCTTTTACCCATATATATAGTAAAATTGGATTGCCCTTTAGGAGGAGCTATCTCGGCTCCCCACGCTCCATTTTTAATTTTTTTTAAAAATTAATCCGTTGAAATTCATCACTATATCTCTATATTATGTTTATTCAAGTTTCATGCAAAAAAATGCTCAAACAGCCTCCATCTAGACAATCATTTTTTAACAGTCGCATAATTGTTGAAATCGATCACGTCTGGATGGAGGCTGTAAAAGTTTTGCTCGAAATTTGATCGACATAATATTGGGATATATTGATGAAAGTCTAGAGAAATAATTTTCAAAAAAAATAAAAAAATAAGAAAAATGTGGTGGGGGAGCCAAGTTAGCTTCCCTAAAAGGGGTAGCCCCATTTTACCCATATACATATGGTAAAATGGGGCTACTGAAAAACACCCAACCTGATAGCTCTAAAAGAAGAAACTATCATAGCTGTGTTGGTCGGATAATTTTAGCAGAAATTTTTATTATACTCCTAACCCTAGATGTTTATTGAAATACAGGAGTGTCGAACTAAGGGAGGTAAACTATTTGAAAAATAGGGTAACAATATAGGAAACTAAGGTAAAATATGTTTCCTAATTTTTATTTATTTTTAGATAATTTTGTGAATTTTTATTTTATTTTTGTGAATTTTATATTATTTTTGTTATTTAATATACCTATGTATATATATTGTAATTTTTATAATTTTTTAATTTTGTAGTTTTTATATTTTTTATTTATTTTATGATTTTTATGAATTTTTAGGAGTTTTTAGGATTTTTTATTGATTTTTGAATAATTTTAAAGTGAAAATTGAGGTTTTTATTGAAAATAGTTTTTTATTTGTGATTCTAAAAAAATTAAAAGTAAGAAATATTTTTGTTTTAATTTTTATTAGAGAGTATGTGAAAATATATTTAAAACAAGGAGTTGTGTGTATTTTTACGATTTTTCTTAAATTAGATATGAATTTTTAAATTTTTTATATATTTAAATTTTTTTTGGTTTTATTATTCAATTTTATTTTTTTGATTTAATATGAAAAATGCAGTAAAATATACTAAAGATAATTTTTATAGTATTTTTAAAGGTACTTTTTATTTTTTTATGTATTTTGAAGTTTATTATATTTTTTATTTTTGAAAGATTTATTAAAAATAAAAGATATTTTTATTTCCAAACTTGATTTTAATACTATGTATATAGCAAAATATAATATTGATATGTATTTTTATTGTATTTTTAGATTTTGTATTTTATTTATTATATATTATAAAAGTATAGGATTTATACACATTGTAAGGGGTATATATGTAATAATGTGGAAGTATAGTGGTGCGTGTGTAAAATATGCAAAAGTTAGGGGGACTTCCGTGCAAAAAGACCAGTCTTCACGTGCTAGGCACGCGATCTTCACCGTCTCTGGACCTGATTGTTATAACAGAAAAGTCAGAGGGCCGGAGTCGCAAAATGGTCCATATGTCACGTGTTGCTCATGTGGCTTCCCTCGGAAGGACCTGGTTGGAAAATTGAGAAGCATCGAGGGCTAGTTCATAAAAATACCAGCGGAGTACGTGACTAGTCATGTGTTTGACCTGTAGCAAGACATATTCGTAAATAACGGAAGTATCTAGGGGTTCTATGCAAATTTGCCAAAAAATCTTTGATGCGCACATACAATCACATGCATGTTAAGCGGCAAAGCGGTGGACTTGATCTGATGAACTCGTGGTTGGGCTATGCACCCTTGGATCAGATCTGATCCAAGGATGATTGTACGTTCTGGAGTGCGCCCGTGTATTCTCCCCCAATTCTTCTGAAGGCAGAGGGGGATGTTTCCGTGAACGGTAGTGGTTCCGATCTGCCCTCGATTCTCGTATTGATCTCCAGCAACAAGTTCTTCGTTGCGGGTGTATGATTCAAAAAATCAATGCTCGACGTCAGACGGGGTGGCTTTGCTTAGGTCAGGTGGTTCTCGAGAGTGGCGGATCTCCAGGTGTTCTACAGGGTCTGGTGAAGGCTTAAAGGTTCTCAACAGGTGATACGTGATCTCAGGGGTGGTCTTTAATCACGGTTCAGCATTCGACTGACGAATCTCTGATTCCCACGCTTTATTCTTTTATTTTAGCTATCTATCTTAGCAAAGCATCGTGTAAATAGTTGCAAATACAATAAGTTAGCATTATGCACGCATATGTTAATATTGCATAATTAGCATGTGTTTATGCAAAAATAAAAGAATAAAGGAAAAGAAAAAGGAAGGAGGTATTTAGAATAAATATAGAGTGACCCAAACCGTAAAAGAAGGTCTAGCATTGATCTGATCGCCAAATAAAATAAGTAGAGAGAGATAGGGCCTACTCTATATTGTACATATTACCTATAAATATTATTTTTGACAAAATAAAAATAAAATGTTCTTTTTACCTCCTTGTATATAACCCTAAAAATAAAAAATATAATAAAAAAGAAACTAAAAATAAAAATAAAATCCTCTCTCACTTATACAAAATACATGTATATATGTCTTACTCTCTATTTATTAGCCACCTGTAAATAAATAATAAAAATAAAATAAAAATTATTTTATACCTCAAAAATTATGTTGTAAATAAATAAAATATAAAAATTAGGGTATTTGTGTAAAAATACCAAAATAAAAATTGTACAAAATACATAGGAATATTATACTTGTATATAAACTATATACTGTATATACTATTTTATTTTTCATAAAAATCATAGAAAAATTCCTTGAAAAATAATAAAAATCTTTTATTTTATTCATTTTTTAATTTAAATTCATTTATTATTTTTAATTTCTTTATCTTTATTTTCCCATCTATTTTGTCATGTAGTCTATTATGTCTTCTTCCTCGGCCCCTTCTGATTAGGCCATGTCAGATATGTTGACCCCGGTTAGTTGACCCATCTGCCTCCTTTTTTGCTCGGACCCGGTTTGCTTCACTTTTTGCCGAATTTTCTAGACCCTATCCGATTGAATTTATCTTCGAGCAGCGGCTCCGATTAGAGAAGGAAGATCCATGATCCACGTCCGATGACATTCCTAAGGATCTGACCCTCGGTTTGTGCGCCCTCGTTCCATCTTTCTCGGACCCTACAGACTATATAACCTCCTGGAGCTACTTCTTCTTCCGCATCTTTGGCCGCCACTCTTCGTCTGAGGAGCTCCTTCCATCTCCCGTGAGTGACAGCACGTGACAGAGGAACGTGCAGCGAGGTGTTTGAGCCGCGAGCCTCTGATCATGCATATACTCCGCCGTGCTCTGCAGCGAGGTGAGCCAAGCCTCTGGGCCCGTCGACCCATCGAGGCCATGATCCCCGGAGGTCCCTGACCTCCAGCATAGATGACAGCGTCCATCAGGTAGCGTAGATTTAACCCTTTACTGCATTTAATTCGTGTTTTGAGGTAGCAGCCGAGCTTCCACTTCCGAGCTCCATTCACCTTGGCTGGAGCCCCCTCTTGCTGTTTCGAGATCCCGACCACCTTCACTAGACTTCCCTTCACCTTCTACGCCCATCCATTCACCTCCTTCTTCCCAGGAATGAGCTCTCGGCCCTCCTCCGTCGTCGCTTCACTGGAGAGCCATGCATCGCCCCAACAGTCATTTATTTCATGTTTTAACGGGTCGAGGCACTTTGCCCTCGACCCTCTTGTTAGCTATGCAGGTCAGAGCACTCAAAGGACCTCATCTGGAGGTCAAAACACCAAGGCACAACAGCTCCAGGCCTTCACGCTTTGCCAGGCCTCCTCCTTGGTCTTGGCATCTTCTGAGCCACCCCACAGCTGCAGTCGGACCCCAGTAGCATTTCCCCTATCACAGCAGCTCCGGAAGACGCCAGACCTACGTGGATTGGCCGGCTAAAACTCGTCGGAGGTGAGTTCTTCAGCTAATCTTCCAGTTGTCGCCTCCATCTTCGGATCGAGTCCTCCTCCAGTTCTAATCGCCGCAATTCATCATCCGGGGAGCCTCGATCGTTGGATCCATCTGAGGATCGTATCACAGCCTTCCATCGCCGAAGGGGCATCCATCGATCCTGATCGTCCATCCTTAAGTAGATTGCTCCCGATCGTTAGATAGCCATTAATAAAAGGGTAATTTGAACTTAGGCCCTTTTTTGTTTTGCATTTAGTATTTAAACCTGTAAATATTTGTCGTGGTTATTTTTTTAGATAATTAGCAGTTTGGACCTCTAGTTTTTAATATTTGCATTTTAGTCCCTCCAAATTTGAAGCATGTGCTGTTCCACGTGACATGTTGGGTTATTTGCATGTATTATCATGAACTTTTTAGCTGTTATGGATTGATCGAAAGTTTATGATATTTACAGTTATACCCCTGTGAACCGAGATTACATGTGGAGTACGTATCTATCTGGGATTTTTGCAAAATTACACCTGGGTTTTTATTGTGTTACTGATTGGCCTATAACTTTTTAATAATTGCATCTAGGTCCCTATCTGCCTGTGTGTTTGTTTTCAATTAAATAATTATTAAATCAACTCCAAAAATTGTACAAAAATTACTATTAGCTCCTTCTAACGTGTAGTATTTTTGGTAATTTTTGTGACTTGATTTAATTTTATTTGATATTTTCTAAAAATCAAAACCCCTTAAAAATTGTCTGTCTATTTTATAAAATACCAAAAAATATAAAAATAGTCTCAAAAATTCCATAAAAATTTATGTATGTTTGTTTTAATGTTTTCTTACTTCAGCATCAATTTTGTTGCATTAACTTTTAAAAAAACCTTAAAAATCACAAAAGACTAAAAATCATTAAAAATTCTACAAAAATAAAAAAAATGAGATTTCAGTTCCTATAGTTAGATTTAATTTACTTGATCATAAAAATTGCAACCAGGATGTTTGGGCAATTTTAGCATGTTAAAGTTGCCTTTTGGTCAGGGCTATACATTGTGTTGTTGTTTTGTGCTTGTTTTATTTTTATAAAATCAAACAAAAATCTGAAAAATACCATAAAATCACCAAAAACACTTGCATATTTAAAACATAATAATATTTTTATTTCTGAATTTTGTGTATTTTAGTCTTACTAATAATTTTTAAGGCTTCCTCGTCCCTTAGTTTTTTTTATTACCTTAGGTGTTTGGTTTCTATTTTGAAAAACATAAAAATTTGCAAAAAAAATAAATAAATAATAGTTTTGTTTTCCTGATCTCGAATACTTCGTACATTTTTGTGCTCCTTGTGTTCGACCTTGGTCTCTATACCAGGTTAAATAAATAACGAATACCGCTACATTAAATTTTGTGCTTGTGATTGCCTTATTCGTGGTCTTGATTTTTCTTGTTGAGTCGGTTCGAGTGATTGAGGTCGCAACGACATTTGATATCACTTAACCTTGATTGCCCGAGTGCTCATCAGAATGGCACCGTTGTCGGGGAGCATGTCTTAGTAGTCATTTTCAACCTTCGTTGTTTTATTTTTATTTGTTTTTAGCTCTATTTGTTATAACTGCTTTCTGACCCGTTTCTGTTTCGCTTTTTGTGCGAAGACTTGCCCGAGGGTCGCTTTGGAGGAGACCCATACCCGAGGAGAAGCAGGAGCAGTGCAGAATTAGTTATAGTTCATAGAGCAGCATAGACTAGTTTTTAGCACATTTTATTATTATTGTAATAATACAGGGACTTCAGACTTGCTTGGATACTTTGGACACTTGGCATATATCAGGGTCTGTTTTGCCAAGCACCACTGTGATCGAGGCACCTCATCGTAGGTTTTAGTCGGTTTTGATTTTCTCGCCTTTTCTTTTCTTTGATTCTCGAAGAATTTGGCCCCTAGATTTAGGAATTTCCTTGATTTTGACGTAATTGGTTAAGGCCCAATCCCTAACTATCTGCCTATACCTAGTTCGTAATTGGACCTACTTAATAAAATTAATAAAAAGTTAACTTGGTTGCTTGAGAGGTCATGTGCCGCTAGAGGTCGTATCCAGCGCGTGCATGATCCGTTGTGGCGGACATCGATCGGCATCAGAGACGGACTCTGACCTCTCTCTATGACCAGTTAACTACAGTTCTTCACGATTAGAAATTACTCATCTAAGGTCGTTTTCTTCTTGCATCATTTAGATTAGTTTTATTCCTGTCTTTAAATTTATGTGCGGATCACCTTGCATGTAGAGTGCTAGAGTCAGGTATGCCTTTCTTACTTTGCATGCGTCATCGTGTTTGATCGTGCATCAACTTTTTCGACTTCTCCCCTTGTTTTTGGACCCTGAATAATCAGGAGAACGAAAAATTCATTAAGCATTTGTTTGCTTATTGAAAAATACCTAAAAAGAGATAATCATAAAATTGGGACTGCTAAACAAACTTGACCTAAAAAGACACTTGACTTAAAAAATCTGTCTTGGAAGAGCAACCCCTCATTGTTTGGTTTGCTTGCGCGAGAGAGTGACCCTCACACTAGGCTAGAGCCATACCTGAACTCTCGTTAAACTACTGGTCTTGGGGATAGTCGTTCTCCAGTGAGGATTGCTCCGGTCTCTAGTAAAGCGGGCCGTGATATCCTTAACAGAGCGAGTTGATCGGGTAGCCGGTAAACGGTCCGCAACTTGTACTGGCTGGGAAAGATCTAGCTTTGGGATTAGGCCAGTCTCTTGAGAGCATCGGGTTCCTACCAGCTCGCTTAGTCGCCCTTCTAGACCGAATTATCACCTAAATAAAATTGACAAGATAAACGACCGAACCTTCATGGTCATCAGCTCCGCGTTGCATAGGTGAGTTGGGGGTTTGACTGTTGATCTTGTTTGTTTTCAGGTCTCATCTGCACTTCTGCCCCCTTTCTTGTCTTCACTTTGTCTCTCTCTTTAACCCTCCCTCCCTCCCTTCATTCTCTTTCTCCTTTTCTATCCCTAGATGATGGGTCGCCCACCTTTCCTGCCAGATCCCGCGGCTTCTTCATCTTATTCCCATCATTCCCATCCACTCTCGTGGGAAGTCGGAACTCCGACCGACCTTCCATCTTCTCCTTCTCTATCCCCTCTTTCTTCTGGGTATGCTGTGCTTGACGCCCACAGAGATCGGATTGACTAGATGCGAGACTCGGGAAATTTCATCGATGGGATGAGAGTGCATTCCATTGGCGATCACATGGAGCAGTTGCAAGTTTTAGACGACTTCTATGTTGGGATGATGGACGAGCACAACGATCAGGAAGCACAATCTGCTTCTACATTGAGTCCCTTCAATCTGGATTTGGAGTTCATTCAGAGAATGTCGAAGTTTTTAGGGGAAGTGCACGAGGAGCCATATCTTCATCTTTCTAAGTTTGAGGAGTTTTGTGTGACCCATGTCTACTCGGATATCACTTCTGAGGAGCTGATGCTGAAGACCTTCCTATTTTCACTCCAGGGTAGAGCCATGAGATGGCACAGACGGTTGGGAAGGAACTTCGCTACGTGGGGAGGGTTACGCTTAGAGTTTTTACAGAGATTTTATCCCCATCGTAGAGCAGATATGATGCGGTCTTTCATCACGGATTTTTCAATAGACCCCCAGGAGCAGATATGATGCGGTCTTTCATCTTCGCTTAGGTTTCTTGACCCTCTTGCAGAGATTTCTAGATCATGGACTTTTGCCGACCGACCTTGTTGAGATCTCCATGAGGGGGATGATCGCTGAGCAGATTGCACTGGTGGTTACCTCGTGTGGTGGTTTACACCACAGTTCCGACATCGATTTACTTGCGACCATCTTGAGAGCACTTTTATACATCCCATCTTCACGAGAGGCATTAGTCAGGACAATACACGAGGGTCTTGCGGTACCAGTTGGGTGTGCTACACTTCAAGAGGACAGAACTACTACACACCAGCTAAAGGTCATGGATTCTACTACAGTACAGACTATGGACGAGATGACTGCCACCGTGGATTTTTAGACCCAGAGATTGATCGAGTTCCCGTTGGTCATCAGCCAGAATTCGAGTCAGTCTTAACTTTTCAGTTGAGGAGTCTTGGATATCAGATCTTCTGATATTCCAAGATAGGGAGGAGGAGCCCATGCTGCTACAGTCGTCAGTCCAGCCATTTCAGTTTCCATTCCCAGCTTATTCAGCTTGTACTCTGCAGAGGTACTTCTCTAACTCAGATGGACATCCTGATCTAGCTCAGCAACCAGAGCTCGATGAGCGACACCATTTTGACCTGACAGATACAGACAGTCCCATATTTGAGCCTTGCATCCTCCACTTCGATGTGATTGATACATTCATTGAGGACCAGATGTTAGCCAGCATTGCCACAGCTCAAGGATCAGTTTCAGACACTTCCACAGCATCCGCGTTGTTGACCAGTACCCTTTCCTATTTTCAGATTATTCAGAGGCCGTTTTCGACCGATGGGACGTTTGTGTGCGATGAGTGGGTGCTTGACAATGGTGTAGAGTCCCAGTTAGATTTTGATCCTCCCTTCCTCACTGATGATTTAGCATTATTCCTTGAGGGTTATCTGTGGGAGGATGCCACATATGTTGCATACTCGGTTTCACTTTCTAAGAGTGTATCCGATCTGTCAGATCATGAGATCGAGTCTTTTGACACTTCTGATCATGCTGAGTCTGAGGTCTCTCACCTTGACGACCCTCGTGAGGATGAGCCGATCTTTGAGATATTCGATGATGTTGCTGATAAATCCCCATTATATACATCGGATATTAGTTCTCTTAGTGCATCTCCAGATCATGATCTTCCGTACCTGTTTGAGATGGTGATTAACGTGGAGGATTCCATGACTGATCCTTCCTTTTCCACATTCGACTTCTTCGGCTCGGCCCTTCCACTCCATTCTGATCTTGAGCCGATGAATTCTTTTCTGCTACCGGAGCATGATTTCATCTTCCCATATCTTCACCCGATAGCAGACACCTGCATGATTGTTTATTTGGGTGTCATCCTCTATACTGTAGACCTCGTCGTTGTTCTTCTACCAAGACTCCGACAAAAGTACGACATTCGCCTTATAGATGTCGTCCTGAACCTTGATACTATGTTGTCCTAACCTTTGCGCCCAGCTAGGGGCGTAAAACCTAGCGCTTGTTGAGAGGCACCTCAACATTGTCCACTTTGTATATGCGTGTTTCGTCATGATTTGTTCCGTGCTTCTTCCGTTCTTTGTTTCACACCCCAAGTCTCATGTAGGATTATTTTTGCTATACTTAGGATGCACTTTATCCTAAGCATATGGGGTGTAGACACCGAGTTGTTCATTCTCATTCTGTTTCATTACTCTTGTTGTTGCTTATACTTAAGGATCCTTCACCTTAAGTATAGGCGGAGTGATGTCATTCCTTTCATCTTGTATATATTTGTCTTCGTTTCTGCTATTTCCTCGCTTGTCCTCCACACTGTTAATATTCCTTTCTATACTTAGGGATCTTTTACCCTAAGTATAGGGGGGACAAGACGAGCCATTGCTTACCTTATACATTCTATCACTCGATTTTCCCTTTGTACACAGTCTGCTATACTTAGGATTACTTGATCCTAAGTAAAGGGGGAATCACCGAACCCTCTTCTCTTTGATTCATCATTGTAGTATAGCCTTTCTTTTCACTTTCCTATACTAAGCATGAGTTATGTCTCTTCATCGCTCTTGGTTCACTCTGAGGACATCGATCGAGCTAAGTATAGGGGGTGTCGTATATATTACATATATACTTTAGTCATAACTTCACTTTGTGTGAGTGTATAAATAAATAAACAATCAATTATTAAAAATCGTAAAAATTTTAAAATTTTTCTTGTACATAAAATTCTTTCTTGCACATACATAGGTATTTATAAAACTTATTGTTTTACAAATGTTTGTAAAAATGTTTTGTTTGTAAAAAGTTTGTAAATATTTTTGGTATCAAAACTATATACATAATACAAAAGTTTTGTAAATATTTGAATTTTTTTTTGCAAAAACACTTGTGTAAATATTTGTAAATAGTTTGCGAAACGTCTGCATTCATGCATGCATTCAAACATTTTCAAAAATTTTGCACATTTTCAAAAACTTTGCATAAAAAGGTTTTTGTATAAACTTGCACATTCTTCTGAATCATAGTTGACATTTAAACTAGCATGGAATTAAATTGGAAAATAGAGCTTGGTTAAGACCTTAATCCACCTAATTCTAAGAGGGATCTTATAAGATTTAGGGTTGAGACTTTTCAAGTCCAATAGTGACTTAATTCTTTGAGTCCACTAGGCTATGATCACATGTCATATTGATGAGCCTAAGTAGAACATTTAACGATGCACACATGACTCTCACAGACAATGGCTTTACTTGCACCAGCACCTTACACATAACTCTCTACGGATGAGGTGATGAGGAGGCAATTTCCTTTGGCTTGGGGTAGCATACGAGGGTACTACTTCTAGGCAGAACCTCTCATCTTTATTTTGGAAAGGAAGTGTGCCTCAACTTGGTATGGCGGTGTTGAGGTTGAAAGACAGCAGTTGTGGGTTGCAATAATGCTTCAAAAGAGGGATAGTCTACTGGCTTAAGAGGAAAAGGTCCTTATGTATATATGTTGCACCATGTAGATATATTGTACATATGCACATCAAAAAAATGTGCAAAAGAAAGAAAAACTCCAAAAAAGTGGCGGGTCTGATAGAAAATGAAATACCTATCAGAGTGTATATAGACAAATAAAGCAAAGCTTGTGTTACATCTTCTCATCTCATGAAGCTTGCAGCGGGAGACTTAGCTACACTGGTTAGGCTCCCAGGGATACATGGCTACACTGGTCATGATCCATTCTCTTCTTTCCCCTCTTCTTGAGTCGGTTGAACTTGAACTTAGAAGGGAATACCCCGCTCCTCGAGGAAAGAGCTGCTAGACTAGGGCATTAGAGTTACCTTGTTGAGAGAGGTTGTTGCCTTGCCATTTCTTAGGTGGGGAGTTACATATCACTTACACATTACAAGAAAAGATTCATGGTCATTAGAGTTTGTGTATGTAGACTTGTTCTGATCTGGATTATTGAGGAGTCTTGACCATAGATTGGTGGAACTTAGAGGCTCTTAAGTCTTATACCTAGGTCCAAATAAGGTTCCGACAAATTATTAATCCAAAGATCTGACTGAGCTCCATACTTAAATTTAATAAAGACAAGTTTAATAATCAACCTTGATTCTCCTTCTTTTTCTTTTCTTTTCTTTTTCACTTCTTTTTCAAATAAGTGGTTGCTAAGGGACTAGCAAAGATAAAGTATAGGGGGGGTGATGAATCCCTGATTCTCACTCTTTATTCTTTTATTTTAGCTATCTATCTTGGCAAAGCATCATGTAAATAGGTGTAAATACAATAAGTTAGCATTATGCATGCATATGTTAATATTACATATTTAGCATGTGTTTGTGCAAAAATAAATGAATAAAGGAAAATAAAAAGGAAGGATGTATTTACAATAAATACAGAGTGATCCGAACCCAAAGAAAAGGTCAAACATTGACCTGATCGCCAAATAAAATAAGTAGAAAGAGATATGACCTACTCTATATTGTACATATTACTTACAAATAATTATTTTTGACAAAATAAAACAAAATGTTCTTTCTACCTTATTGTATATAGCCCTTAAAGTAAAACAAAAATATAATAAAAAAGAAAATAAAAATTAAAATAAAATCCTCTCTCACTTGTACAAAATACATGTATATATGTCTTACTCTCTATTTATTAGCCACCCGTAAATAAATATAAAAATAAAATAAAAATTATTTTATACTCCAAAAATTATGTTGTAAATAAATAAAATATAAAAATTAGGGTATTTATGTAAAAATAACAAAATAAAAATAATTGTACGAAATACATAGGTATATTATACCTGTATATAACACTATATATTGTATATACACTATTTTATTTTTATAAAAGTAACTAAAAATCATAGAAACTTTCCTTGAAAAAATAAAAATTTTTATTTTATTCATTTTTAATATAAATTCATTTTTATTTTTAATTTATTTATCTTTATCTTCCCCCTCTATTTTATCATGTAGTCTATTATGTCTTCTTCCTCGGCCCCTTCTGATTAGGCCACGTCAGATATGTTGACCCTGGTCAACTAACCCCTCTGCCTCCTTTTTCGCTCAGACCCGGTTTGCTTCGCTTTTTGCTGAATTTTTTGGACCTGATCCGATCGACTTCGAGCAGCGGCTCCGATTCGAGAGGGAAGATCCATGATCCACGCCCGATGACATTCCTAGGGATCCGACCCTCAGTTTGCGTGCCCTCGTTCCATCTTTCTCGGTTCCTGCAGACTATATAACCTCCTGGAGCTCCTTCTTCTTCCGCCTCTTTGTCTGCAACTCTTCATCCGAGGAGCTCCATCCATCTCCCGTGAGTGACAGCGTGTGAGAGAGGAACACGCAGCGAGGTGTTTGGGTCACGAGCCTCTAATCAGGCGTATGCTCCACAGTGCTCTGCTGCGAGGTGAGCCAAGCTTCTGGGCCCTTCGACCCATCGAGGCCATGACCACCGGAGATCCCTGACCTACAGCATAGACGGCAACGTCCATCAGGTAGCGTAGATTTAACCCTTTACTGCATTTAATTCATGTTTTGAGGTAGAAACCGAGCTTCCACTTTCGAGCTCTGTTTGGCTGGAGCTCCTCTTGCTATTTCGAGATCCCGACCACCTTCACTAGACTTCCTTTCACCTTCTACGCCCATCCATTCACCTCGTTCTTCCCAGGAATGAGCTCTCGGCCCTCCTCCGTCGTCGCTTCGCCGGAGAGCGACACATTGACACATCAACCATCCATTTTGTGTTTTAACGGGTCGAGGCACTTTGCCCTCGACCCTTTTGTTAGCTGTGCAGGTCAGAGTGCCCAAAGTACCTCATCTGGAGGTCAAAACACCAAGCACATCAACTCCAGGTCTTCATGCTTTACCAGGCCCTTCTACTTGGTCTTGGCCTCTTCTAAGCCATCCCACAGTTGCAGACGGACCCCAGTAGCATTTCCCCCCATCACAGCAGCTCCAAAGGACGTCGGACCCGTGCGGACTGGTCGGCCGAAACTCGCCAGAGGCGAGTTCTTCAGATGATCTTCCAGGCGTCGCCTCCACCATCGGAGTGAGTCCTCCTCCAGTTCTAATCATCGTCGTTCATCATCCAGGGAGCCTCGATCGGGGGATCCATTTGAGGACCGTATCACAGCCTTCCATCATCGAAGGGGCATCCATCGATCCTGATCGTCCATCCTTAAGTGGATTGCTCCCAGTCGTTGGATAGCCATTAATAAAAGGGTAATTTGTACTTAGGCCCTTTCTTGTTTTGAATTTAGTATTTAGACCTATAAATATTTGTCGTAATTATTTTTATTTTGGATACTTAGCAGTTTGGACCTTCAGTTTTTAATATTTGTATTTAGTCCCTCCAAATCTGAAGCACATGCTGTTTCACGTGACATGTTGGGTTATTTGCATGCATTATCATGAATAGTTTAGTTGTTATGGATTGATTGAAAGTTTATGATATTTACAATTATACCCCTGTGAATCGAGATCACGTGTGGAGTGTGTATCTATCTGAGATTTTTGCAATGTTAGACCTGGGTTTTTATTGTGTTACTGATTGGCCTATAACTTTTTAATAATTGCATCTAGTTCCCTATCTGTTGTGTGTTTTGTTTTCAATCAAATAATTATTAAATTAAGTCCAAAAATTCCACAAAAATTACCATTAGCTCCTGCTAACGTGTATATTTTTGGTAATTTTTGTGACTTGATTTAATTTTATTTGATATTTTCTAAAAATCAGAAACCCTTAAAAATGTATCTGTCTATTTTATAAAATACCAAAAAAATAAAAATAGTCTCAAAAATTCCATAAAAATTTCTATGTGTTTGTTTTAGTGTGTTCTTACTTCAACATCAATTTTGTTGCATTATCTTTTATAAAAATCTTAAAAATCACAAAAGACTAAAAATCTTATAAAAATCATTAAAAATTCTACAAAATAAAAAAATGAGATTTCAGTTGTAATCAGGATGTTTGGGCAATTTTAGCATTTTAAAGTTGCCTTTTTGTTAGGGTTGTTCATTGTGTTGATGTTTTGTGCTTGTTTCATTTTTATAAAATCAAACAGAAATCTGATAAATACCATAAAATCACCAAAAACACTTGCATACTTTAAAAACATAAAAATATTTTTATTTGTGAATTTTGTATGTTATTAGTCTTATTAATAATTGTGAAGACTTCCTTGTCCCTTAGTTTTTTATTGCCTTAGGTGTTTGTTTTCTATTTTTAAAAACATAAAAATTTGCAAAAGAAAATAAAAAAAAATTAAAATTAGTTTTGTTTTCCTGATCTTGACTACTTCGTACATTTTTGAGCTCATTATGTTCGACCTTGTTCCATGTACATTCTCTTCTTTCCCCTCTTCTTGAGCTGGTTGAACTTGAACTTAGAAGGGAATACCTCGCTCCTCGATGAAAGAGCCGTTAGAGTGGGGGATTAGAGTTACCTTGTTGAGGGATGTTGTTTCTTTGTAATTTCTGAAGTAAGGAGCTACATATCACTTACACAATACAAGGAAAGATGCATAATCATTAGAGTTTGCGTATGTAGACTTGTTCTGACCTGGTTATTAAGGAGTTTTGATCATAGAACTGTGGAACTTAGAGGTTGTTGAGCTTAAACCTATTTCCCAATAAGGTTCCGCCAAACTAATAATCCAAAGGTCTGACTGAGCTCCATACTTCAATTTAATGAATATAAGTTTAATAATCAGCTTTAATCCCTCCTTTTTCTTCTCTTTTCTTTTCTTTTTCACTTCTTTTTCAAATAAGTGTTTACTAAGAGACTAGCAAAGGTAAAGTATAGGGGGATGGTGAATCTATGATTCTCATTATTTATTCTTTTATTTTAGCTCTTTCTTTTGGAAAAACCACCCGTAAATACTTGTAAATACAATAACTTAGCATTTTGCATGCCTTTGTTAATAATGCATAATTAATACTTATTTCTTAAAAATAAAAGAATAAAGAGAAAAAAAGAAGAAGGATATATTTAGAATAAATAAAGAGTGACCCGAACCCAAGGAGAAGGTCAAATCTTGACCTGATCGCAAACAAAATAAGTAGAGAGAGATAAGGATACACCATGTACTATACATACTACTTATACGTGTACAAATATCTATTTATTTATTTTGATAAAATAAAAATATCATATTATTGTTACACTTCTATATACCCCTAAAAATATAATAAAAATATAACAAAAATATAATAAAAATCATAAAAACAAAATAAAAATAAAATCATCAATTCCGTGGGCAAAATACACATGTATATAATACAATACCTATTTAATTTACACCTTTGAATAATTTATAAAAAATCAAATTAAAATCATTTGGTATTCCCTAAATTATTATGTAAATAAGAAAAATATAAAATAAAAATAATTTTTGTAAAAATAATAAATTAAAAAAACTTGTACATGATACATAGGTATATTATACATGTATATAATATTATATATTGTATATACCTTATTTTTATTTTCATAAAAATAATTATAAATCACATAAAATAACTTATAAAATAATAAACAATTTTTATTTTATACACTTTTTAATTTAAATTAATATATTATTTTAATTCAATTTTCATGTATTTTGTAAATCCGAATTTCTCATTGGTCCACATGGGATTGTTGACCCCGATCAACGTCACCCCCTAACCGAGTCGGGTCACCATCCACCTCGTTGGAGCTCCTTCTCCATTTTCTAGCACCCGGACCCGACCACCTTTTGGCCTCGTTTTCTTCGCCCGATTCCTCTCTTAGGATCTGTGATTCTCACGGATCCCTAGGGATGATTAGATCTTCCTAGGGTTCCGCTTCACGCTCTGATCTTCTTGGACCCTCGAGCATCTTATAAATACACTCCTCCACCTCCTATGCTGCTCTCCAGCTCGTTCCTCACACCACCCAAGACCCCTAGTTACCTTACTTAGAGTGACAACCATCGGAGGAGTAGCTTAGGACCCTATGGTGACGCCTGGAGGCTTGTAGCACGCAACACGGTCAGAGCTCCACCGCGTGAAGCCTCCCATCCAGCCGCAACTCGATTGAGGCCAAGACCCAGCTATCCATCTTTGCCTGGAGCTTCTGAGTTCATCTGAACCATCAGGTATTGCCCATAGCCTCTGCATTTTCCCGTCCATTCCACTTTTCCATTTTGTCGTCGCCACCGTTCGTTAGCTCTGACCACTGGATCTGTAGCCCATTATCCACACGAATCTACCCCTTGACTCACCCCTCACCTTCTTACACAACCTACCCACCTTAGGCTCGCCCATCATAGCGAGATTAAGGATTGGACCTCCTTCCCCCGCCTTCGTCGGCGGTCGAGCACCACTCCTCGCTGCTTCTCTTATCTCTTTATGCAATAAACCAAACCAAAGCGTCGCCCCCGAGTCCCTATACTCTTTGTAGGTAATAGTGCACACGAGAAGCCCCTTTTGATAGCCCAGCTGCTCTGGCGTAGCAGCTCTAGGAGGAGCTTCACCACTTCGCACATCCAACCGCAATTACCCCCATCGGAGCCGGCCATTCGACACGGATCCTCCTCACGACCTTGCTGGACTTCTTGGCGACATCATCGAAGCGATGGATCTCCTCCCTCGCATGATTGAAGATCACCCTGGACGAGTTCATCCAGGACCCCTCTTTGCCGTTCGATCTGGAGAAGCCTTCCAGATATGATCAGAACAGTACACCACACTTCCATCCTAACGGTCCGATCAGATCTAGAGGGACCATTCGACACGCACGTTCCCGACAAGATCAGAACCGTCAGATCTTTTTAGAAGAATATCAAAGCCGCCCACTTCCGCCTCCTCGTGTGCGCTCCACATGCCCCCATTGGGTATATTTCATTTTCTGCCTTGCATGTTTCCTTATTTAGTTTTAATCCTTTAAATAAATTATGTAGTTGAAGACATTTGCAGTTTGGATCCCAAGGTTTTTATATTTGCATTTTAGTCCTTCCGAGTAAGAGCCACATGTGTCCCCACGTGCATGTTGGGATATTTGCAACTTTTCTCCTGCGTTTTTATGCCGATTAATGAATGTTATATTCTGAAAATTGCATTTATGCCCCTGTGAGCCTGGATCATGTGTGGTGCATGTGATGGTTAGATTAATTGCAGATTCGACCATGTGCTTTCTTAGTTTGTTATCTATTTGGTCCGAATACTTAAACTATTTACTTTTAGGTCCCTGTGAACTGTATTTAACTCCTTGGCTTGTATTGAACTCAATAAATATTAGATTAATTCTAAAAATTGTCTAAAAATTATTGTTAGCTCCTACTAGTGTGTAATATTTGTGGTAATTTTTGTGGATTAATTTGCTTGTATTTTATATTTTTAGAAATCCAAAAACCCCTTAAAAAGCCCCTGCTTGTGTTACAAAAATCATAAAATTTTGGAAAATGTTTTAAAAAAGGGATTTTTACCCGGCAGACCCTGAAATCTTTTGCAATTACCGCTACGACCTTTGAAACATCGTAATTCCTCCCTCGACCCTGTAAACTTACTCCGCCTTACCTCACAGACCCTGCCGTTAATTTTAACTTTATTTGAGTCAACTGCTTGAGTTAGTCTTGAGTTAATCTAACCAATGGACATCCAACGGTGGAGAGGAGGCCTGGGCAGGGAGGTGGAGGGGAGAAGGGGAGGAGGCTTGGGCGGGGCGGAGGCCTGGGCAGATGGCAGGTCGTGGGGCGCATATCTCGGCTGCCCACTTGCCCCAAGGTCTCTGCCTCAAACCCACCACCACCACCTGCGATCCACCAGCCTCCCCTCCCATTCTCACCCCGCCCTCACCCACCTCTCCCTCTCCCTCCGCTCCCCCGCCCCCGTCTCCCTCTCCCACGTCCACCACCTCCTCTCCTCCGTCTCCCAAGTCCTCCTCCTCCCCCACGTCCACCACCTCCTCCGCTCCTCCCCCTCCCTCCTCCACCGCTCCCTCCTCCTCGCTGACGCCTACGATTCCCTCCGCCACTCCCTCCTCTCCTTCCTCCAGCTCCTCGCCCACTCCCAAGCCGCCGTCCGCCGTCGCGACATCCGCGCGCTCTCCCTCGTCGCCAGAGACCGCAGGAAGCTCGAGAAGGAAATCTCCAGGCTCGCCTCGCTCATGACCTCCAAGGCCAAGCGAGAACAGGGGACGGAGATTGTGGGTCTCGTCAGTTATGCCCAAGATGCGATCTTGACGGCATCTGCGGCAGTGTTCGCTGATCTAGTGGCGTTCTCCGTTGAAAAGATTTGTGGATCCTCCGCGTCGGCGTGGTCGGCGCTGAGGAGGAGGATGAAGCAGGGGAAGGAGAAGGTGGAGGAGGGGGAGTGGGAGAGGAGCATGGAGGCGCTGAGGAGCGTGGAGGAGCGCGTGAAGGAGGCGGAGGCGGAGAGCGAGAAGGTGTTCAGGGAGCTCGTGAGGAGCAGAGTGTTGCTGCTGAACATCTTGACGCCATGACAAGGGGGTGGAGGAGCGTTGACGAAGTAAAGGACCGGTCAACATCGTTGTCTCTCGTATTTTTTCGGGTGATCTGTGTGTAAATTTTTTGTGAGATGTATTATAAGGAGTACCTGTTGGTTGATATGGAGATTCTGGAAATGGGTTTGTACAGGAAGAAGAAGACGGCAAATGGAGGTTTTGCCGATCCCTCTGTTATTACCGTCAAGTAATAATAATTTCTATCAAACGGGCAATATCTGAATTACTTTGGATTTGAGATGCCATTCCCACCTGGAGTGATCACCAAGAATTGTTCTTCCCATGTCCAAGAACGAACTCACTTTTTTTTACGGTAGTTTTCGAATACGTCGCAGCCGAGACAGCCCCCGATGCCGCAGCCGAGAAATGGTCCATTCGGAGGGTGGATGAGGGGGAGGAGAAGGGGGCCGAGGAGGGGGGGAGGAGGCCTGGGCAGGTCGGGGGGGCGGGGTGGGGGAGCAGCATCGCCGGAGAGGGGGGTAGAGCGACCACGGGGGGGTTCCATGACGGAGTGGCACTCCACGTAAATTTAATAAATAAAATGGGTATAATATAAATGAATATAACAGAATCTGGTTACTTTTAACGGGTCAATTAACGGCCCTTGACCGCAGGGTCTGCATGGTAAGGGTTAGCAAGTTTACAGGGTCGAGGGAGGAATTACGATGTTTCAAAGGTCGTAGCGGTAATTGCAAAAGATTTCAGGGTCTGCCGGGTAAAAATCCCTTTAAAAAATCCCACAAAAATGTTTGGAGTTGTCTTTTGTTGTGTTATATTTCAGTAAAAATTTTGTTTGAAAAATCTTTATAAAAATCTTAAAAATCACAAAACAACCAAAAACATATAAAAATCATATAAAAATCAAAGAAAATAAAAAAATTTTGTTTTCAGTTTATGTTTGTAGATTGTATTTCTATTTTATCATAAAATTGTCATCCAGTACCTTTGGATATTTTAAGTATTTTTAATTTTAAATTTGGTCCTGATTATGCACTATTTTGCATTTTTAGCATTGTTTGGTTTAAAAAATTACAAAAACATTTGAAAAACCTTTAAAAATTAAGAAAAAATACCTCAAAAGCCATAAAACCCAAAAATATTTTTACTTTAATTGTCTAAGCATTTTTTATCATTTTGAAAAATCCAAAAGAGTGTTGTGTGTTGTCTTTTATTTTTGTGCTTGTTTTTGTTTTATCAAAAAAAATTTAAACTTTAAAATTTAAAAACCCAGTAAAAATGCTTTGTTTTTCTTAGAGATTCGACTACTTAGTTTTTAAATCGTGCTCCTTGTGTTTGACCACAGTGGCAATAGAAGGTAAATAAAAATAGAAGACCGCTTACATTTGATTGATTTATTTTGTTGAGTGATTTTATTTTCTTGTTGACCAGGCCAAGTGATTTGGGTCACAACGACCATTGTTTTATTTTGATACCTAACCCTAATCGCCCGGACGCTCATCACCGGGGGTAACCTGGTAACTAAATGAGCCCTAGTGAAATGGCGTAGATATATTTTGTAATTAAACTCCTTACCCTTGGGGGCTTCTTAGGTTGAATTGATTTCGACCACTTCTAAAAAGAGAAGCTATATTCCTCGAACCAACCCATACAACAATGGTTTTTTGTTGACTTTTTCTTCTATTCGTCATTGAGGTCACTATATGAATATTTAACAATGAGAATGGAATTAGTTGCTAATTACAAGGACAGAAAAATATGCCAACGAATAATATTTATTTATTATCTTTAACATCGAAAAAATATGACAACGAATATTCAAATTATTTGTTAATCTGTTGTTCGCAATATAACAACAAATACGATATTCTTTACAGAATTAATGTCTAATCCAACGAATAATATTTATGGGTATACCTTTAGCTTAAGTTATTCATTGGACATGCATATGTATCAAGTATTTGGGCATACACATGTATCATGTATGTGTACAGCTCACTGGCCATCAAATAACGTAGAATAGTTTGGATTAGCAAAACAAAACATCATAAATCCGTATGTTATCTACACGTTATCTAAGTTTATATATATAGGGCAAAATGTAACTGCCTTTGTTATCTGTCTTCGTCTTGCTTTTCGGTGATTTTTTTATTTTTTTCAAAAATATCGTCATGCATTTTCATCACTATATCCCTCTAATATGTCATTCCTATTTCGTCATATACAGATTCATATACCTTCCATCTAAAACATGTAATTTTAACGGCCTTAGAATTGTTCTGATCTGATCGACCTGTTTTGGATGGAAGGCATATGAGTAGTTGTTTATGATGAAATTGAAATGTCATATTAGAGGGATAAAGTGATGAAAATACTTGACAGTATTTTTGAAAAAAAATCATCAAAAAATAAGTTGGGTGCAACTCCCTAGAGCAACCTTCTGTCCTCTATATTAGAAAAGAGAAGCTACTCCACAGAGCAACTAAGTTGGCTGCTCCACAGTGCATTTCCCCCAATTTTTTATTTTTTTTGGAAAATTCCATTATGTATTTTCATCACTATATCACTCTAATATGTCATTCCAATTTTGTCAGACTCATATGCTCTCCATCTAAAACATGTAATTTTAACGGTCTTAGATTTGCTGTAATCGACCTGTTTTAGAGGTAGGGCATATGACTCTCTGTTTCTAATGGAATTGAAATGGCATACTAGAGAGATATAATGATTAAAATACATGATGAAATTTCTTAAAAAATTTAAAAATTGGGAGAAAACCCTACGTAGATTATCCAACTTGGCTGCTCCATGGAGCAGCCTCCTATCGTCTATATCAGAAAAGGGAAGTTGCTCAGCTTCACTTTTCTTGTATGTATGTATGTATGTATGTATGTATGTATATATATATATATATATATAGAGAGAGAGAGAGAGAGAGAGAGAGGGGGGGGGAGGGGGTGATCCTGTGAGATGGGATTTTTGTGAGATGGTGAGATGGGAAATTCTGGACCATTAGATTTTGTCTTCTCTCTCCTGATTTTCTTTCTCCTGATTGAAACTAGTGGTCCAGAATTTCCCATTTCATCATCTCACAAAATCCCATCTCACAGGATCAGTCCTCTATCTCTCTCTATAGGATTATATGTGGCTGCTCTGCCCTTTTTTCACTATTTTTATTTTATTTTTGCAAAATATCACCATGTATATTCATCTATATATCCCTAGAATATGTCATTCGAATTTCTCAGAAACAGAGAGTCCTACACCCTCCATCTAGAACATGTCGATTACAACAATTCTGTGACCACTAAAATTACGTGTTCTAGAAGGAGGGCATAGGAGTCTATGTTTCTGACGAAATTCGAATGACATATTGGAGGGATATATAGATGAACATACATGGTGATATTTTTTAAAAAAATAAAAAATGTGGAAAAATAAGGTGAGGGGGTCATGTCGGCTGCCCCAAGGGGGCAACCCCATTTTATCCATCTATACATGCATACATGCATGCATGCATGCATGCATACATGCATCCATACATGCATGCATGCATGCATGCATACATACATACATACATACATACACACATACATACATACATACATATGGGTTAAATGGGGTAGCCCCCACCCCATTTTTACGCAATTTTTTTTATTTTTTTTGCAAAATATCGCGATATATTCATCTATATATCCCTCCAATACGTCATTCGAATTTCGTCAGAAACAAAGACTTATATGCCCTCCATCTAGAACATGTCGATTACAACAATGTTTAGACCGTCAAAATTACTTGTTCTAGATGGAGGGCATAGGAGTCTCTGTTTCTGACAAAATTCGAATGACGAATTGGAGCGATATATAGATGAATATACATGGTGATATTTTTCAAAAAAATAAAAAATGTGTGAAAATTGGATGGGGGCAGCCCCATTTTTTCACACACACGCACACACACATAACGGATCCTTCTAATGAGGTGTGACTTTCCTGAAATTTAACGTTGCCATCAACGTTGTAAATTATGTGACAATTTTGTAAAATATAAACTACGCATTATAAAATAATGATGATAATACTGTTTTGTAAAATATAGCATCCATATTGTGACTAACATTTTTTGTCTAATATAATAATATTCTCGTAAATCTTTCTTGATATACATACTATGTTAACATTTATTATTAAATTTTTGTAGTCGAAATTGTAAAATAAATATAAAAATACCTAAATTAGTGAGGCTTTCCATGCATCTAGAAAACGACCACCTCATTGGAAATTTTCCCTATATATATGTAGGGAAAAATGTGGCTGTAATATGTCATTCCAATTTTGTCAGAAACCGAGACTCCTATGCTTTTCATCTAGAACGTGTAATTTTAATGGTCTTAGTATTGTTGTAATCGATATGTTCTAGGTGCAGGGCATAAGAGTCTCTGTTTCTGACGAAACTGGAATGATATATAGAGGGATGATGAAAATACGCGATGATATTTACAAAAATAAAAATCAGAAAAATAGAGAAAATGGGGGGGGGGGGTCAAGTTAGCTCAATATATATATATATATATATATGTTAAATGGAACTACCCCTTGGAGAAGCTAACTTGGCTCCCCCACCACATTTTTCTATTTTCTTATTTTTTGAAAAATAATTCCCTGGATTTTCATCATTATATCCCAATATTATATCGTTCAAATTTTGTGCAAAGTCGATACTTTTACGGCTTCCATCCAGATGTGATCGATTTCAACAATTCTATCACAGTTAAAATTTGACTGTTAGATGGAGGTTGTATGAGCTTCTTTTTTGCACGCAACTTGAGTGATATAATATAGGGATATAGTGATGAATTTTCATGGATTTATTTTCAAAAAAATTTAAAATAAGAAAAATGAGGGCACATGGAGCCTAGTTAGCTCCTCCGAAGGGGCTATCCAATTTTACCACATATATATGTGTAAAATGGGGTTGTCCCCTGCCTCACTCCAATTTTCTCATTTATTATTTTTTTTTGAAAAATAAATCTATGTAAATTCATCACTATATACATATATTATGCTATTCAAGTTTTGTGAAAACATAGACTCATACGGCTTCTATCTAGACAATCATTTTTTTAACGGTCGTATAATTGTTAAAATCGACCCCGTCTAGATGGAGGTTGTATGAGGCTCTGTTTTGCATGAAATTTGAATGGTATAATATATGGGTACCGTGATGAAAATTCATGGAAACATGACAAAAAATAAAAATAGGAGGGAGCCAAGTTAGCTCCAACAATGTGGACAACCCCATTTTACCCATATATGTAGGTTAAATGAGTATGCTCCCTGGAGCATATAGGAGCAAGCTCCCACCTTTTTTGCACAATTTTTTTAAAATGAAGCCATGAGAGGATTTAATTAGAATAATAAGTGGAATATGTGTTTCAAATTTTATGTAAAATAGATATTCCTAACATATCCATCTGGTGGGGGTTAATTTCAGTAATTTTGAGACCGTTGAAAATTGACAGTCTTGATGGAGTGGATAAAATCAAAGTTTTAAAAACCGGATCGGACATTGAACCGGTCAGTCTTCGGTTTGATCCAACTGGGTCGAACCGTCGGTCCGATCCGGACCGGTGATGACGTCAGCATGACATCATCATTCTTATCGACTAGGAAAAAATCGGATCGGGCTTAATTTACTGGTCAGACCGGTCGAACCGGTTTTTTGAACCAATAAAACCGGATACATATATGTAAGTATGTATTTATATATCAATGAAATAATCATTAGAAATTTCAAATCTATAAATAGAATAACATGATTGCCTATTTCAAGTAAAACTCTACAAAGTTAGTCGTATTTTCTAGAATTATATATGAATATAATATTGTAATCATTTATTTATAGTTGTTCTCAGAAAATTACTCTAAGAAAGTGTTGACATAATGTATATTCTAAAAAAGAGAGGAACATATCTTATATCACAGAAGTTAAGAAGGGCATACATGATAAAAACCCATTTATTTCATTAGTTAAACCTTTATTTTTTGAAAATTACCAAACCATCAAAACTGGGTCGATCCGGGTTAACCCAGTCCGACCATCCGGGTCAACCCGGTCCGACCACTGGTCGGACCCAATTTTTTATTTTTTTTTAATTTTTTTGAAATTAATTACAAAGAACCGGTCGAACTGACCGGATCGGGGCCAGTTCCCGGTCCAACCGGTCCGACTGGCCGGTCCGGTCCGATTTTTAAACCCTAGATAAAACTTTTGAACTAAGTTGAATTTTGAATGACAACATGGTGAAATATGATGATTTAAATTCTCATAGGATTCATTTCAAAAAATAAAATAAAACATGAAAAATGGTGGGAGCATGTAAGCTACATGCTCCCTACGAGCATACTCCTTTTTTCCTATAGAGGGTAAAATGAGGCTGCCTCCTTGGGAAGCTAACTTGGCTTCCCCCACTCTTTCAATATTTTTTATTTTTTGAAAAATTCTTCTGAAGATTTTCATCAATATATCCCTATATTGTATCATTCAAATTTTGTGCGAAAACATAGACTCTTATGGCCTATATCGAAAAGGGTCAATTTCAACAATTCTGTGATAGTTAAAAAATGAATGTCTAGATAGAGGACATAAAAGTCTCTTTTATCACAAAACTTGAATGGCATAGTATAAGGATATAGTGATAAATTTTTACGTATTTATTTTTCAAAAAAATAAAAATAAAGAAAATGAGACAGGAAAGCCAAGTTAACTCTCTGTAAAGGCATCCCCCCCACACACATATATGTGGGTTAAATGGGGTTGCCCCCTCGAGGAGCTAACTTGGCTCCTCCCACCCATTACGTCTGTTTTTTTTATTTTTTTGAAATTTCTTCCGTGGAATTTCATCACTATATCCCTATATTATGTCATTAAAATTTCATGCAAAACAGAGACTCCTACGGCCTCCATCCAGACAGTCGTTTTTTGATGGTAACAAAATCGCTAAAAACGACCCCGTCTGGATGGAGGTCGTAGGAGTCTCTGTTTCACGCGAAATTTTAATGACATAATATAGGGATATATTGATGAAAATCCACGGAAGAAATTAAAAAAAACAAAAAAAGCGGGTGAAATAACGCGGGGGAGCCAAGTTAGCTCCCCCCATGGGGGCATCCCCATTTTACCCTATATATATATAGGGTAAATGGGGATGCCCCCATGGGGGGAGCTAACTTGGCCATGTTATTCAAATTTCACAGTAAACAGAGACTCCTACGGCCTCCATCCAGAATGGTCGTTTTTAGCAATTCTGTTACCGTTAAAAAATGTCTGTCTGGATGGAGGCTGTACGAGTCTCTGTTTTGCACGAAATTTTAATAGCATACTATAGGGATATAGTGATGAATATTCATGGAAGAAATTTTCAAAAAAAATAAAAAACCAGGCGAAATGGGGCGGGGGGAGCCAAGTTAGATCCCCCAGGGGCAACCCAATTTAACCCATATATATATATATATATATATATATATATATATATATATATATATATATATGAGGATGGGGAGCTTGCACCAAGGTGCATGTAACTTTACATGCATTAGCGTTTATATCTTCCACATTTTTTACTTTTTTTGAAAAATACCACCATGTATATTCATCCATATATCCCTCCAATATGTCATTCGAATTTCGTCAGAAACAGATATTCCTATGACCTCCATCCAGAACAGGTCGATTACAACAATTCTAAGACCGTTAAAATTACCTGTTCTGGATGGAGGTCATAGGAGTATCTGTTTCTGACGAAATTCGAATGACATATTGGAGGGATATATGGATGAATATACATGGTGCTATTTTTCAAAAAAGTAAAAAATGTGGAAGATATAAGCGTCGGTGCATGTAAAGTTACATGCACCTTGGTGCAAGCTCCCCATCCTCTATATATATAGGTAAAATGGGGCTGCCCCCTGGGGGGAGCTAACTTGGCTCCCCCTACGCCATTTCGCCTGATTTTTTTAAAATTTCTTCCGTGGATTTTCACCAATATATCCCTATATTATGTCATTAAAATTTCACACGAAACAGAGATTCCTACGACCTCCATCCAGACGGGGTCGTTTTTAACAATTCTGTTACCGTTAAAAAATGACTGTCTGGATGGAGGCCCTAGGAGTCTCTGTTTCGCACGAAATTTTAGTGACATAATATAGGGTTATAGTGATGAAATTCCATGGAAGAAAATTTAAAAAAAAATAAAAAAATCGGGTGAAATGAGGCGGAGGGAGTCAAGTTAGCTCCCCCAGGGCTGCCCCATTTAACGCTATATATATATATATATATATATATATATATATATATATATATATATATATATATATGGGAAAAGGGAGTGTGCTACCTGGTTGTAGCCAACTTACATGCTCCGACCCCTTTTCTCTTATATTTTTCTTATTTTTCTGAAGTGAAACCTATTGGAATTTAGATCACAATATGTCACCATGGTGTCATTCAAAATTCAACTTAATTCGAGACTTCTATCCCCTCCATCAAGACTGTTAAAATTTAATGGTCTCAGAATTGCTGAAATTGACCCCCTTCATATGAAGGGCATAGGAGTCTCTGTTTCTGACGAAATTGGAATGACATGTTCGGGAGATATAGTTATGAATTTACATATTATTATTTTTCCAAAAAAATAAAAAATATAGGGAAAATAGAGGTGGGAGTAGCCATTTGGCTACACCCAGGGAGTAGTCTCCTTTAACCATATATATATATATATATATATATATATATATATATATATATATATGGGAAAAATGACCCTACACCGGCGGGTGCAGGAAATTCCCTACACCCGACTTAATTTTTCATTATTTTTTGATTTTTTTAAAATGAAACCTTGGGGAATTTACATCACCTTGTATCACCATGTTATCATTCCAAATTCAACTTAATTCGACAATTCTATCATCTCCATCAAGACTACCAAATTTTAATGGTCTCAGAATTGCTGAAATCGACCCCTTATAGGTGAACATGTTAGGAATGCTCATTTTACATGAAATTTGAAACACTTATTCCCCTCAACATATTCAGTAAATCCCCCTAACTTTTAATTCAAAAAAAGTAAAAAAATAATGCGAAAATGGGGTGGGTGCAGGGAGTTTCCTACACCACTGGGTGCAAGCTCCCTGCCCTCTCTCTCTCTCTCTTTATATATATGTATATATATATAGGGCTTATCCAGAGAGCCCTGTGCCCATTTGAGTTGGGGTGAGCACCAAACGCAGGCTCGCCACGTGTATTTTCATTTGAATGGTTGCCTATTTCGAAAGAGCACGGTTTTGGAAGGATTTACTACGTTTGAGCCTTTTATATTTCCAATTATATCGAGTCCTTAAGAAAAGGAAGACGGTTTTGGAAAGATACATTCAAATCATTAATTTCGTACCGAAGAAATAATGATTGTACATTTGATCAGTAATGTACATAATATACTCAAGTAATAATATGTTGCGAGATCAGTAGTACTGAAATAATTGTCAGTATTTTACACCTATAATATTACATTGTACAGAGATCAGTAATTCATTCATGTTACTCAAGTTATACATATTCAGTTTTCAAGTAATTATTGTTGTGAGATCAGTAATTAAGTATGTAAAATACTAGTGTCCATACAATAAGTACTGATTACAAATGTCCATTTTACTGAAGTTATTTTGATTGTTACTAATGTTATAGTTACTTAATACTTTGAGTCTTACTGAAGCACCTCTTATTTACTTATATAACCTTTTCAATTACGATAATGCATCGAGTGTTACTGATAGAAATACATAAGTTACTGGTCACATGGTTTTTTATATTTATTCCAACTTACTTATTCCATTATCCTCTTTTACCTACAATTTATTACATGTTATTGATGTTTCTATATATCTCACTTGTTTTATTCTTTGTTTTTAATTACTATCGAATCACACCTTCTTTATTTATGCAGCCCATTTAATTACTTGTAATACGTCAAGTGTTACTGAAAGCCACACATAAATTACTTAATTATTGTTATATGATGAACATCCAAGTTTCAATTGTTGTCTTATAGTCCATTTAGATGTTGTTATTTTGTCTCGTTCGTCGGCATAACAACAACTTCTTCAAGACACCAAATTGTTGTATTGTTCTGCAAGAAATAATAAGTTAATTTACCATTTAAAAATATTAAAATATCCAGAAATTGGAAAAGAATACACATTACTTACAAATTTTCAGTAACGTTTCAGGAAGATACTTGCTTCAGTACTATTTTTATATCCGTGAATAGTAAGAATTGTAAAAAGAAAAGTAACTCAGCAATATACTCGCTTCAGTAAGAATCATTCAATGACAAGTAACTTGTAATGAATTGTTAGTAACATTTGTTATATGACAAGTAACTTGTAATGAATTATATTTACAATAGTAATTCAATGTGAAGCATAAGTAATTTGATGAGCTACTTAAGTTACTTACTGAATTGAGATCAGTGAGATAAACTTCGGAATTCATATAAGTAAGAATCCACTATTTCGAAAGTAAGTAGATTCGTTTTTGCTCAAAAAATCAGTAACTTTTATTTCTATATCAGTAATTAATAGCAAAGGACAAGTAAATATTTAAATTACTCAGGTAATTTGTAGAATTTTCATCAGTAATAATGACTATATGGGCAGTAACTCAGTATATCTTCAAAGTAACACACGAAAAAGTAACAATTCTTTTAGCATTAGTAACATAAAATATCTTATAAGTAAATTAAGTAAATACATCAGTAACTCAGTATATCTTCAAAGTAACGTATTAAAAGTAACAATTATGTTAGCAATAGTAGCATAAAATATCTTATAAGTAAATCGAGTAAATACATCAGTAACTCAGTATATTTTCAAATTAATGGATGAAAAATAACAAATGTGTTTACTGTAACTTTTTATTATATGAAAATAAAATACATTCGATAAAAAATCAATTACTACTACAGATCATGTATCAAAATGAATAAAAATTGATATTATGAACACCACTTTCTCATATTTCAATCATACTTCTTAAAAAAATATTTCTTACGATAAAAAATATGAAATTTCATCAGCGATCAAATCATGAAATCATGAAACGATGAAATAAAACAAAAATATCATTAAAACAAAAAATTATGATAGAAATAAGCGATCAAATCATAAAACGAATCACATACCTCTTTTCTTGCGCTGGAATGAAAAAAGTACCTTGCGTTGGAATGAATCGAAAGTTTTAGCAATCATATTATGGAAACGTGTGTTGAGAGATCAAAGAGAGGCGATTGTCCTGGCATTTTTTGATCTAGCGATTTGCAAAATGAGGCGATGAATCGTGGAAAGAGAAGCGATCGTTTTTATCTAATGCAAGGTATTGTATTTCGATTAAATTTTTATTTCCGTATTTTGGTTTGAATCCGATAATATGTAGAAAGAATTTTATTTTTTGGACATTTTGGTTTGAATCTGAATGTTTATAGACCAAAGTTTAATTTTTTACTATATTTCTGGATCATGAGAAAGTGGGATTTGCAAAGATGAATACCGTAACCTCTGGTTTGGGATTTTGTTATATTTCATAATATCATTTTTATTCATTTTGATACACGATTTGTAGGCCTAATTGATTTTATGTCGAAGGTATATTAATTTCATATAATAAAAAGTTACAGTAAATACAATTTGTTATTTTTCATACGTTAATTTGAAAATATATTGAGTTACTGATATATTTAAGTAATTTACTTATGAGATATTTTTTATTACTAATGCTAACACAATTGTTACTTGTCATATAACAAACGTTACTAACAATTCTTTACATGTTACTTGTCATTGAATGATTCTTACTGAAGTGAGTATATTGTTGAGTTACAAACAATTCATTACAAGTTACTTGTCATATAACAAATGTTACTAACAATTCATTACAAGTTACTTGTCATTGAATGATTCTTACTGAAAAGAGTATATTGCTGAGTTACTAGCAATTCATTACAAGTTACTTGTCATATAACAAACGTTACTAACAATTCATTATAAGTTACTTGTCATTGAATGATTCTTACTGAAGCGAGTATATTGCTGAGTTTCTAACAATTTATTACAAGTTACTTGTCATATAACAAACGTTACCAACAATTCATTACATGTTACTTGTCATTGAATGATTCTTACTGAAACGAGTATATTGCTGAGTTGCTTTTCTTTATATAATTCTTACTATTCACGGATATGAACTAACTTATTGTTTCTTGCAGGAGAATGCAATAATTTGGTGTCTTGAAGAAGCTGTTGTTATGCCGAGGAGCGAGAGCAAAACAACATCATCTAAATGGACTAGAAGACCATTGAAATTTGGATGTTCACCATATAACTATAATTAAGTAATTTATGAGTGACTTTCAGTAACACTTGACGTATTACAAGTAATTAAATAGGCTACATAAGTAAAGAAGGTGTGATTCGATAGTAATTCAAAATAAAGAATAAAACAAGTAAGATATATAAAAGCATCAGTAACACGTAATAAATTGTAGGTAAAAGAAGGTAATGGAATAAGTAAGTTGGAATACGTATAAAAAATCATGTGACCAGTAACTTAGGTAATGCTATCAGTAACACTCGATACATTATAAGTAATTAAAAATGTTATATAAGTAAATAAGAGGTGCTTCAGTAAGACTCAAATTATTAAGTAACTATAACATTAGTAACAATCAAAATGACTTAAGTAAAATGGACATTTGTAATCAGTAATTATTGTATGGACATTAGTAATTCACATAATTAATTACTGATCTCACAACAATAGTTACTTGAGAACTGAATATGTATTACTTGAGTAATATGAATGAATTACTGATCTCTATACAATGTAATATTACATATGTAAAATACTGACAATTGTTTCAGTATTACTGATCCCGCAACACATAATTACTTAAGTACATTATTTACATTACTGATCAAATGTACAATGACTATTTCTTCGGTATGAAATAAATCATTTAAATGTATCTTTCCAAAACCGCATTCCACTTTTTAAGGACTCGATATAATTGGAAATATATCAGGCTCAAACGTATTAATATCCTTCCAAAACCGACCACCTATTATTAAGGAAATGATTTAACTCGAATTCTTATTATGTTAATAATGCAAACCACATTATTATTGCCAAAACCGCCCCCTTCCAAATAGAACCAACACATACACGTGGCGAGCCCACATTTGGTGCTCACCACAACCCAAATCGGCACAGTGCTCTCTGGATAAGCCCTCTCTCTATATATATATCCAATGAGGTGCACCTTTCCTGGGTGTATGGAAAGCCCATCACGAGATCCGTTAGATCTCGATCTAGCGCTTCTTCATCCAAAAGGGTATTTTAGTCCACACATTTCCGTTTTAAATTTGAATTTAATTTCGAATTTAGAATTTATTTCGTCTTTATATTTTTCCATTTTTAGCGTGTCTGATTTGGTATTTTTTGTTGCCTTTTAGTTGCTGAATTTTCGCCAACATGGTAGCATTTTCGCGCAATGTAGAATAGCAGGTTTCTTTGTAAAATTCCGCTTGATATTGTAAAACTGCATCCTGCATTGTAAAATAAAATCACAATTAGTAATATTAATATTATAATAATTGTAATTTTGATAACACTATTGTAAAAGATCATGGACGTTTTGTAAAATCTGTATGAAGATTGTAAATCCATCAGATCCTATTATGTGTGTTTTTCACAAATGCCAAGCATCTTTGTAAAATTCGAATCCCCGTTGTAATTTTGCATCCTGCATTGTATAATAAGATCACAGTTAGTAAAAAAATGATATGCAATTGTAAAATACGATCTGAGATTGTAAAAAAAAACTCGAGATTGCAAAACAATCTCAGATTGCAAAATAGGTCATTTATATTGTAAAAATACGATCTGGATTGTAAAAAAACACTCGAGATTGCAAAATAGGTCATTATATTGTAAAAACCTGGGCATGCCCTCCATCTCCAGCATCTTCTCTACCCGCACCTCCTCCGCCCTTCTCCTTCATGACCCACATCCTCCATGCATGTCCTCCTCCGCCCACACACCTCCATTCACGCACTCCTTCAACCGTCTCCTCCATGATCCACCTCCTCCACGCTTATAAAAGTAAAAAAACAGTCTGAAATTTGTAAAAAGATGATATGCTATTGTAAAATACGATCTGGGATTGTAAAAAAAAACTCGAGATTGCAAAATAGGTCATTATATTGTAAAAACCTGGGCACGCCCTCCATCTCCAGCATCCTCTCTACCCGCACCTCCTCCGCCCTTCTCCTCCACGACCTACCTCCTCCATGCACGTCCTCCTCCGCCCACACACCTCCATTCACGCACTCCTTCAACCTTCTCCTCCCCTCCCCACTTACCTTCACATCCACCAACACGATCTCCGTCGTTTGAACCTGTGGAATCGACCAGCCTCCTCCCACATGCCGTCATCGATGATCTTCGCGACGTAGGTGAACGTGATCTGTTGGGGAGGCGATGGAGGACGTCGGAGCAGCCTCCTCCCACATGCCGTCGTCGAGAGAGAGACAAGAGAGAGAGAGTCGTCGTCGAGAGAGAGAGAGACGGGAGAGAGAGAGAGATGTGAGATAATTAAGGAGATATTTTGTTGCATTCTAAATATAGAATATACCAAAATGACCATAATGGGTTTTTCGACATTTAAAAAATATAGATAATGAGCCATTAATGATAACCATCAGATTGACTACGGATGGTTAGGATGGCGGGCTTTCCATGCACCCAGGAAAGGTGCACCTCATTGGAAATATCTCCTATATATATATATATATATATAACGTCCTAGAAACTTATGGCGAGATGGACCTACCTTATAATCAAGACCCAGAAACTTATGGCGAGGTGGACCTACCTTACAATCAAGGCCCAGAAACTTATGGCGAGGTGGGCCTACACTATAATCCAGGCCCAGAAACTTATGGCGCGGTTGGCCCACCGGATAATCAAGACTATCGTCATACTACAAGTTGATTTCAGCAATACTTTTAGGACCATTTATTGAGAGCGTATAAATAGGGTTCATTTTGGCATATGCTCAATTTATAGACAGTACCTCAGCCATTCTGAAGACATCTGCAAGGTTTAGACATCTGTCAGTATCAAATATCCATAAAAAATATAACCACATCTGTGTCATTATTTTGGTCGATTGCAAAAATAAATAAATAAATGGCTCCCCACCATTTACATATCCAAATTTTGGTTAGATGGTTGCAATTGTGTGTGTATGTACATAATCAATTACCCGAGAGGGAAAAGTACGACCATAGATGTATCCCTGTCCTTAGAAAAAAATGAAACTGAATGTCGTATCCGTATCGACGTGCTTTGAAAAATGCCAGCTCATAATTACATCCATATCATTATTTATTTATAAAAAATCTAAATAAATATCATTATATACATACCCTGGGAAAGTTCTCTTAAAAAAGGATAATAAATGATATGTCTCATGTGGAAAAGCAAGATAATTGTCTCATGTAGATAAGATGATTGGAAAATTCCGGCTAACCTACATTGGCTTCAGCAATACTCAATTCCTTAAAAAAAATCTACAAAAAAAATTCATGTAAATTTGGAAAGCTGAAAATCAATTTGAAAATTTTTGTAAACAAATTGTAATGTTGGAAGGTGAAATTACTTTCCTTTCCATCGAAGGTAGCTCACATAATGTGCATACCTTACTAGTAACACATCGTTTAGCTTCACTTAAATTAGCAGGCACGGTTTTAAAAGCTATAGGCAAAATCCTTATCGAGTTCTTTGGTAAGGACATAAAAAAGAAAAGCACAGACCTGCCACTGCAAGGGACCGCTTATCTTTTGCCTAAAAAATTGATGGGTAATGGGAAGGGATGTAAACGGACGGATACAGATACGGATATAGATATTACCGCATCCGTTTTCTTATATGAATATGGATGCGGATATGAATATTGACGGATATTAAAACTATCTTATCATATCTTTAAAAAACGGATACGAATGTAAAATAGATACTAATCACATATAAGTAATGTTAGAAATACTCTATATAATCAACTTAAATATATATGAATTAGTTAGAAAGCACGTGATATAAATTTACTAAATGTGTTTGCATCATAAAAACTATAGAAATATGGTAAAAGAATGTATAGAATTATGTTATATAGGGTTAAAAATAAGTCTATGACTATATTTATATACGAAAAAAGGGTATACTGATACGGATGTTTGTGGATATCAAAGCGATATCCATATCCGTATCTATTCTAAAACGGATACAGATGTCAAAATCTATATAAGTTGGATATGGTGACGGATTGGATACAGATATATCCGTAACCGTTTGCATCTATAGTAGTGGGATGTAAATCTTGAGAGGTTGGATGGCATTGTGCTTTCAAAATCAATGCTAAATATTCAGGAAAACATCCTATCCTATCAAAAATCATCAATGGCAACAAGTGAACTTTGATTTTTATGCTCTAAGAGAATAGAAAGAGGGGAAAATCTCTTTTTGGCAGTTGGCCAAGTTTGATAATAGTATTGTCCCAAAAGAAAGATTCCAATATTATGAGAGCACACACCTTGTAGATACAAGTTTGTTGAAAGGGTGTAAGTACATTAAACTCAAGATTCAACTGGAAGAAAACTCTTGGCCGTAGGTTACCGTATAAGTCCTGATGGATTTGTGATTCATCTACATTATACTGAAATTGTTATCTTTAATTCCAAAGCAATACCATGTAAAATCCGTGTAAAATAACAGAATAAAAAATAACTAAAACAAATATGTTCAATATATAAATTAAATAAAAAATTAAAATGGAGGTAAAGTCATGTATACATTCCCCTATATATAAGCACAAACTTCAATGATTTTCAAAAAATTCCTTTTAAATCCAAATGTACATATTACTAATCTTAATTAAGAAAAATACTAAAAAATAATAATATATGAATATTTAAAATAAATCCAAACTCTAGTTTTAGATGACTGAGAAGCAAAAGATAAATTTATCTCTCATATAGTCTCCCATGAAACTCTGCTTATCTTTGAATTAAGGTGTATTCTATTATCTGTAAAATAAGATCAATAAAAATATTATGTATAAATTATTAAGAGAAAAATAAAGAGAAAAAAATCAATACATTGAAATAATGTATTTTATACTTATAAAATACCTCAAAATTTGCAACGGCATACTGGTGACATTTCTTCATGAATATTGTAAATCTCATAGGGCGTGTTTGGTTGCCAGGGTATCCCGAGGAATACTGGGATACCCCCAATTCCATCCCTGCATTCCTAGGTTGGGATTACTTGTATGGAACCTACATTTTCTTTGGTAAACTATTTTTTTAACCATGTTTAAATAAAAATGTTAACATAAAAATCATATTATAATCATTAAAACACATGATCAATGTCACATCACATAATATTAATCATTCCAACCCTCTCCAACCGACCCAACCATCCAAATAGCTACTATTCACAGGTGGAACCCCAACCCAACCTAACCCAGTTACCAAACATGTCCATAGAGATCTGAAAATTCCATGAAAGATACTTTTTAAATTTATTCTTATGTCTATTTTATTTTATTTTTTTCTCATTTATTTTTACTTTTTGTAAATTTCTCCTTGCACTATGGGGCACAGTCATCATGCGACTTGGTGCTCCCTACTCTCTCTTCATCCACTTCTGAACCCCTAATTAGTGGATCTTGACAACGAACTTCCCTCAGTATGCTTGTGCCAAGTCCATTCGAGGAGTTATCCCAATGGTAACTCCTCCCCACTAATCCTATGTTATTGGCATGACCGAGACCCTACACATCCTTCCACCTCTTTTCACCCATATACCATGATCTTCAGATGTCCCCTCTTCATGCAACCATCATGCATCGCCTACGCCACCCCCACACCCAACAACACCTCGTTAGAGTCCCACTACCTCCACCTTCTTTCATTCCCAATTAAACACCTACAAACACAATTGACATATGAATAAAACTTTTCGCTTTGCCCCCATTTCTATGTATCTGCCAATCAAGAGAGATCTAGGCCCATCCCCTTTAGACCTCAGGTGATAATTTAGGAGCTCAAAGGCCGATCAATGATGATGCGATTTTTCAGATTGGTTAAGGTGGATTATTTATGCAAAGGTCATTGTCCCTAATCAACCAAACCGATTGCAAGAAAAATAACCACTAAGTAGATCAATCACGCAATCATAGCATCTAAATGGTTCATTATTTTTATTTACCTAGTATAGTCACCAGGGTCGAACACAAGGAGAACGAGAAAAGTACGAAGTAGTCAAATTTCATAATAAAATATTTTTTACTAGTTTTCGAATAAAGGCAAACAAGCACATAAATAAAAGAAAACAAACACAACGATCATTTTGGATTTTTCTAAATAACCAAAAATAGTCAAAAATTAGAGTGAAAATATTTTTAGGTTTTCTAGATTTTAAAGTATTTTTGTTAATTTTCTTGAATTTTTCAAATGTTTTTATGATTTTATGAAAATCAAATAAGGCTCAACACTTAAAATAATGCACAATCAGGACCAAATTGTAAATTAAAAATAATTATATGCCCTAAAGTCTTGATTAGCAATTTTGATAATATAGGAGTATAAAGCTACAAACAAAAACTAAAATCATATTTTTTTTTAATTTTTCTTTGATTTTATAGGATTCTAATAAGATTTTGGTTGTTTTGAGATTTTTAGGATTTTTATAATGAATTATCAAACAAAATTAATAACGTAAATAAAACACAACAAAAGACAAGCACATGAATTTTAATAGAATTTTTGAAACATTTTTCGAATTTTTATATTTTTTATAAGGCAAACATGGATTTTTTAAGGGTTTTTGAATTTTTAAAAATATAAAATGTGATCAAATCAATCTACGAAAATTACAATAAAAACTACACACTAGTAGGAGCTAATAGAAATTTTTAGGTAATTTTTAGAATAATTTAATTATTATTAAGTCCAATAAAAAGCATGTGATTAATTACAGTTTACAGGGACCAAAATGCAAATACTTTAAATTTATGAACCAAAGAATAACACGCAATAAAAGTCTGGGGTCAAATCTGCAAATAGTCTAATCAATCACACGCATAACATGTGGTTCATGCTCATAGGGGTATATATGTAATTTCCAAAAACTTAACATGCATTCATCAACAACGTAAAAAGCTCAGAGCATAACATGTAAATATCCCAAAAATCATGTTGAGGACACGTGCTTCAGACTCAGGAGGACTAAAATGCAAATATGAAAAAATGTGAGGGTCAAATTGTAAATGTTTTTAACTACAACTTTTATTTAATGGACTAAAACTAAAAACAGAAACATGCAGGGCTGAAAGTGAAATATACCCTTAGTAGGGGCAGGCGACGCGCGCTGGGGCTGGTGCAATCGTACGATCCCGATCATTCCCTGCCATGCATCTAACTGATCAGAAGCTGTCTCGAACGTGTGCGTCAGATGCATCAGATCTAACGTCCCAAAAAGATGCGTGATCGGGTGGCTCGGATCAGATCTGACAGAGGCATGCAGATCCAATGACAGAAAGGGAGTATGTAAGAATAGGCCTCTAACAAACTACAATCGAGCATCGGAGGAGATCCATCACCCCTATGAAGTGTAGGAGAGGTCCAACAGACCCGTGGGAGTGATGCGCGACCATTGGTAGGCTCCGATGAAGGCGATGATGGTCGGATGAGCGTGGCGGTGGCAGCTCGCCTGGAACTGCCCCACCTGAGCTAGGACTCCAAATGGTGCTTCAGACACACGTAAGTGCCTGCAAAGGATGTGATGCTCGAAGACAAATCTCCGGCAGGGGTTATTGAAGCAAAACAACAAGAGACGCGGTGAGGGATGGTGTTTTGGGTCTACAGCGAAGGTGGGGGTTGGATACCGATTAATCTACGATTCATCACTCTTAAAGTTGAAAATAGAGCCTTGTTCTTGAGTAATTAGGAGCATATTTACCCCAATATTGCATAATTAGCATTCATGCATGCATTGATAACATTTGCATTTTAGCATCCACATCTGCATTAAACAAGAAGCCAGAGTCATCTGTAAAAATCACCTTTCTGTAGATATTTTACACTTACTCTAAATATCATAAAATTCACTCTATATTGTATATATTACTAACAATAATACAAGCAAAATACCAAAAAAATTGCTAACTTGTAAAATTGACAAATAAAACCCCAAACCAAGTTGGAGACCATGGACTGATTTAAGTCTACTCATTTTTAAAATAATATACATTCAAAGACCTTCAAAATGAGATCAATTTCATTTAAATTGGAGCTCATATGCAAAACTTGTGTTTTGGGCCCCCGTTGTATACTATATGTATGTATATTTGTATCCTTGTATTTTATTACTTTATTCGACCTCATTTCTATTTTTGGTCAACATGAAACTTGTAGATCTCATTAAGATCTACGACTTTCACGTTTTGAGTTTTCCAAAATTCGGCCATTTTCTCCCTTTTATTTCACATTTTTTTCTGTCATTCATATTGAGCCACGTGGCGCCCTCTGGTTGCGCCACGCGGCCCTACTCATCACGCGCCACACGCCCCTCTTTCTTGACTGTCCGATGGCCTCATCTCCCTCCAAATCCTAGCCATTCATCACCGCATCAGCTCCCAATCATTTGATCTGGGCCGATATCTCATTCACACCGTTCGCCAGCGCCTTAACCTCAGAGCGCCACGTGGCTGCATCCTCACCTCCAGATCTTCTACAGCACGCCTCCATTAGTGCCGCTCATTCCTGCTAAATCCAGACCCTTGGATCGTCTTCCAAGATATCATATACACCGTCCAGTAGTGCCTTCATCCCATTCTACCACATGGCTTGACCCTCGCCTTTCGATCAGAATCATCGGATCCAATCCTGGCCCTTATCTCGCGCTCATCTTATGGCCGTTGGATCACATGATCCAACGGTCCAGAGCTCGTCTTCCACCTCCAGCTGCCTTCCTCGCCCACGTCGCCCCACCTCGAATCGCCTCTGCCCCCTTCCTATTTTTGGTTCCACAATGACCACCATCTCCACCCACTGACACCTCCACGACGTAGCCCCGACCTCCACCATCCTCGCCAGCAACCATGATCCCCATGATGCCCTCCCCTTCGCTCCACGAACTCCACACACACCACCCTCTCCATCACCTACACCTCCATCTCTTCCCTATAAATACTCCCTCTCTGGACAACTTCACCCATCTGCCATAGCAAGAGGAACCCTAGAGCTCTAATCTACCCATTGTTGATAGCAATTGAGTGAGAGAAAGAGCAAAGACGGTGGTCCACCTCCGAAGAGATTCGCGATGTTTCTTCACCGCGTAGCAGCTCCTCCAGCGAGTTGCTTGAGCTCGGGCCCGCTACTGACCATCGAGCGACGACCGGAGCTGCTTCAGCGAGCCCCCAACCCCAGGTAGCTTCAGCCATTTCCTCTCCGATCTTCTTCTTTGTTCCCTTTACTTCACTCACCTTTTTCCCGCCTTCTTCGATCGACTGCACTTCTCATTGACCATCCGTTGAGCTTCGTTGTGGATCTCCCATCTTCGGGTACCATCCATTCACCCCTACGACACTTCGATCCCTCTCCGACCACAGCTCCGCCTTCATGGCGGAGGAATACCACCGGTCACCTTTCGCTCCGCCCTCAGGCCTCACTCGCATATGCACGCATTTCCACAAGCACGAGCTCCCATTTTTCTGACACGATCTAACCCTACAGGCACGTTATCTTCACTGATCGGACGTCTCATCGGAGCTCCTTCAAGCTTCATCACCGCTGGCCTCCGGACCATCTCCGCCTCCATCAGATATCCTAGCGGCTTCCTGACACCTTTACGATCGATCCGAGCTAATCAGGAGCCACCAACGAGCTTCACCGGCCATGGGGGAGGGCAGCGGAGCCAGACCCCCTTCACCGGAGCCTCTCCAAGTCCGTCGCAGGAGGCGGTGGACCTGAGGAGCAAGACAAGCAGCTACCATCCGATCCCCTTGATCGGATAGTTGTCATCCAAGCCACGTCGCCCTGCGCCCACATCCGTTGGATCATCTTGATCTAACGGATCTCGTCACACCACATCGCCCCTCACCAGCATCTCCAGCCTCTGTTGGATTCATCTCGATCCAACAGCCAGCGTCAAGCCATGTCGCCCCCTTCTAAAGCCATCGCCGTTGTTGGATCATCATTATCAGACGAATACTAGGCACGCCACTCTCCATCCCCCGCAGCCGTTGGATCTCTACAGATCTAACGGTCCACCACACACCACATACGCACTCCGAGCCTCTTCCCCGACCCTAGGCTCGGAGCAACCGATGCAGCACCCGAAGCACGACTGGACCTCCAAAGCCTCCAAGCCTCCGTCCGAGCCTCCGAAGTCTTACGAGCCTAGTACCTCATGTGTCCCTCTCGTGCGGGCTTGGTAAATTTCACAATGGCCCCTACAAGTTTTAAGAATTACGAATCAGTCCCTACTAAGTGCGCCACGTGAGGAGCACGTGTCCCCGTGGAAATTTTGCATCCATTCCCTTTGTATTATAGATATTTACACTTTAGTCCCTGTATGCACGTTTTATTTTAAGCAATTTTAATTTCTGTTTTGCATTTTGGTCCATGTGTTTGCATGCATATTTAGGCATCCATTTTTCATCATTTTTAAATTCCAAAAATTGCATTTGTAGTCTAATTTGAGCTTTATCTGTGTGAACACGTGTCATATTTTTGTGAGCACCAAGGAATTTAATATTGTTATCTTTGTGGAAATTGACATAATTTGCCACTGTGTCATTATTAAATTATTTGTTTCTCCAAAAATTACCATAAAATCACATTAGACTTAGTTTAAGTTGTTCTACACTGTATCCAAAAATCATTGTTGCACACATCACGAGGCCTAAATAATTCAAATAGTATTTTTCGTAATTGATTTTTAATAAGTCCAATTTACATCATTTTTTTAGGTTTATCAATTTTCCTGGATTCATCTCACATGGACCTATATAGGATAATTTTTATATCTAAAAAAATGTGCCTTGGTATTTATTAAAATTAATTTTGCATAAACTACCCTGCATCCATATTAAATTCATTTTTAATTCAATTAGAGTATAAAAATCTCAAAAAAATTATAGTGGCCTAGTCTCATCGCATATCATCTTCTGGCCAAGTTTCATTAATTTTGGACTTCATTTGATCACCAATTGTGATTTAACCTTAAAATTTGGCTTGAAATTACATTGTGTATTCCTTAATTGCATAAATATTTCTAAAAAGACCATAAATATTCTTCTGAAAATCTGACATTGGAATTAACTGAAAATTTACCTAAGGAGACAACTGCCTCCCTGAGTTAAACCTTAGGCTCGCCCAAGTAAATAAATCTGCCGCTTGAATTTAATCGTACATTAAATCTAAGTGGTTTTTGATGAAGTCTCGATTACCCGACTGCAACGAATGACAAACTTTATTCGATCATTAATCTGGTTGAATTAATAAGGGTAGCCGAGGCAACTTCAAAATGACGCCGTTGCCCGGGAGGCATGACTTAGGTTAATTTTTAGGAAATTTTGATTTTTGATATTCCACCCCCGAGTAGTCTGATTCCCGGCTTTTCTTGTGAATATTTTTCTGTCATTTTTATTTGCTTATTTTGTGTCGTCCTTTATCTAACCTCCACTTATTTTCGTGCGAGGAATATGAGGAGTCGAAGGTGCTTCGCCAAGCGAGCCAAGGACATGCATTAAAATAATTTGAGAGTTCGTGAGAGGACTTGTAATTTTCTTTTCTTTATTTTGCATTTTTCCAACAGTTCGTGTTTGGGTTCTCGCACATGTAAGTATAGTAAAAATGTGTCCCCGTGTGTTGTGTGGATTGCTTTGCGTAGAATAGGACCTGCACTTGCGACTCTTAGAGCTACTTTAGGACCTGTTTGTGCTTGTAAAATTCTAGGACCACACTTCACACCTAAAATACGCACTTAGATTGCAGATCTTAGCTAAGTTCAATTTGTTCTTCGCTGGCTAATAGAACTGCCTGTCTAGGAGCGTCTTTTATCGGCTTGCATTTCATGTAGTTTAAAAATTTCAATTCTGTTTTGCATCCTGCATAAAAGTAAAAGGATCACTGTAAGTCTTCTCTACTTGGCATTCTTCATTGTTTTCTCGTGCATCGGCTTTTCTCGACTCCTTCTCCTTGGTTTTTCAAACTTATGTCTAAAGGAAATTGGGACTGGACGATAGGCGTGCTTTGTGGTTAGACTAATCAAGTGATCACGTAACTTAAAACCGGGTCTGATAAGCAAAATTGATAAAAAATCAATAAAATCGGAAATTATGTTTGTGGGGTATTAACGCTGACCTTGTTTTCAGGCTAAGTGAGGGTACTAGAGTGTGTGTGCACACCCTAAGGCAGAGCCAAAAATACCTGCCTTCCATATCACGTACCCCGATTCAAGCAAATATCATAGGCTGAACTACGAGTTCAACTGACCAGCGCCAAGTAGCCTCCGCCTACTCCGGTAGGTAGATAGGGGCAAAATTGCGGTGCACCGCGACAAGTTTCTAGTAGCCTCCGCCTGCTCCGGTAGGTAGATTGGGGTGAAGTTACATCCTTGTCAGCCTCTGCCCACTCTGTAGGTAGATAGGGGCGGGTCCTTGAACTTTCGGCTGGTGATAGGAGCGGAGAAAGGAAGGGCGTTGGCATCTTAGACGACAGGGTAAACAGGGGAGACACATCCAGCTTTGAGCCGACTTCCCTATAGGACACGTAACCTTTGCTACTTGTTTGAAAATTCACACTTAAAATCAACCAGACTAATCGGACTCGGTTTCGGGTCCTTCACCACGTTGAGTGTGAAAAACAGGGTTTGGATTCAATTGCTTGCTTCAAGTAGGAGTAAAATCCTATCTTACACTTATACTCCTGATTCTTCTTCTCGCCATTCAAGATGACTGACTGGGGGGATATCTATTCACGATTCATAAATCTTTCCTTAAGCCCCTCATAAAGTTCATCTTCATCAGCCCAAACACAACTTGGGCCAACCCGAGCTCATGACCCTCTTGTGTTCAGGATCCATCACTCCCAGGGTGGTTGCCCTCAAACCAACCCTTTTCTCTCCTCTGATCTCACCAAGGAAGACCATCCCCTCAGTGAGAATGTCTTCATTGATATGTCCTCTAACCTAGAACATCTTCTTTATCCAGGAGAAGAGGACAAAATGCCGAAGAAAAACCCAGACGACGAGGAATACAGAGGTGACCCCATGCACCATGTCCTGGCCCGGTTAGCTATAGCCGATCAGCTGAATGCCAAACTTATGGCTAGGATGGGACAAGTGATCGAGGCAGAGGGAATTGACCGACCCATGGTAGATGCCTACAACCTAGCATAGCTGGCTAGTACCTGTTGTCCCCCCTGAAGCGTTCGAGCTGAAGCCCCTCTTTCTGAGTCTGCTACCACAGTTCAATGGAAACACCAACGAAGAACCTTATGCTTTCCTGAGAGACTTCAAGCTGGTTTGCAACAACCTTAGTCACCCTAGGGTTCGACAAGACTACATCAGGCTGAAGGCTACCCCGTTTTCCTTAAGTGATAAGGCTGCTCATTGGTTAAAAAATCTTGGGGTAAGATGTACGACATGGATGCAGTTCAAGGACCTATTTTTGAAGAAGTTCTACCCGCTCAGTAGGATTGACCAGATGAGAACCAAGATCGCGAGTTTTTCCTAGGGACCATATGAACCATTCCATGAAATCTGGGATGATTCAATGACTTAACGCAGAAATGCCATTGCCATGGCATTACAAAAGCGATCTTAGTCCAGACCTTGTTTTGTGGCATGACCCCGGAGATGCAGGGGTTAGTGAGTGGCTCTTGTGGAGGAAGCTATCTGAACAAGAACGAAGATGCCGTATGGAAAATTCTGGAGCAGATGGCGGAAATAGGAATATCTCAGGCCACCAAGGCCTATTAGTTGTCTCTCTCAAGCCTATCCAACGAGACAACTAGGAGGACTATAGCAGAGCTAATGGATGACCTCGCACCTCACAACTAGGAGGCCAGCATGGGGATTATAGCTGACAAGTTAACAATGGTTGAGCAGATTCACAAGAGGGTCACTGACCTTGAGGCACTTTCACGATTGCCGAAACAAGTGGAGGAATTGACTGAGAAGGTAGCCAAGCTATGGCTACCTTCTCCTTCTATACCACATGTACCTGTACATCGAGTCCATCTTGTATAGGAGCAGGTACATGGGCCTCAGAGTAGCTGGGTGGAGGAACAGCAATACACTCAGCAAGAGCAGCACACACCCCCACAAGTGGAGACAGGATACAAGAGCCTCCGTAGGTGTTCAGGATCAATGGGTTGTGGTACAACCATGACCCTGTCGCTAGAGAGTCAGGGATAGGGAACGATCAACCACATCAACCTTCCTTAGCTTACCAGGAAACCAGCTCTGTCCCCGCACCTCACTTCGTACATCCCGGCCTGCACAAGTGTACCAGCCTCAGCAGCACCAATAGCAGCACACGTTTCACTCGGGCCAGCATGGCCCTTCACCACCTTCCCATCAACAGCAGTACCAGCATGGCCACCCGGGCCAATTTAGACACTCGTCCTCTAGTTAGCAGCAGCAAGACCCACCAACAAGCGAATTGGAGTCCCTCACTTTGACAGTCTAGACCCTGACTAATAAGGTCCAACAGATGCAAAATGATTATATGGATCCAGACTGATCTGAACTACGTTTCACACACCCAGGATCAGCAAATGGCACCAAAGACCCCAATTCCTGCCTAGGTTCAGGCCAACCTAAATAGCCTGAATCAGGGTCAGAACTGACCAAGAGATCAGGTATACTATTCAAATAACTCTCTATCTGAACATGAGATACGTTTATACGATAATGTTAATCATATGTCCCTCAGGAGCAGAAGGACCATGATCGTACCTGATCGGGCATGGGCATAGGAGGAAGACACCACTAAGTCTCTATCTGAGGAGAACTTGGAGTTAGAGGAGCAGCAACACCACCACCACCAGCAACAGAAGAAGAGGATTTCCAAATCCTCGAAGAAGAAGGAGAAAAGCACCAACAGTGAGTCCGGCGAAACCGATGAGGAGCCCATACCTGAAGCCGCGGAGGATGCATCACCGGTTTCACAACAACAATTTCTTTTTTGTCGAAGTAAGAGTCAGAGTCAGTATCAGTGTCAGAGTCCTGTAAAGAATTCAGTTTCCCAGTTCAATGAAGATCTTTCAGTTTCGGAATCTGAGTTAGCATCAATAATCCCTTTCCCCCGAGCCCTTAAGTGTGGAAAGAAGAAAACTAAAAAAATCGAAAAAGATGACCTTGAGATGGTAGAGTTCTGCAATAAATACATCAAGGTCACAATCCCTTTCGATAAGTATGTAGACATAACCTGCATTCCAGAAGTACCTTAAGGTGAGATGCAAACCTACTAGCGTCAACAGGAAGACCAAAAGCCATAATGCGTTTCCAAGGAAACGAAGGGACATGGGTGCCCACTATGTGGTGAGTCATGTCGATGACACCGCATTTGCACGCACTCTCCTAGATAATGGATCATAAATTAACTTGATGCCTACAACCCTCTATGAGCGGCTAAATCTAGGACCTCTTAGGAAATCTAGAGCATTGCTCCGGTTCGACGACAAATCAACCAAGAGGTCTCAGGGAGAATTGAGGAACGTTATCATCAAAGTCAAGGGTCAGGAGTACATGGTGGACTTTATAGTCCTTGATATGGAGACCCCTCGAAATTGGAGAGATTCCCAGATCATTTTAGGAAGGCCTTTCCTCAGAACAGGGGGGGCCTTATTTGATTACAAGAACGGGAAGATTTAGTTCCAAACTCCAGGCGGAGATGAGGAACTTGAGATGAAGCAGACTAGGTGGCAGAGGCCAGATTCAGAATCCGACATTGAGTACTCTTCATCTGAAGCAGATTGCATTCATGTAGACACAATTGGGACATGGAGACAGAACCCAGCCAACACCGATGAGTCCCTCTCCTCCGGAGAAGATCTTGTGCATGAGACAGTATGTGAAAGCCTTAGGTACGAATAGAACACATAATATGCAATCCCCTGCATCTTCGATGATGTAGAGGCCCAGCTGGGCCTGTCAGTCCACCCCTTTTTAGGACAATCAGAAGATGAGGATGATGAGTCAGATGTGGCTTTTGCCGATTGCTTGGAAATCTTTGACGATCCGACTCCAGAGTTGAATGAGTTGGTGGCAGTAACATCGAAGATAGATCCAACCACTACCAACAGAGAGCCGGATTCAATTGAGCCAGACTCCCTTGATGATCATACCTTACCTGATATCAAACCTTTACCCACAACACTTAAGTACGCCTTCCTTGCGGGATAAGAGAGGAAGTATTCCGGTCATCATCAGTTTGCGATTGACCGAGGAGCAGAAATCTCGCTTGCTAGAGATCCTGGAGAAAAACCACAAGACAATAGGCTGGAGCATCTCTGATCTCCACGGGATAAATCCCGCTCTGTGTTTGCACGATATCTACTTAGAAAATGAGGCTAAACCCTCTCGTGAATTCCAACGTAGGTTGAATCCAAATTTACGAGAGGTCGTGAAGAAGGAGATAGAGAAATGGTGTGACGCGGGTTTCATTTACCCCATCTCCGATTTCATGTGGGTGGCACCTATTCATGTTGTCCCAAAAAAGTTAGGAATTCAGACGACCACCAATGAGGATGGAGAGGAGATCGTGACATGAGTACCCACGTCGTGGCGCGTCTGTGTGGATTGCAGACAACTGAATGCCGTGACGAAGAAGGATCATTTCCCCTACTGTTCATTGATCCAATCTTAGAGAGATTAGCGGGGAAAGAATTCTTCTGCTTCTTAGATGGGTTCTCGGGCTAAAATCAAGTAGCCATTGCTCTTGAGGACCAGGAAAAAACCACGTTCACATGCCCTTTTGGTACCTATGCTCTCAGGAGCATGCCTTTTGGGTTATGCAATGCTCCTGGTACCTTTCAAAGGTGCATGATTGCTGTATTCGCCGAAATGGTCGGTGAATTCCTGGAACTCTTCATGGATGACTTCTCGGTCTACGGTAATTCCTTTGATTCATGTCTTAGGAATATGGACCGAGTCCTCAAGCGGTGTTGTGAGGTTAATCTGGTGCTCTCCTAGGAGAAAAGTCACTTCATGGTGACGTAGGGCATTGTGTTGGGGCACTTCATCTCCAAGAGAAGAATGGAGGTTGACCCCGCCAAGGTGGACGTGACCAGACGACTCCAGCCACCAACCAACGTGAAACAATTGCGGTCATTCCTCGAGCATGTTGGATTTTATCGGAGATTTATCAAGGATTTTTCGAAGATTTCCCGACCGCTAACTGAGCTTTTAGGCATAGACATGGAGTTTATTGTCGATCATAAATGTCTTGAGGCCTTTAAGCAATTACAAGGGATGATCATGGATGCCCCGATCCTACAAGCCCCAGATTTGTCTCTTCCTTTTGAGATAATGACGGATGCCTCAGATTTTGCTGTTGGGGCTGTATTAGGACAGAGGAGAGATGGCATCCCGTTTACCATACACTACGCAAGCAAAGTGCTTGATACCGCTCAGCATAACTCTACAGTTACGGAAAAGGATATGCTTGCGGTAGTGTTCACCTTGGATAAGTTCATATCACATTTAATTGGATCCAAGGTGATTGTGTTCACAGACCATACAACACTGCGATATTTAATGGAAAAGAAGGACGCGAAGGTGCGTCTTCTTAGGTGGATTCTACTTATCCAAGAATTTGATTTGGACATTAGAGATAAACCTGGAAAGAAGAACGTAGTAGCTGATCACCTCTCCCGTCTCGAAAATCTTGATGATTCTGAGGATACGCCTATTCGAGACTCCTTCCCTGACGAGTCGGTTTTTGTTATCAACTCATTCCCATGGTACGCCAATATTGTGAATTATCTTGTCTCCAAGAAAGTTCTCGAAGATTGGCCCAAGAACCACATAGACCAATTTAAGTCAGATTCAAGACATTGCCATTGGGAGGATCCGATCCTTTTCTTTGAAGGACCGGATTGTATCTGGAGACGATGTATTCCTCAGGAGGAATATCAGAGTGTCCTTACTTTATGCCACAGTCTGGAGACAGGAGGACACCACTCCGGGAAGAGGACCACATAGAAGGTACTTCGATGTGGCATATATTGTCTGACTCTGTTTCGCGATGCACGCACCTTTGTGAAGTCGTGCCCAGTATGCCAGCGAATGGGAGGAACGGTTGGTTCTAAGGATGAGATGCCGATGCAGCCTGTTCTCATTTGTGATGTCTTTGACGCCTGGGACATCGACTTCATGGGCCCATTCCCGATCAGCCACGGATTCGAATACGTCCTTCTTGTAGTGGACTACCTATCATGGTGGGTGGAGGCTATCCCAACCTGAGCCGCAGATAGCAGGACTGTCTGTAAATTCATTAGAGATCATATCATCTCTAGGTTCGGTATCCCCAAAGTGTTGATATCTGATGGGGGTAGCCACTTCGTAAACAGAAATGTGAAGAAACTCTTGAAGGATTACGACATCGAATACTGCGTCTCTAGTCCTTACCACCCACAAACCAATGGTATGGTTGAGGTGTCGAATAGGGAGGTGAAAACTATATTGCAAAAGTTTGTCCGCCCAGACAAGAAGGACTGGTCTCAGATATTGGATCAAGTCCTGTGGGCTTATAAGACAGCTTACAAGACACCATTAGGAACCTCCCCATTCAGGATGGTATTTGGGAAGCCGTGCCATTTGCCCGCTGAATTAGTGCATAAATCTGAATGGGCAATCACGAAGGTCAACTGGAACACACACCTAGGACAGAAACAGAGAGAGATAGATCTGAACGAGCTTGTGGAAGTCAGAAATCGAGCATACGACAACAGTTTGGTGTACAAGGACAAGGTAAAGCATTGACATGATAGATATATCAGACGAAAGACCTTTGTTCCTGGACAGAAGGTATGGTTGTTCAATGCAAGCCTGAAGGTCTTCCAAGGAAAGCTGAAATCCAGTGGACGAGTCCATTCATAATCCGTGTTGTGCATGATAGTGGATGCGTAGAGATCTCAGATTTCATAGATGAAGCACATACATCCCTAATCAAGGGACAACTGCTGAAGCACTTTGTCGAACCCAATGAACAGTTAGTCCATGTTGAGGAGATTATATTCATGCACGAGACAGACTCAGGAGATACACATAGAGCCGCACATGAGACCTTGCAGCAGTGAGCTCTCGCCATCAGCAGCATCTAAAAGCTTCAGATCACGATCCTTGTACATACTCGCCATTTCTGTATATTCTTTCCCCTCCCTCCCACGACTCTAATCACTCGTCCCGACATCATATCTATTCATGACTATACTTAGGATGACCAGATTCTAAGTATAGGGGGGAGAATGTCTTGAGTCCATTCACTATTCATTGTACATGCTCCAGATCACATCGGTCCTCATACTCACTCCTGTCCTATACTTAGGCTGTCCAAAGCCTAAGTATAGGGCGGACCGATGCCCATCATGTATATACTCATCTACTTCCCCTCTTTACCTCGTCTACCCCGTTTTTGATCTTCTTCTACACTTAGGCTGCCAGAGCCTAAGTATAGGGGGGCAAGACAACTTTCTATACATTTTTGTTGATTTTGTTCTCCTACGTTTAGCACGAGCTATGTCTTCTTCCTCGCTTTTCGTGCTCTGAGGACATAGCACACACTAAGTATAGGAGGGCGTGTATATATTACATATATACTTTACCCATAACTCGTACTTTCACGTATTTTTGTATATACTATACAATAATTACGAGGTGGGTAAAAAATTGTTTTTTTTTAAAATACATGTATATTTGTAATATTGTATATTTTGTGAAAAAAAATCAAAATCAAAGGCTTCTTATTTACTCTTGCATATCATCTCTGCATTAAAAAATAAAAGAGTCTTGCATTCATCTTCATAGCATGTCATCTATACCTCATCTGCATATCCAGCATATGCAAGGTGAAAAGTTAGGGGGTTCTGAACCAAGTCATGAATAGATGATGAGGAGGGACCTGATTTGACCTTAATCAACCTAATTTCAGAGGAACCTTATAGGAACTGGAGTTAAGATTTCTCAGGTCATGTGACTTAATTCTTTGAGTCCGCAAGTCTATGTTCACATGTCATCTTGATTAGTCTAAGTAGAATACTTCGTACACACGCATGATTCTTTTAGACAATGACCTAACTTGGACAAGCACCATACATGTAGCTCTTCATTGACGAGGTGGTGAGGAGGTAGAATCCTTTAGCTTGGAGTAGTACACGGGTGGAAACATCTGTCCTCCTCTAGGGAGGGTAGTGCATCTCAACCTAGTCTGGTGGTGTTGAACTCTAAGGATAAGATGCTGTGGGTTGCAATAATGCTTCAAAAGAGGGATAGTCTACTGGCTCAAGAGGAAAAACTCCTGATGTACATGTTGCACCTTGTATATAGTTTGAAAAAAAAATTCAAGAACTCCAAAAAAAAGACAGGCTTGAGTGAAATAAAATACATGTCGGAGTATGTACAGTAGCAAGAAGTCTGCAGCTAGATGACTTGGCTACACTGGTCAGGAATCCTGAGATAGGTAGCTACACTGGCTACTGTCCATTCTTTTCTACCTGGCTCCTCGAGGAAAGAGTTAGCAGACCGGAGAATCAGAGTTACCTTGTTAGAGGAGGCTACCTCTTAGCCATTTTTGATGTGGAGAGCTATTTTACACTTACACAGTACAAGTAAGAATCATAGTCATAAAAAATTTGTGTTTGAGGATTTGTTCTGACCTGACTATTAAGGCATCTTGAATAGAAGACTTGTGGAACTTAAAGTCTGTTAGGTCTTAAGTTCAAATCCCAATAAGGTTCCTCCACACTATTAATCCAAAGGTCGAGTCAAGCTCCATTTTAACCTTTTGTTCATGACCTTGGTATGGAACCCAAAATCATTTCACTCTTGCATTTCATTTTAGTTGCTCGGGGACGAGCAAGGTTTAAGTATAGGGGGTTGGTGAATCTGTGATTCATCACTCTTAAAGTTGAAAATAGAGACTTGTTCTCGAGTAATTAGGAGCATATTTCCCACAATATTGCATAATTAGCATTCATGCATGCATTTATAACATTTGCATTTTAGCATTCGCATCTGCATTAAATAAGAAGCCAGAGTCATATGTAAAAATCACCTTTCTATAGATATTTTACACTGACTCTAAATCCCATAAAATTCACTCTATATTGTATATATTATTAACAATAATACAAGCAAAATACCAAAAAAATTGCTAACTATTAAAATTGACAAATAAAACCCCAAACCAAGTTGGAGACCATGGACCTTAGAATACACATATCTCTCTCATACAACCTTCGATTTAGGTCTACTCACTTTTCAAATAATATACATTCAGAGACCTTCATAATGAGACCAATTTCATTTAAATCGGAGCTTGTATGCAAAACTCAAGTTTTGGGCCCCCATTATATACTATATGTATGTATATTTGTACCCTTGTATTTTATTACTTTATTCAACATCGTTTCCACTTTTGGTCAACATGAAACTTGTAGATCTATCGAGATCTACAACTTTTATGTTTTAAGTTTTCCCAAAATTGGCCATTTTCTTCCTTTTATTTCATATTATTTTTCGGCCATTCAGATTGGGCCATGTGGCGCTCTCTGGTTGCGCCACGCGGCCCTACTCATCACGTGTGAGATGCCCCTCTTTCTTGACCGTCCGATGGCATCATCTCCCTCCAAATCCCAGCCATTCATCGCCACATCAGCTCCCAACCGTTTGATCTGGACCAAGATCTCATCTACGCCGTTTGCCAGCGCCTTAACCTCAGAGCACCACGTGGCTGCATCTTCACCGCCAGATCTTCTCCAGCACGCCTCCATCCGTACCGCTCATTCCTGCTAAATCTGGACCCTTGGATCGTCTTCCAAGATCTAATCTACTCCGTCCGGTAGCGCCTTCGTCCCATTCTGCTACGTGGCTTGACCCTCGCCTTTCGATCAGAATCCCCGGATTTAATCCTGGCCCTTCTCTCGCGCTCATCTTCTGGCCGTTGGATCAGAAGATCCAATGGTCCAGAGCTCGTCTTCCACCTCCAGCCGCCTTCCTCGCCCACGTCGCTCCACCTCGCGTCGCCTCCGCCCCCTTCCTATTTTTGGCGCCACCATGACCACCATCTCCACCCACTGACACCTCACGACGTAGCCCTGACCTCCATCATCCTTGCCAGCAGCCATGATCCCCATGACGCCCTCCCCTTCGCTCCATAAACTCCACGCACACCACCCTCTCCATCACCTGCACCTCCATCTCTTCCCTATAAATACTCCGTCTACGACCAAGTTCCACCCCATCCACCATAGCAAGTGGAACCCTAGAGATCTAATCTACACATTGGTGACAACAATTGAGTGCGAGAAAGAGCGAAGACGGTGGTTCACCTCCGGTGAGATCCTCGATGTTTCTTCACCGCTTAGCAGCTCCTCCAACGAGCTGCTTGATCTCGGGCACGCTATTGACCCTTGAGCGACGACTGGAGCCGCTTCAGTGAGCCCCCAACCCCACGTAGCTTCAGCCATTTCCTCTCTGATCATCTTCTTTGTTCCCTTTGCTTTTCTAGCCTTTTTCCCGCCTTCTTCGATCGACTGCACTTCTCATTGACCATCCGTTGAGTTTCATTGTGGAGCTCCCATCTTCGCGGTACCATCCATTCACCCTCACGACACTTTGATCCCTCTCCGACCACAGCTCCGCCTTCACGGCGGAGGAAGACCACCGGTCACCTTTCGCTCCGCCCTCAGGCCTCACTCGCACATGCGCGCACTCCCACAAGCTCCCATTTTTCTGGCACGATCTAACCCTGCAGGCACGCTATCTTCACTGATCGGATGTCTCACCGGAGCTCCTTCGATCTTCATTGTCGCTGGCCTCCGGAACGCCTCCGCCTCCATCAGACATCCCGGCGGCTTCCTAACGCCTTTACAATTGATCCGAGCTAATCAGGAGCCACCAGCGAGCTTCACCGGCCATGGGGGATGGCGGCAGAGTCAGACCCCTTTCGTTGGAGCCCCGCTAAGTCTATCGCAAGAGGCGACGGACCTGAGGAGCAAGACAAGAAGCTACCGTCCGATACTCTTGATCGGATGGTTGTGATCCGAGCCACGTCGCCCTGCTCCCACATCCGTTGGATCATCTTGATCTAACAGATCTTGTCACGCCACGTCGCCCCTCCCCAGCAGCTCCAGCCTCTATTGGATTCATTGCGATCCAACGGCCAGTGTCACGCCACATCGCCCCTCTTTTGAAGCCATCACCGTCGTTAGATCATCATTATCAGATGGATCCTAGACACGTCATGTCTCCAACTCTTCGCAACCGTTGGATCTCTCCATATCTAACGGTCTAGCATACACCACACACACACTCCGAGCCTCTTCCCTGACCCTAGGCTTGGAGCAACTGAAGTAGCACCCGAAGCATGGCCGAACCTCTAGAGCCTCCAAGCCTCCGTCCGAGCCTCCGAAGTCTCCCGAGCCTAGTACCTCATGTGTCCCTCACGTGTGGGCTTAGTAAATTTCACAAAGGCCCCTGCAAGTTTCAAGAATTGCAAATCAGTCCTCGCCAGGCGTGTCACGTGAGGAGCACATGCCCCGTGGAAAATTTGCATCCACACCCTCTACATTATAGGTATTTACACTTTAGTCGCTGTATGCACGTTTTATTTTAAGCAATTTTAATTTCTATTTTGCATTTTAGTTCCTGTGTTTGCACGCATATTTAGGCATCCATTTTTCATCATTTTTAAATTCCAAAAATTGCATGTTGTAGTCTAACTTGAGCTTTATCTGAGTGAACACGTGTCATATTTTTGTGAGCACCAAGGAATTTAATATTATTATCTTTGTGGAAATTAACATAATTTGCCCACTGTGTGCCTTTTATTAATTATTAAATTATTTGTTGCTCCAAAAATTACCATAAAATCATATTAGACTTAGTTTAAGTTGTTTTAAACTGTATTCAAAAATCATTGCATTTGCACCCATCAGGAGGCCTGAATAAATCAAATAGTTTTTTTCTTAATTTCTTTTTAGTAGGTCCAATTTACATCAATTTTTAGGTTTATCAATTTTCCTGGATTCATCTCATTAATACCCATCTAGGATAATTTTTATATCTAAAAATAATATGTCTTAATATTTATTAAAATTAATTTTGCAAAAACTACCCTACATCCATATTAATTTCATCTTTAATTCAATTAGAGTCTAAAAATTCCAAAAAAATGCAGTAGCTTAGCCTCATCACATATCATCTTCTGGCCATGTTTCATTTATTTTGGACTTCATTTGATCATCAATTGTGATTTAACCTTAAAATTTGGCTTGAAATTGCATTGTGTTTTCCTTAATTGCATAAATATTTCTAAAAAGACAAAAATATTCTTCTGAAAATCTGACATCGGAATTAACTAGAAATTTACCTAAGGAGACCGCTGCCTCCCTGAGTTCAACCTTGGGCTTGCCCAAGTAAAATAAATCCGCCGCTTGAATTTAATCGTACATTAAATCTAAGTGGTTTTTGATGAAGTCTTGATTACCCGGCTGCAACGAACGACAAACTTAATTCGATCATTAATCTGGTTGAATTAACAGGGGTAGCCGAGGCGACTTTAGAGACCCAACCCAATCTCGACCCGATGGTCGAGCCTCAGGGTAGTAGACTACGTGAGAATGCACGGGGCAAGTCGATAAATCGATCTGAATGGATGAAGGGGTGCTGCAGAGCTCCGACCAGTTGGTTAAAGCAAAGGATCTGATGACGGTATGAAATGGAAAGTTTGGATTGAACAAGAAAAAGAGGGGAATAAAGAAGCTACCTGAGTGGTTTAAGGTGATGGTCGAGGTGCTATGAGGGTGGAGGTGAGGTCTTGGCCTAGATCTGTTGCGACGGGAAAGAGAGGTTGTACACGATGGATGTCTCCGGCCACGTTGGTGAGCTGCGACCGTTAAGCCACCAACCTTTGCTCTGAGAGCTCCTTTGGGCTGTTGTCACTCAGCTGGAGGTGGTTACGGGGGAAGAAAGAGGCGAGGCACAAGCTGAGGAGCTGTGGGGGCACGATGAGATGCTTTATAGGTTGCACAAGGGTCCTGGAAGATCGGAGTATATCGTAGAACCCTAGGAAGATCTGGCTACACATAGGGATCCGCGAGGATCATGGAAGTTGGGGTTACAATCGGGCGCAGGGATCGAATCAATCGGAGCTCTGGATCAGGCGCCAAAAGTGGAGAAAATGCTTCGGCGAGTCATGTGCGACTCGACCCGGTCTGGAAGAGATCATTGACCAGGGTCAACGGTCTGATGTGGACCAATCAGAAAATAGAATTTACAAAAATCAAATAAAATAGGATTGGAAATAATAAATAAACTTAAATTAAAAAAATAAAAAATAAAAAATGTTTATTATTTTCTAAACTATTTTTTATGATTTTTAAATATTTTTATGAAAAATAAAATAATGTAATTACAATATATAATATTATATACAAGTATAATTTACCTATGTATTATGTACAAGTATTTTTATTTTATTATTTTTATAAAAATAATTTTATTTTATATTTTATTTATTTATAACATGATTTTAGGAGTATAAAATTATTTTATTTTATTTTTTTAAATTATTTAAGGATATAAAATAAATAGTGAATATAGTATATACAAGTGTATTTTGTACAAAGGTTGGATGATTTTATTTTTATTTTTATTTTATTTTTCTGATTTTTATTTTATTTTTATGTTAATTATAATGCTATTTACAAGTGTATATATAATTTCATTTTATCAAAATCAAATAGATAGATAATATATACAAGTAGAGGTGATCTGTATAGTACATATTGAACCTTATCTCTCTCTACTTATTTTCTTTTGCGATCATGTCAAGTCTTGACCTTCTCTTTGGATTTGGGCCACTCTGTATTTATTCTAAATACATCATTCTTTTTCTTTTCTCTTTATTCTTTTATTTTTGCGAAAAACATGCTAATTACAAGATATTAACAAATGCATGCAAGAAGCTAAGTTATTGTATTTACAAGTATTTACATGTGTTTTTGCTAAAAAGAAGAGCTAAAATAAAAGAATAAAGAATGAGAATAGTAGATTCATCACCCCCAATACTTTACATTTGCTAGTCACTTAGCAAACACTTATCTGAAAAAGAAGTGAAAACAAAAAGGAAAGAAACAAAAAAGAATCAAGGTTGATTATTGAACTTATCTTCATTAGATTGGAATATGGAGCTCGGTCAGACCTTTGGATTACTAGTTTGGCGGAACCTTATTGGGACATAGTCTTAAGGCTCAACAACCTTCAAGTTCCACAAATCTATGGTCAAGACTCCTTAATAAACTAGGCCAGAACAAGTCTACATACACAAACTCTAATGACTATGCATCTTTCCTTGTACTATGTAAGTGATATGTAGCTACCCACCTTAGAAATGGCAAAGAAAAAACCTCCCTCAACAAGGTAATACTAATTCCCCAGTCTAGTATCTCTTTCCTCAAGGAGCAGGGTATTCCCTTCTTAGTTCAAGTCCAACCAGCTCAAGAAGAGGGGAAAGAAGAGAATGGACCATAACCAGTGTAGCCACACATCCCTTGGAGCAAAGCTAGTGTAGCTAAGTCTCTAGCTGCAAGCTTCCATGAGATGAGAAGGTGGAATACATAAGCTTTGCTTATTCACGATATACACTCCGACATAAATTTGATTTTCAATCAGGACTGTCCACTTTTTTGGAATTTTTTTCTTGATTTTGCACATTTTTTGATGTGCATATATACAACACATTTACATGGTGCAACATGTACATAAGGAGTTTTTCCTCTTGAGCCAGTAGACTATCCCTCTTTTGAAGCATTATTGCAACCCACAGACTCCTGTCTTTAGACCTCAATGCCACTAGACCAAGTTGAGATGCACATCCCTCCCTAGAGGAAGACGAGAGGTTCCGCCTAAAAGTACAACCCTCGTATGCTAGCACAAGGCAAAGACTTGTGCCTCCTCACCACCTCATCCATGTTGAGCTACGTCTAAGGTGTGTGTCCAAGTCAAGCCATTGTCTCTGAGAGTCATGCGTGCGTTGTTAAGTGTTCTACTTCGGCTAATCAAGATGACATGTGAACATAGCCTAGTGGACTCAAAGAATTAAGTCACTAATGGACTGGAAAAGTCTTAATCCTAAATCCTATATGGTTCCTTTGAAGTTAAGTGGATTAAGGTCTTAACCAAGCTCCATTTTTCAATTTTATCCCAGATTAGATTAAATATCAACTATGATTCTGGAGAATATACAAGCAAATATGTACAAAATTCTTTTTGTGCAATTTTTCAAAAAATTGTATTTTTTTTATGAAAAACTTTGAATGCAAAAAGGAAAAAGATTTTGCAAAAACATTTATAAACAAAATTTTGCAAACTTTTATTTTTCAAACAATTTTCAAAAATTTTGTACTATATACATAATTTTGATACAAAAATATTTACAGCTACCTTCCTCTTAGAGCCGTCAGGATCTCAGCAGCTTGTGAACCGTCAGGTACAATTTTCTTCAATGACTTTGGATAATTATCAAAAAGCGCTCTTTCCTAGCGCAAAGAAAGTAGACGCGTAAACAACACAGGCCGCTTTGCACCCCCACATAGTAGTGAGCTCGATTTTGACTTTCAGATGGACTGGAAGAGAATCCCCTAGGAAGAAGCTGCTCCTTCTAGCTCCCTCCCTCCTCAATTGGAGCCTAGGCGGCGGCATGAGATGAGAACTAGCGGGACGACTACCACTCTCACGGGGACTATGGGTAAACAAAAAATTTTACAAGCAAAACATTTTTACAAACATTTGTATAAAAATAAATTTTACAGAAAGCTTTTTACAACATTTATGTACAGGAAAAATTTTAAAACTTTGTGATTTTTAGTTTTGTGATTTTTAGCCATATTATTAATTAACACACTCACACAAAGTACAAGTTATGGCTAATATATATATATAATATACGACACCCCTATACTTAGCTCGAACGATGTCCTCAGAGTGATCAAAGAGCGATGAAAGGAAGACAACTCGTGCTGGGTAGTGGGAAGTGAAAAGAATGCTATACTACAATGATGAATAAAAGAATGCAATGAATAGTGGTCGGTGATCCCCAGGCACATAGGATCAAGTAATCCTAAGTATAGAAGTCTATATACAAGGGGAAATCCGATGGTTAGGATGTACATGAACTACCTCCCTAATACTTATGGTAAAATATCCCCAAGTATATGTAGCAAAACCGAGGTAATGAACTCAAAAATAAATAATCACAAGTCTGATACCCCCTATACTTAGGGTAAAGGACACCCTAAGTATAGCATAATCATAAGATGAAGATGGGGTATTAGACAAAAAGAATGAATGATATGGATAACTGGATCTATACAGCTATGAAAGAGAAGTGAAAATCGGGCATGAGATGAAAATGATGTGAGTCAAACGCCACATCTCATGCAAAATAAATAGGGGCAACACCAACAATCAGCGGATCATGATCAAGATATGGCTTCAGGCGTTGACTGTTAATCCCAAAGGCGGAATCAGATGATAACTCAGATATGTCGATGCTTCCATTGTCGTGCACCTTTCTGACCAAGTATGGTCCATTCCATTTGCTTTGTAGTTTCCTTGAAAATAATCCCAAACTAGCATCAAATAGCCATACTCTCTGGTTTGGCTCAAACTGTTTATGGCTGATATGAGAATTATTCCATATCTTCACTTTCTCCTTATACTATAGGCTACTCGAAAAGGTTGTATCTCTCAACTCTACCAGAGCTGCCAACTCTGCTTTCCTCTGATCTCCTATACTCTTGGGATCCAATAATAACTCAGTGACTGCTCAACGTTACTTGTGCTTGACTTCCACAAGTAAATGGAATTGCTTGCCATAAATGAGACGTAATGGAGATGTGCCCAAAGGTGTCTTGAAGGAAGTCCTATAGGCCCACAAGAACGTGTCCAAAAGTTGTGTCCAATCCTTTCAGTCTAGGCGAACAACCTTCTGCAACATAGTCTTGATCTCCATGTTCGATACTTCAGCAAGATCATTGGTATGAGGGTGATATGGAGTGGCAACATGATGGTCAATGCTGAACTCATTAGTAAGGGCCCTTACCTTATCGTTGATAAAGTGAGTCCCCCCGTATGATATCAATACTCTAGGTACCCCAAACTATGAAATGATATTCTTCCTCAAAAATTGACATATGGTTTTAGCATCTGCGGCTCGAGCGGGGATGGCCTCAACCCAATGACTCACATAATCCACATCCAGCAGAATGCACTTGAATCCCTGACTCTTAGAGATGGACCCTTGAAATCGATGCCCCATGCATAAAAAACCTCACAGAAGTGAATGGGTTGCATCGACATCATATCACACTATCCACAAGTGCCCATCCTCTGACAGTCAGTTCACCTCTTCACGAATTCATCAGAATCCTTGAAGAGAGTAGGCCACAATAGGCCGGATTGGAGCACTTTCTGTATTTTCCTCCTCCCAAAATGATGTCCTCTTGCCTAAATCTTATGGTAGTATGTGAGGACACTGTGGTGCTCCTCTTGAGGAATGCACCGACTCCATACACTATCCCCCCTTCATGATAAAGAGTGGGATCCTCCCAATGGTATGACTTGGCCTTTGCAAGGAAGGTCTCAAGTCGCTGTCGTGGTCAACCTTGGGGAACATTCTGGGAAATAAGATAGTTCACAATATCCGCATGCCATGCGAGCGAGGTGATAGCAAGAATCACCTCGTCTGGGAAGGTCTCTGTGATAGGTGCGATATGATCAGAATCCTCAAGGTTCTCTAAACGGGAGAGGTGATCTGCCACCACATTCTTGACTCCATGCTTATCCTTAATCTCAATATCAAACTCCTAGAGTAAAAGGATCCATCTGGTCAATCTAGCTTTGGCATCCTTCTTTGTCATGATGTATCAGATGGCAGTGTGATCTATAAAGATAGTCACTCTAGATCCAAGAATATTTGATCTGAACTTATCCAAAGCAAAACTACGACTAGCATCTCCTTCTCAATCACAATAAAATTCTACTGAGTGGCATCCAAAGTCCGGCTAGCGTAGTGAATGGCATACGACAATCCATTCCTCTTCTGTCCTAGCACAACCCCTATGGCAAAAGCAGAAGCGTCCATCATGATCTCGAATGGGAGAGACCAATCGAGTGGCTGAAGGACAGGAGCCGTGACAACTAATCCCTTGAGAGTCTCAAATGATGCTAGACACTTATCATCTACAATGAACTCGGTGTCTTTCGTCAGCAGATCAGTAAGCAGCTGAGCAATACGACTGAAATCGTGAATGAATCATCAGTAGAAACTGGCATGTCTCAGAAAAGATCACAATTGATGCAAATTGGATGGTGGATTGAGTTCCTTGATGATATCCACCTTGGTTGGATCGACCTACATGCCCATGTTGGAGATGATATGGCCAAGCACTGTCCCCTGAGTCATCATGAAATGACTCTTCTCCTAAGATAATACAAGGCGGACCTCTATGCAACGTTGAAGTACACGGTCTAGGCAGTCAAGACAAGCGTCAAACCCATCACCGTAGACCGAAAAGTTATCCATGAAGATCTATAAATAGTCACCCGCCATGTCCGAGAAGATGGAAAGCATGCATCTTTGGAATGTAGCCGGGGCATTACATAAACCAAAGGGCATCCATCTCAAGGCATACGTCCCAAACAGATACGTGAATGTCATTTTCTCCTGGCCTCCGGTCGCTATGGACACCTGAGTATACCCCGAATACCCGTCAAGGAAACAATAGTGACTCTTCTCATCTAGTCTCTCAATAATCTGATCAATAAATGGTAGTGGGAAATGATCCGTCTGGGTATCCTGATTCAATCGTTCGTAGTCCACACAGACCCTCCAAGAAGTGGGTATCCGGGTAGCTATCTCCTCTCTAGACTCGCTCAAAACTGTAGCAATACCCATCTTGTTGGGTACCACATGTAATGGACTAACCCACTTAGAGTCAGAGATGGGGTAGATAAAATCAGTGCTCTACCACTTTGATATCTCCTTCATGACCACATCTCAAAGATTCGGGTTTAGCCGTCGTTGGAACTCACACGATGGCTTGGCGTCCTCTTCGAGATAGATGTGGTGGGAGCACAGGACCAGACTTATCCCCTGGAGATCTGCTAAGCTCTATCCAATCACCTTGCAGTTTCTTTCAAGAACATTCATCAAATGAGATTCTTGATCTCCAGTTAAATCTGTTGAGATAATGACTGGGAACATATCTAGTTTGCCCGCAAGGAATCTGTACTTCATCGACTGCGGCAAGGTCTTCAGTTCTGAACATGTGGGAGCTGGCAAATATGGCTTCTTAAAAGTCTGAGTGAAAGCTACCAGATCTGTGTGTGAGAACTCTCCCTACATTTGTGAATCTGACGAAGGCGACCCTGCTGGTGTATCTATTATCTGAATTGGCTCGCTCTCCGCCCTATCGGTTGGCTCTGTAGGAATCAAGCATGGAAAATAATTATCAAAGTCATCCCAATCAATGCTGAATCCGAGAAATTTGAATTGGAAGAACATGAAATATACTTTGCTTCGCTATCCTGACCACGATCATCAGCCTCAAATGTGTCCGGTGCCAAGAGTGTGCTCTCTGAACTCTCATCTGCTACAATCTGTAAGTCTGTAGTGTCTGAAGGTGCAACGAGAGATCGTGATACGGTGTCTGACCAAGCTGCTTCATCATCTGTGATCACAAAGTCGTACTCCTGGTGAATGTCTCGCTCTGCATCTGTCATCTGCTTTGATTCACTCAACTGCTCTGAGCTGGCTGAATCTCTCGCTCTGGTCTCCTCGATCGTCTCTATTTGTACAATTTCTCCCTCGACATGAAAGTATACCTTCTCACTATAATGGACATCCTAGGATGATGGGGGTATCAGTCACAGACTTAGGGATCTCCATATCCAATACAATAAAGTCCACGGGGAATTTCAGGCCATGAATTGTGACGACCACATCCTTCAATAACCCCTTCGACCTCTTGACTGATCCATCACCAAACTTAATGACTATCCTGCTCTGTCGAAGAGGGGTAAACTAGAATAATCAATCAAGTAAGGCAGTCAGAAGAAGGTTAATTGAAGAGCTGCTGTCTAATAGGGTACGATCAAACCACTTCTCATGGATATGGCATCTGACATATAGAGCTCCTGCATCAGGTCTCTTGGCTGGCAATCGGTTCTGAATGTCGAAGCAAGTGGCACGAGTAAGCACATGGATCTCTGCATTGTGGTTCCTTCTCTTCTTGCGGATGGTGGTCTTCTCTCTCAAGTTCTTCTAGAAGAGTGGGATGTGCTATAGTGCCTCATGTAGAGTTAGCTGTATCTGGAATTGATCAATCATCTATTAGTTGAACTCTAATTGGTGACTCTTTTTTGATTTTCATTTTTGGTCCCCTTTCCTAAGCGGAGTGCTTGAGGGAAGGGGATGGAGGGACCCTCTCCTGATATATGAGGGTCAGGAATAGGTTCCTGAGCATGTAATAGCCTAGAATCCATAAAAAAATCATCGTGCAACACAGATGGACCCGTAGGGGATACAGAAACCTTTCCTTTATTCATATTTTTATTCTTTTCTATTTTCCATTTTTTGTATTTTTTGTCCTGATATACAATTTGAGGTAACACAACCGAAGGTAAATTGGTGGCATCAGTATTACCCACAACATATGGTCTTGGGGCATCAACACCGCACTTTGGCCAAGAATCTCTCAACAAGGTGGCATCAACACCACCGTCTGCATCTGGAATCATGACAACCTCAGTACTGTCAGCTGGATCAACATCCTTGGTGGATTTAGCACAACCGTCACCATCATCATGAGCGGCATCAGCACCACTACCCTCCTTATTTGGTGCTCCGGAATCTCCATGTTGTCGTCGTTCAGACAAGGCACCATTGGCTAGCATCCTACCGCTCCTAAGTGTCAAAAAATCACCATCAAATTCGTAGGAAGAAATATCACCCAAAGTATCACTAGTAGTGGCGCTCTATGTGAACGGTACCGACTTAGATTTTCTCTTTAGATTGTTCGGGTTGGGTTTAATTTGAGCTAGTATGGTAGCCTTGCCCTTGATAATCTCCCTCATTTCCGGCCGGAACTCGTCCATCTCTTGCCGGAAGGATGCCTGCTGGTCAGATAGTAAGCAGGCAAAGTCGTTAAGGGCCGGGTTCTCATAGACAGGTCCATGAGAACCAAAGGGGTTGCCTCACTGGAAATGAGGTTGAGACTATTGATGCTACTGCTGGTAGTGAGGAGAAGGCTGGGAATACTGAGCATGAGGCTGCTGCGACTGCCTCCACTACTGTCCCTAATGGTAGGGACGAGGACCATGCTGGTGCTACTGGTGGTACTGCTGGGAGTGATGGGGCTGCTGCTGGTGGCTGCTCTGCCGTACCTGAGCTGGAGGCTGCTGCTGAGAAGAGGTGCCTCTAGTAGATCATCAAAAGCTAGGATGGTCGCGATGAATCCCGGGCTGAGGTTGGTACTGGGAATACCAGATCCCATTGACTTCCATCAACGACTCCTGTTCAAGGTGTGGAGGGGGAAGAGCTACGAAAGGCTGATTTGACTGGTAGACCACCATCTGACTGTCTGAAGATGGTGGTGGCTGCTAGTAATGCTGAGGCAGCTGGATCGGCTTTGCCTAGATGGGGTGAATCTGGCGGTATGAGTCAGATGGCTGGCTAGAGTTGCTCCCTGGATCGGCCTGTGACCTGAGATGGGGCTGGGACACCGTCTGTGCCTCCTAGAGACACATGATCTGGGTCTTCAGGTCACTCAGTGTCTATGCCAACTGATCAATCTGGTTCAGGCCCTAGCACTGCTTCTTCTCTATGATCTCGATGTGGTCTAGCTTCTCGCTGATGATGCCCATGTCAACGGTTTAGGACTCAGCCCGTGCTACTGCTGACGAAGTAGAAGGACTAACATCGACGCATGCACTCCTCTGGTATGAGATCGCCTGTGGGAGGGGCTTCCCTTGAGTGTAGACCCTAGTCTGGGACATTAATGTGTAGTTTTCTGCCATCTCCTTATAGATGGCACAAACTTGGTCCTCGTCCTTGGAAAAATAAGACCCTCCACACGAGGCGTCAACTAGTCCCTACAGCTCCGATGTCAACCCACAAAAAAAGCTCTAAATAAGGTTGGGCTTGGATATCTCGTGATGTGGACACCGGTCAATGAGCTCTCTAAATCGATCCCAAACCTCGTGGAACTGCTCGTTTGGGATCATGGTGAAGTTGTTGATCATAGCTCGCGTTGTGTTGGTACGGCCGAGTGGATAGTACTTGTTCAAGTACTCAGTCCAGAGCTTCTCCCAAGTAGTGACATACCTCCCCAAATGTTTCAGCCAGTAGGCTGCTCTGTCGACTAGGGAAAATGGGAAGGCTATCATCTTGATAGTGTCCTCATCCACGAATCTATCGTGGATAATGCTGCAAATCATCTCAAATTCATGCAGATGGAGGTGCGGCTCCTCGGTGTCTAGCCCATGGAACTTGGGCAGTAACTGGAAGGTCTGGGGGTGAAGCTCGAAGTCGCCCAGAATCTCTAGCAGCTGAATCCATCTATGGGTGAGGGTTTCACCAGGGTTGTGCAACTACCTCGTCATCCGTACATGCCTAACTGGCTCCTATTGGTCATCCTGAAGTCCGTCTCCTCCTCCAGCTGCTGGTATCTTTCCATCGGCTGGTCTCTATGGCTCTTCTCTACCAGCTCGTATATGCGTTATCTCTCATCGCACCTCGGCCATAAATGCTCCCCGGTCCCTGATATGTCACTGTATGGTCTCCAAGGAGACTAACAATGTGTTTTTGATGGCGGCCTGACAAGTACATACACTGATCCCTGTGATTGCTCATCGGTGTGTCCCTCACTGCTAGCCATCCAAATCTTGGGTCTCTACAAAGTCAAAAGACCCCAACTTAGGTGCTATCAAGTTAACAAATAACTGTGTTGGCCACTGCTCTAGCACCTCAGGACTAGTAGAAGGGTGGTCATGGGGGAACATGATAGTAGCAAACTCAGGTTCAGAGAGTGGGTCTGGGCTCTCTGAATCTGCCCTAGATGAATGGAGAGGAGTGCTTGAAAGCGGTGTTGCCAAAGGCAGCCTAAGGGACCTCCTTCCCATCATCGTGATCTAGGGATTTATGAGGATTGGATCTGGAATGTAGACAAGATAAGAAATCAAACTCATTTTTTACCTTCTTAACACTCGAGCTGATGACCGTGAAAGATCGTTTGTTAATCTTGTCTATTTTATTAGGGTGATCAATCAATCTATCAGAGCGATTAAGCGAGTTGTTAGGAGCCCAATACTACCAGGAGACTGGCCCAATCTCACAGCTAGCTTTTCCCAGCCAGTATGGGTGCGGGCCAATTATCGACTACCCGATCTGCCCAATTCGTTAAGGAAGTCCCGGACTGATTACTGGCTACACGATGAAATCCTCACAAAAGAACAACTAACCACAAGACTAGTAGTCAGAAGAAAGATTGGACGTGGCTCTACCTAGTGTGCGGGTCACTCTCTCGCTGTAGATAAATCAACCAATGAGGGGATGACTCTCCCTGAAACAAAGATATTTAGGTGAAGTGTATTTTAGGGTCAAGTTTGCATTAGTAGTCCCAATTTTATTTTGTTTTCACTTTTTATGTATTTTTCTGAATAACACAACACCTAACGAATTTTCTAATTCCCTTGATTATTTTGAGTCCAATAAAATAGGGGGAGAAAGTTGGAAAAGCCGATGCACGATCAAACACAATGATGCATGCAGAGATAGTAATGTGTACTAGACTCTAGCACTCTACATGCAAGGTGATCCACACATAAAATAAAGACTGAAGGTAAACTACCTATATGATGCACAAGGAAATCAACCTTAGACGAGCAACTTCTATTAATTGTGAAGAACAAATAGCTAACTATCGAGAAGAGAGACCGTATTCCGATCTTCGATGCCAATCGATGCCCACCACAATGGATCCTTCCAGTGCTGTATATGGCCTCTCTCGGCACGTAGTCTCTAATAAAAATGAGTTAACTTTTTCAAATTTATTTTAGCTAAGTCCAATTACGATACATAGGAACATATAAGCAATTAGGTGTGGGGACCTTAGCTAATTACATCACAATCAATAGAAAGTCCTAAGTCTAAGGGCTAAAACCTCGGGAATCAAAAAGAAAAAATGACAAGAAAAACAAAACCACGAAAAATCACGGTGAGGTCCCCTAAGTACACTAGTACTCGATGAAACAGACCCCGAAGTCTAAGTGTCCAAAGAGTGTCCAAAGTATACAATTATTACAATAATATAAGAAGTTTTCGCTAAAATGAAATATCTATCTAAGATAACTAAATCCTATGCTCCTCCTCGGGTGCGAGTTCTTCCTCTAACAGAAAGTCGAAGCGTCCCTCGGGCAGTTCCTCGCACAAAAAGCCAAAGCAGAGAAATGTTAGAAATAGTTATAACAGATAGATAAGAGAATAAAGCAAAATTGAAAAATGACTACTAAGACGTGCTTCCCAGCAATGGTGCCATTCTGATGATGCGATTTTTCAGATTGGTTAAGGTGGATTATTTATGAAAAGGGCATTGTCCCTAATCAACCAAATCGATCACAAGAAAAATAACTACTAAGATAGATCGATCAAGCAATCAAAGCATGTAAACGATTCGTTATTTTAATTTATCTGGCATATACACCAAGGTCGAACACAAGGAACACGAGAAAAGTACGAAGTAGTCAAATTTCAAAATAAAATATTCTTTGTGGTTTTTTATTTTGCAAATTTTTTATTTTTGAATAAAGACAAACAAGCACAAAAATAAAAGAAAAATCATAAGGATCTTTCTGGATTTTTCTAAATAACAAAATATAATCAGAAAATCAGAGTAAAAATACTTTTGGGTTTTCTGGATTTTAAAGCATTTTTGGTAATTTTCCTGGATTTTCAATTTTTTTTTGATTTTATAAAATCAAATAAACGCTCAAAACTCAAAATAGTGCATAGTCAGGAACAAATTGCAAATTAAAAATAATTAAAATTCCCCAAAATCGTGATTATCAATTTTATGATAAAATAGAAGTATAAAGCTACAAACAAAAACTAAAATCACATTTATTTAATTTTTCTCTGATTTTATACAATTTTTATAATATTTTGGTTGTTTTTAGATTTTTAGGGTTTTTATTATGAGTTATCAAACAAAAATATTACTATAAATAAAACACAACAAAAGACAAGCACATGAATTTTTGTAGAATTTTTAAAACAATCTTCGAATTTTTATAAGGAAAACATAGACATTTTTAAGGGTTTTTGAATTTTCAAAAATAGAAAATGCAATCAAAACAATCCAGGAAAAATATAATAAAAACTACACACTAGTAGGAGCTAATAGTAATTTTTGGGTAATTTTTAGAATTATTTAATAATTATTAAGTCCAATAAAAGGTATGCAATTAATCATAGTTTACAGGGATCAAAACACAAATACTTCAAATTTCTGGACCAAAGAGTAACACATAATAAAAGTTTGGGGTCGAATCTACAAATAGTCCAATCAATCGCACGCACAACATGTGGTTCAGGCTCACATGGCTATAGATGCAATTTTTGAAAACTTAACATGCATTCATTAACAACATAAAAGCTCAGAGCAGAACATGCAAATATCCCAAAAATCACATGAGGGCACACGTGCTTCAGACTCAGGAGGACTAAAAATGCAAATATGAAAAAGTGTGAGGGTCAAACTGTAAACATTTTTAACTACAACTTTTATTTAATTGACTACAACTAAAAACAGAAACATGCAAAGCTGAAAATGAAATATACCCTTGGCAGGGGCACATGATGCACGTTGGGGCTGTCGCAATCGTACAATCCTGATCATTCCCTGCCACGCATCTGATGGATCAGAAGCTGTCTCGAACGTGTGTGTCATATGCATCAGATCTAATGACCCAAAAAGCTGCACGGTCAGGTGGCTCGAATCAGATCTAGCAGACGTGGGAAGATCCAACGATAGAGAGGGAGTCTGCAAGAACAGGCCTCCAGCGAACTTCCATCGAGCATCGGAGGAGCTCCGATGCCCCGATGAAGTGCAGGAGAGGTCCAACAGACTTGTGCGAGTGATGTGCGGCCATTAGTAGGCTCCGATGAAGCGATGATGGTTGGATGAGCGTGACGGTGGTGACTTGCCTAGAGCTGCTCTGCCTGAGCAGCTAGGAGTGAAAATGGCACTCCAGACGCACGTGAGTGTCTGCAAAGGATGTGATTCTCGAAGACGAATCTCCGGTAGGAGTTATTGAAGCAAAACCACAAGAGAAGCGATGGGGGATGGTGTTTTGGATCTCCGACGAAGGTGGGGGATGGAGACTCGACATAATCTCGACCCGATGGTCGAGACTCAGAGTGGTAGACTACATGAGAATGTGCGGGGAGAGTCGATAAATCGATCTAAATGGATGAAGGGGTGCTGCGTAGCTATGACCAGTTAGTCAGAGCAAAGGATCTGACGACGATGTGAAATGGAAAGTTTGGATTGAACAAGAAAAAAGCGAGAAATAAAGAAGCTACCCTAGTGGTTTAAGGTGATGGTCGAGGTGCGGTGAGGGTGGAGGTGGGGTCCTGGCCTCGATCTGCTACGACGAGCAAGAGAGGCTGTGGGCGGTGGATGTCTCTGACCATGTTGGTGATCTGTGACCGTTAAGCCACCAACCTTCGCTTCGAGAGCTCCTCCGGGGTGCTGTCACTCGGCTGGAGGTGGCTACAGTGGAAGAAAGAGGCGAGGCACGTGCTGAGGAGCTATGGGGGCACGATGAGATGCTTTATAGGCTGCACAAGGGTCATAGAATATCGGAGCATATTGTGCAGATTCGGCTGCGCCTAGGTATCCACAAGGATCATGAATGTTGGGGCTACAATCGGGCGCAGGGATCGAATCAATCAGAGCTCTAGGTCTGGCACAAAAAAGTGGAGAAAATGCCCCGACGAGGCACGCATGACCCAACCCGGTCTGGAAGAGACCTTGACCAGGGTCAACGGTCTGATGTGGACCAATCAGAAAATAGAATTTACAAAAATCAAAGAAAATATAATAAAAAATAGTAAATGAACTTAATTTAAAAATTTTAGAGATAAAAAAATGTTTATTATTCTATAAACTATTTTTTGTGATTTTAATTATTTTTATGAAAAATAAAATAACATATATACAATATATAGTATTATATACGTGTATAATTTGCCTATGTATTATGTACAAGTATTATTATTTTATTATTTTTACAAAAATATTTTTATTTTATAATTTATTTTTTTACGAAATGATTTTAGGAGTATAAAATAATTTTTATTTTATTTATAAATTATTTAAGTATATAAAATAAATTCTGAAAGTAGTATACACAAGTGTATTTTGTACAAAGGTTGGATGATTTTATTTTTTGAGTAAATTACAAAAAGATCCCGAACTATACACCTGTTTTAAATGTCGTACCTGAACTTTTAAAAGTAACAATATGGTACCTGGACTTTCAAATTTGTCTCGGTGTGGTCCCTGTTTTAAGGTTAAAATGATGAAATAATCAACTAAATTTTTATAGAGAATGACCACTAGACAAATTTGAAAGTTGGGGTATCACATTATTACTTTTTAAAGTTCAGGTATTACATTGAAATTAGGTGTATAGTTCAAGGATTTTTTTTGTAATTTACTCTTATTTTTATTTTATTTATTTTTATTTTATTTATTATTTATTTTTATTTTATTTTTATATTATTTCTAATGCTATTTACATGTGTATAAATAGTTTCATTTTGTCAAAAATAAATAGATAGATAATATATACAAGTATATGTGATATGTATAGTACATAGTGAACCCTATTTATCTCTACTTATTTTCTTTTGCAATCAGGTCAAGTCTTGACCTTCTCTTGGGATTTGGGTCACTCTGTATTTATTGTAAATACATCATTCTTTTTCTTTTCTCTTTATTTTTTTTATTTTTGCTAAAAACAAGCTAATTACAGGATATTAACAAATGCATGCATGAACTAAGTTATTGTATTTACAAGTATTTACTGGTGTTCTTGCTAAAAAGAAGAGCTAAAATAAAAGAATAAAGAATGAGAATCGTAGATTCATCAATCAACCATGGTGGTTTCCCCTTCCAAGCGAGTTCCCATAGACTTTTAAACATTATACACAAGCTTCACATGAAGCCTTCCGAGCTTTGCTCAACATCTGAGCATCAAGTGACGGAGAAGTACTTGTTCGTCCATTCCCATGCGATACAACTTCTCGTTGCGTCTTTCATTCTACTCTTCTTATATTCTTTCTTTATATTCTTTTGTTTCTTAAACTCCAAATCTACAGAGAACCACCATCATCTCCTCCCTCTACAACTTTCTTCTCTAACCCACATAATAACTTATCTTCAAACATAAGTAGTGGATGAAGCCTATTCTCTCACTATAATCTGAGCATCGTCCGTGTTTCCTAGCCGTACCCAAGAACTTGAGCACCCCACATATCCCTAATAACTTCAATCACCTCCAGTTGAGTCCTACAAGCTCGATTCATCATTCCCAATTGCATGTACAAGGATCTCAAAGAAATGTACTACCCAGCTCCTTCATCAGTGTTCATCGTGATTGTGGAACCATCACTTACATCCTCCTCACACCAATATCAGACCCCGTATGCCTTGATGAGCTAAATAAGAGGAAGAGGACATGAGATCCTTGTTTTACTAGTGCTAATAACTCGACCAAAACATGTAATATCATATCCATTGAAGCCCCTTGATCAGAGCTCTGCCTCTATATATTTAAGCCTAATGCTTGAGAAGAGATAACGAAAGAGGAAGACCCCATTTTCAATGCTCATAGCTATTTAATTCACTATCGATTTCGCACACTGAAGGGTCGTGCACCGACAAGCCATAGATCAGGGCCTTGATCTACCATCTCAAGTACTAGTTTATTGATACTTCAAATCGATCCTCTGGCCCTCATTTTATGCACAAAGGTCAACCATGTGGGAGACATATAATCGTATGATCATAGTATAGGAGATTGGTGAACTCATAATTGGTCTACAAGGTCTAATAAGCTAGCCTAGCAACCGTTGTGTCAACCGGTCTCTAATTGAGCAACAATTAACCCAAGATATATGATAAATAAATCAGTTAATATGTGTGTAGGTTAAAATTTATTATATCTCAATGGAATGTATGTATAGGGCAAATTGGTAAAGTGCATAATAACTGGGAGCAAACGTATGGGTAGATAACTAATTAATAATAATAATTTTTTATTTTCTTTGCTTTTCTTATTTTTACGTGGTTTTTAATTATATTTAATTTATATTGTTTTTTTGATTATTCTATATTTTTTTATATTTTTATTTTATAAATTGTTAGTCTTTTTTTGATATTTTAAAATAACATATAGAATAATATATAATAACAAAGATATTATAGCTTATATAAGTAATATATAGTATAATGAATATAACTTATTATTTGAATTAGTTAAATATATAATATAATTATAGAAAAGCAAACGTTTTTATCTTTTTTTAATATTTTTCTCTATTTTTCCGAATTTTTGTTTTTTCTAAGATGGATTTTAAAAGTGTAAAATACAAAAAAGTGAATAGATTAATTATCCAAGATACTTTGTGGTTTAGTAAATATAAATAAGTACAAAAAATCCAAAACTAATTATAATTTATAGTATATATTATATATAAATTCAGAGATATAACGAAATATTTTTGGATTTTTAGATTTTGCTAATATAAGGATTTTAGAGATTTTTTATTTTTAAGTTTTATTTTTTTGCATTTTTTAGTGATTTTTATATATGTACTAGAATATAGTATACTATAGATAATATATATGTTGTATTTTTAGGGAAGGTGCTATATTTTTTTATGGATTTTTAGATCTAAACAAGAAGAAAATATATGTTTTGTATTTTTAGAAAACATGAAATGAGAAAATTCCTAAATAAAAATTACGCGAGGTTAAGCATGGTATCATGCATCTAACATAATTTCCCTACAATTTTTAAAAATAAAAACAATAATACACGTAATAATCACAAAATAAAAGTATTGTAGTTACAAGGACATATTTACAATTTCCTCAAAATATCCCTTCATTTCATACCTAGTCTAAATAATATAGAATACAAAATGTAACTAACCTACAAAATGCACCTCACGTGAATGACTACGTGAGGCGCTCAAAATTGGACTAATGTGCAAATAGAGGAAAGATTAGGTGCAATTGTGCAAAATATCTAAATAAAATGCACTATAGATAATATTGTAGAACTAAAAATAAAAGATAAAATGTGGAGGGGTGAGGATAAGATTAACCATGTCCGCGCATGATAGAGAGGTTTTTGTTGGGGTTCTTAATGCCTGGTCTTGGAGGGTATGTAGTGCCCGACAAGTCGGGTCCGGCAATCGTTGTATTGACCGCTCTCGCAGTAATCAAAACATGCTCTACCAATCAAATCAACAATGAGCCCACAATGTATGAATAATCAATGCAAATGTGTGAGTCAAATTATTTTTTGTTTAACACTACGAAATATGTGTATAGTGAATAAGTGTAGAGTTTTGAACCACATAAAGCAAATACGTGGATAGGCAAATAATTATTGTCTACAAAAAATAAACAACAACTATTTTTTGTACTTTTTCTGCTTTTAGATTTTTGTAGGTTTTTATTTATATTTAATTTTTATGTATTTTTAATGTTTTATATTTTTTTTGTTTTTAATTTTATATTTTTATTTTATTTTTATATTTTTCCTAGTTTTTAATTTCCGTTTATTTTTAAAGTTATAATATGCATATAAATAAATATATATATCTACATATAATAATATGTATAGTATGACTACTAAATATGATATATATACAATAAATAAAAATTCAGGAAATACAACTAAGTAAATTCTTTTTTATTTTAAAGTTTTTTAAATAAATTTATATGTATTTATAATTAATAATAATATTATTAATAAGTAAAAAATATATAATATAAATACTCTATAGGCTTTTATTTTTATAAATATAGCTATATATAGTCAAAAATTATAAAATAAAATGTTATTGTGTTTTCTAATTTTATCTTTTTTTATGTTTTTTTCTTGTAATTTTTGCTAAATTTTAGAGATTTTTATTCATTAAAAATAAAAAACAGGGGATAGATGAATAAGTTGAATGTTTTAGAGTTTTAAAAATAGATAAATAGGTCAACATTCTGAAAACTAATTTTAATATATACTATATTATAAATAAAAATATACAATAGAAAACTATTTTTTGGATTTTTTAAAATTTTTGCTAATTTTTGTAGGGTTAGGAAAAAAAATGAAGAAATATTTTATAAATTTATTGAAAAAATTGATTTTATTAAACTAAATTTAAATCATGAAACATGTTTGTAATTTTATGTAGTATTTTATAAATTTTTTATTATTTTTACAAGTTAATTGATTAGATATTGATATTTACATGTGTATATATAGGTATATATACCTGTATTTAGCATATTTTATTTTTATTTTGTATTTCATATTTCTTTCTGTTATTTACATTTTTTGTATACTGGTAACTTATTTTTATACATATTTAGATATTTTTATTGTATTTTCGGTAGTTTATTTATATTCTTAAATAATTAAGTATATATATTATGTTTGTTTATCATTGGTATAATTCACAATGAAGTAACCTTAAATGTCATTGGGGCCTCTAACATTCACTTTTTTTTATTTTTTTAAAAATATATCACCATGTATATTCATTTATATATCCCTCCTATATGTCATTTGAACTTCGTCACAAACAGAGACTTCTATGCCCTCCGTCTAGAACATGTCATTTTAATGGTCCAGCCACCTTTCATCTCACCGACGATCGCTCCATATAGGTCCATCTAGAACATGGACCTATATGCAATATAAAACAAGTACAAGGAGGTACATGCAATTTCCACACATGTTTTAAACTCAATTTAAAAATTTACAGGACTTTTTAATAATTAAAAAAACCAAAGGGGATACTAATAAATTTACCCTTCCAAGTCACTCATCGGATGGCTGAGGACACTCCATGTGGCTTGATAAACAGCTATGGGAGGCGACGATTCACTTGATGAATGAATGGTCCATATTAAATCTAGGATGCCTTCCTTGATCGAACGCTCATAGAGGTGTATGGAAGAACACCCTAAGAACAAGGCTCCAACGAGTTTTTATCTCGATCATTGATGACGTGCGGATACAACTCGGGTTAAGGAATATCTCATGTCGTTGTGACCCGAATCACAAGGCACAATCAATCAAGAAAAACATGCCACCAAATAAAGAAATAAAGCAATTAAATTGTGGCAAGCGGTCTTGCTAGTTTATTTTACCTGGTACAGCTACCATAGTCGATCACAAAGAGCACTAAATGACGAATCTATGAAGTAGTCGGGAAACCAAGAAAAGAAAGAAAATTGGTGGTTTTTAATTTTTCAATTTTTTTTATGATTTTTATAATAAGGAAAGGAATAAAGGAAAAATCCAAAAATCACCTTCAAGCAATTATTTAAAGGATCAAAATAGCTCAATAATACAAAATAAAAATGTTTTTGTATTTTTAATTATTAAAGTATTTTTGTAAATTTTATGGGATTTTTATAATTTTTAATTAATTTTCTAAAAACCAAAAAAGGTAAGAAATAGTAAACAATGTACAACTGGGATCTAAAGGCAAATTAAATTTATTAAAAATACCTAGAAAATCCTAGCAACAATTTTATGTGAAACTAGAAAATAAAAGCTACCTATAGAAAAAGAAAACTCATTTTTTTTATTTTTTTTATGAATTTTTTGTGATTTTTATAAAATTTTTACTCCTTTTCAATTGTTATGGGTTTTATAAATGGGAATAAGGCAAAAATTGCATAGAAACTCAAACGACACAACACAAGTGATTAGAATTTTTTTTAGAATTTTTCAAGGTATTTTGATAATTTTAGTTGATTTTCAAAAGCAACCAAGAATAAATTTTAAGGTTTTTGAATTTTAGAAAATACCAAACGCAATCAAAACACAACCCAAAAATCACCAAAATTCCTACACAGTAGCAGGGGATAAATATCAAAATTTCGTGATTTTTGGAGCATTTTTACTATTTATTTAATCAAAGACAAAACACACAGCTCACATGGACCAAAATGCAATTAAAATAAGTCCTAGGACCAAACAATAACACGCGAGAAAAGCCTAGTGTAAACTCTGCAATTTTTCCATCAAATTCCGTACATCTTGTAAAACAACATACACAAGGGCATATTTGCAAATATAGAAAATAAAACTTCAATCACTAACAGTAAAGAAGTTTAGGGGACATAGTGCAAATAACCCAGATAAACACGTGGCGAAGCACATGGGTCCTCACAGGCAGGAATAAAGTACAAATATGAAAAACTACAGGTACTGGAATGCAAAATGGTCCAACTGTATATTTTATTTTACAGACTCAAATATAAACTAGAAGAAACGCAGGAAAGAAAGTGCAATATACCCATGGGCTGCACGTGAGAAGCGCGTGGGGGACAGGTGTGAGCTGTTGGTAGGACGTGATCATGCGGCTCTGCTCCTCTGCAACGGTTGATCTGACGGTCAGGGAATGTTCCCTACGTGTGGCGCATATCTGTCAGATGGTGTCAGATCAACGGCTAAAAAGCTGCTCCATTAGACCGCTCAGATGAGATCTGGAAGGCTGCTCCGCATCCAACAGCAACGGAAGATGGTGGACGAACAGGGCCCTGGTGGACTTCGATCGGTGATCTGGGCAAATCCGTCCGGTTGATCGGACTATCAATGGGTCGAGCACCTCCGGGGAGGCACTCCGCGTCGAGTCGTGGGCTCCGATTGCCCGACGGACGGTCGGATGGTCGGAACGGTGGAGCTGGGAGCTGGGGTTGCTCCGCCACGTAGCTAGGAGGACGATAGAGCTTCTCACGGCTCCAAAGGATCTGCAATGCAAAGCTGAGACTCGAAGGCACACTCCGGTCCAGGTTATTAGAGAAATACACCAAAGAAGCAACAGTGGATGGTCTTGATCTCCGATCGTCGTGACAGAAGGAGATCGAGGACCTAATCTTGGCAATCCGAGCCAAGATCAGGGTGATCAGGCTGCGTGGGAAGGTGTATGGTGAGAGTGTAGGTCGATCTGAACGGGTAGATGAAGGGGACGAGGCTCCGACCGGCTGGTCAGAGCTGGCGGAGCAATGATGAAGCGCAAATGAAAGATTGAACAAATACAGGAGCTAGGAACGATCTGAAAGCTACCTAAAGGTCCTAACGTGATCCTGAGTTCCAGGGGAGTTGGATGGCGCGGTTGTGGCCTCTACCACGCTGCAGCTGGCGAAGGAGGCTCCTCGCGGCGGTTCTCCGACCATGATGGTTGAGCGTCGACTACACAGCAGCTCTCCGAGCACCAAGAGTAGCCTCCGGCTGCTGTCACCAAGGCGAAGGTGTCTAGGGTATTAGAAAGGGGGGCGGTGCGAGCTAAGGAGCTGGGGAAGCAAATGAATACTTTATAGAGTGTCCCAGGTAGTCAGAAGAATTGGATCAGAGCACGCGAACCGAGGGGCGGATCCCTAAAGGAATCATCGGGTGAAGATCGTGGATCTTCCCTCGATAATCGGAGCCTTAAAATGAAGTGGATGGTGGTCAGATAGGGTCTGGATAATGTGGTGAAAAGTGCGCAAAAACCGGATCTGCACGAGGGGAGTATGGGAGGGGTAGTTTACTAGAGTCAACAATCCTCCAGGACCAATCGGAAAATAGGATGTACACAAATATTCATGAAATCAATGAAAAAGAGTAAATGATTTGAAATTAAAAAGTGTATAAACTGAAAAATAATTGTTATTTTTCGAACTATTTTTTTGTGATGTTTATTTATTTTTATGAACAATAAATTATGGTATATACAGTATAATGTATTATACACACGTATAAAATGCCTATGTATTTTGTATAATTATTTTTACATAAATACCCCAATTTTATTTTTTATTTATTTACAACATAATATTTGGAGTATAAAACAATTTTTGTTTTATTTTTATTATTTATTTACAAGTATAAATTAAATAGGGAAAGATACATATATACATGTGTTATATACAAGGTGAGCGAGAGAAAGAATTTTATTCTAATTTTAAATTTATTTTATTTTTCGAATTTTTGTTTTATTTTTAGAGATATATATATATAAGGAGATAAAAATACCTTTTTATTTTTATTTTTGTAAAAAGATAATTTATATACATAGATGGTATATATGTACAAGGTGAAGTGGCCCTATCTCTCTCTACCTATTTTATTTGGCGATCAGGCTCATCCTAGGCCCTCTCTTGGGTTTGGGTCACTCAATATTTATTCTAAATATTTCATTCTTTTTCTTTTATTCTTTATTCTTTTATTTTTGCATAAATATATCTTAATTACGGAATATTAACAAATGCATGCTTATTGCTAAATTATTGTATTTGCAACTATTTACATGATGCTTTCCAGGATAATTAGCTAAAATAAAAGAATAAAGAGTGATGAACGAGGATTCATCACCCCCTATACTTTACTTTTGCTAGTCCCTTAGCAAACACTTATTTGAAAAAGAAGTGAAAAGAGAAAGAAAAAGAAAAAGAAGGAGAATCAAGGTTGATTATTAAACTTGCCTTCATTAAATTGAAGTGTGGAGCTCAATCAGGCCTTTGGATTATTAGTTTGTTGGAACCTTATTTGGACTTTGGTTTAAAACTCAACAGCCTCTAAGTTCCACCAATCTATTGTCAAGACTCCTTAATAATCCAGATCAGAACAAGTCTACATACACAAACTCTAATGACCATGAATCTTTCCTTGTACTGTGTACGTGATATATAGCTCCCCACCTCAGAAATGGCAAAGTAACAGCCCCCCGTCAACAAGGTAACTCTAATGCCCTAGTCTGGAAGCTCTTTCCTTGAGGAGCAGGGTATTCCCTTCTATGTTCAAGTGCAACCGGCTCAGGAAGAGGAGGAAGAAGAGAATGGACCATGACTAGTGTAGCCATGTATCCTAGGGAGCCCAACCAGTGTAGCTAAGTCTCCTTGCTGCAAGATTCATGATATGAGAATGGGTAACATAAGCTTTGCTTTATTTGGCTATATACACTCCGGTGGGTATTTCATTTTCTATCAGACCCACCACTTTTTTGGAGTTTTTCTTTTGCACATTTTTTTTTCGATATGCATATGTACAACATATCTACAGGGTGCAACATATATACATAAGGAGTTTTTCCTCTTGAGCAATAGACTATCCCTCTTTTGAAGCATTATTGCAACCCACAACTCATGTCTTTAGACCTCAATGCCGACATACCAAGGTGAGACACACTTCCTTCACTAAAAGAAGACGAGAGGTTCCTCCTAGAAGTAATACCCTCGTATGCTACCCCAAGCCAAAGAAGACCGCCTCCTCACCACCTCATCCGTAGAGAGCTACGTGCAAGGTGTTGGTGCAAGTAAAGCCATTGTCTGTGAGAGTCATGTGTGCATTGTTAAATGTTCTACTTAGGCTCATCAAGATGACATATGATCATAGCCTAGTGGACTCAAAGAATTAAGTCCCAAATGGACCTGAAAAGTCTGAACTCTAAGCCATATTAGGTTCCTCTTAGAATTTGGTGGATTAAGGTCTTAACCAAGCTCCATTTTCCAATTTAATTCCAGACTAGTTTAAATATCAACTATGATTCAGAAAAACTGTACATATATATATATATATAAAATGTTTTTATGCAACTTTTGAAAATGTGCAAAATTTTTGAAAAATGTTTGAATGAATGAATGAATGCAAAAGTTTTGCAAAATATTTACACACATTTACACAAGGGTTTTTGCAAACTTTTTGTTTTTTTGCACATTTTACAAAAATTTTGTACTATATACATAATTTTGACATCAAAATATTTATACAACTTTTTACAAACAAAACATTTTTACAAACATTTGTACAAAAATAATTTTATAAATAGCTATGTATGTGCAACAAAGAAATTTTTTAAATTTTTATGATTTTTATGATAAAGAATTTTTAGCCATTTTATTTATTAACACACTCACACAAAGTACGAGTTATGGCTAAAGTATATATGAAATATATACGACACCTTCCTATACTTAGCTCGAACGATGTCCTTAGAGTGGATCAAGAGCGATGAAGAAGACATAACTCGTGCTTAGTATAGGGAAGTGAAAAGGAATGGTATACTACAATGACGAATCAAAGAATAGATTGGGAAAGAATCTTGGTGTTTCCCCCTAAACTTAGGATCAAGTAATCCTAAGTATAGCAGGCTGTACATAAAGGGAAATCCGAGTGGGAGAATGTATAGGGTCTACCTCCCCTATACTTAGGGTAAAATATCCCTAAGTATAGGCAGCAAAACAGAGGTAGAAAGAATCAAAAAGGAAATCAAAAGTCAGACACCCCCCTATACTTAGGGTAAAGTACACCCGAAGTATAGCATAATCAAAGATGCAAATGGGGTGTTGGACTGAAGAATGGTATGATATGGACATCTGGATCTATACATGGCGGAAGACAGTGACAATCTGGCGTGAGATGCAATAGATGCGATACATCTCAAGCAAAATGAATAGGGGCGACGCCAACGACCAGTGGCTCATGATCTCGATATGGTTTGAGCCGCTGCCCGTTAACACGAAAGGTAGAATCAGATAACATTTCATATATGTCAATGCTCCCATTGTCATGTACCTTTCGGACCAGGTATGGTCCCTTCCATTTGCTCTGCAACTTCCCTAGAAATAATCTAAGCCTAGCATCGAACAACCATATTCTTTGATCTGGCTCAAACTGTTTGTGGCTGATATGAGAATCATGCCACTTCTTCACTCTCTCCTTGTATTGTAAGATGCTCGAAAAGGCTGCATCTGTAAGCTCCTCCAGGGTTGCCAATTCTGCCCTCCTCTGATCTCCTACACTCACTAGATCCAAAAGTATGTCTGTGACAGCCCAAAGTGACTTATGCCTAATCTCAACAGGTAAATGGCAGGGCTTGCCATAAACGAGGCAAAAGGGAGATGTACCCAAAGGAGTCTTGAAGGAAGTCCGATATGCCCACAAGACCGAGTCCAAATGCTGTGACCAATCCTTTCGACAGGGCGGACGACCTTCTGCAATATAGTCTTGATCTCCCTATTCTACACTTCAGCAAGACCATTGGTTTGAGGATGATACAGAGTGGCTACTTGATGGTCAATGCTGAACTCGCTAGTAATGGCCTTTACCTTGTCATTAATGAAATGAGACCCCCCATTGGAAATCAACACTCTAGGTACCCCGAACCGTGAAATGATATTCTTCCTCAAAAATCTGCATACAGTCCTAGCATCTGCGGTTTGGGCGGGGATGGTCTCAACCCAACGACTAAAAAAATCAACAGCTAACATAATGTACTCAAATCCCTGACACTTAGGGAATGACCTCAAGAAATTGATGCCCCATGCGTTAAAAACCTCACAGAAGTGAATGGGCTGCATCGACATCATATCACGCTGCCCACAAGTGCCCATCCTCTAACAGTCAGTACACCTCTTCACGAATTCATCAGAATCCTTGTAGAGGGTAGGCCACCGTAGACCGGATTGGAGCACTTTATGTGCTATTCTCCTCCCAGAGTGATGTGCCCCTGCCTCAAGATTTTGGCAGTAAGTGACTACGCTATGGTTCTCCTCCTGAGGAATGCATCGACGCCAGACGCTAGCCCCTCCTTCATGATAAAGGATGGGATCCTCCCAATGGTAGAACTTGGCATTCCCGAGGAAGGTCTCAAGTCGCTGCCTGGGCTAACCTTGCGAAACTTTCTTGGCGACAAGATAGTTCACAATGTCGGTGTACCACGGGAGCGAGGCAATTGCAAGGATCGCCTCATCTGGGAAGATCTCAGATATGGGATCAGTCTTCTCAGATTCCTCAAGATGCTCTAATCGGGAGAGATGATCTGCCACCACATTCTTGACTCCAGGCTTATCCTTAATCTCTATATCAAACTCCTGGAGTAGAAGGATCCATCTAGTCAGTCTCGCTTTGACATCCTTCTTTTCCATGAGGTATCTGATGGCGGTGTGATCCGTGAAGATAGTCACCTTCGATCCAATGATGTAAGATCTGAACTTGTCTAGGGCAAAGACTACGGCTAGCATCTCCTTCTCAGTGACAATATAGTTCTGCTGTGCGGCATCCAATGTACGGCTAGCGTAGTGAATGGCAAATGTCACTCCATCCCTCCTCTGTCCCAGTACAACCTCTACGGCAAAATCTGAGGCATCCGTCATGATCTTGAATGAGAGAGACCAATCAGGCGGCCGAAGGACAGGAGCCTCAACAACTAGACTCTTGGGAGTCTCAAATGACGCAAGACACTTATCATGCACAATGAACTCGGTGTCTTTGGTCAGCAAATCAGTCAACGGTCAGGAAATCCTGCTGAAATCATGAATGAAGCATAGGTAAAAACCAATGTGCCCTAGAAAAGACCGTAACTGTCGCAAGTGGGACGGTGGCTGAGTTTCCTAATGATATCCACCTTGGTCGGATCAACCTCCATTCCCCTGTTGGAGATGATATGACCAAGCACCATCCCTTGAGTCACCATGAAGTGACTCTTCTCCCAGGATAATACAAGATGGACCTCAATGCACCGCTGAAGGACGCGGTCTAGGCAGTTAAGACAAGCATCAAACCCATCGCCATAGACCGAAAAGTCGTCCATGAACACCTCCAAGCACTCACCCACCATGTCCGAAAAGATGGACAACATGCACCTTTGGAATGTCACCGGAGTGTTACATAGACCAAAGGGCATCCGTCTGAAAGCATATGTCCCAAAGGGACATGTGAATGTGGTCTTGTACTGGTCTTCGGGCGCAATGGCCACCTGGTTTTAACCGGAGTACCCGTCAAGAAAGCAGTAGTGACTCTTCCCAGCTAGCCTCTCTATAATCTGATCAATAAAAGGCAGTGGGAAATGATCCTTCTTGGTGGCCTGGTTCAATCGTCTGTAGTCCATACAGACCCTCGACGAAGTGGGTACACAGGTAGCAATCTCCTCTCCAGACTCACTCACAATTGTAGTGATGCCCGTCTTCTTAGGCATCACATGTAATGGACTAACCCACTTGGAGTCAGAGATGGGGTAGATAAAATCGGCGCTCCACCATTTCGAGATTTCCTTCATGACAACCTCTCGAAGGTTCGGGTTCAGCCGCCGCTGGAACTCACACGATGGCTTGGCATCCTCTTCGAGATATATATGGTGGGAGCACATGGCCGGACTTATCTCCTGGAGATCATCTACATTCCATCCTATCGCCTTGCAGTTCTTTTCAAGAACCTCCATCAAACGAGATTCTTGCTCTCTAGTCAAATCTGCTGAGATAATGACTGGGTGCATCTCATGCTCGCCCGCAAGGAACCTATACTTCAGTGACTGCGGCAAGGGCTTCAGCTCTGGGCAACAGAGAGCTGGCAAATCTGGCCTCTGAAAAGTCTGAGTAAAAGGAACCAAATCTGCATGGGAGAAATCTCGCTGATCATGACAATCTAGTGAAGTCTGCTCTGCTGGTGTATCTATGCTCTGAATAGGATCAATCTCCAACCTAGCTGCAGGCTTTGTAGGAATCATACATGGAATCAACTCATCAAACTCTGCCCAATCAGTATCTGACTCCGAGCGATCTAAATCTAAATCAAAAGAAATATCAACTGCCTCGCTCTCCTGAACGCGATCTGCTGCCTCAAATGTGTCCTCTGCCAAGAATGCGCTCTCCAAGTTCTCCTCTGTTGGAATCTGGAAATCAGCGGGATCTGAGGGTGAGAGGATGGCTTGTAAAATGGGATCTGTCCAAGCGACGTCATCATCTGTGATCACAAAATCGCACTCCTGGTGAACGTCTCGCTCAGCCTCTGTCATCTGCTCTGAATCACTAAGCGGCTCTGAGCAAGCTGAATCGCACACTCTAGTCTCATCAATCGTCTCTATTTGTATACTCTCACCCTCAACACGAAAGTATATCTTCCCGCTATCATGATTGGACACTGCCTTGGTGATGGCCAAGAACGGGCATCATAGAATGATGGGGATATCGTTCACAGACTCAGGAATCTCCGTATCCAACACAACAAAGTCTACGGGGAACTTCAGGCCCTGAATTGTGATGACCACGTCCTTCAACAACCCCTTCAGCCTCTTGACAGATCGATCAGCAAATTGAAGGACCGTCCTGCTCTGTCGAAGAGGGCCAAACTCGAATTGGTCGAGTGAGGCATCCGGGAGTAGGTTGATAGAAGAGCCGCTATCTAATAGAGTCCGATCGAACCTCTGCTCATGTATGTGACATCTGACATAGGGAGCTCTTGCATCTGGCCTCTTGGCTGGCAGACGGTTTTGGATGGTGAAGCAGGTGGTATATGTGAGCACATGGATCTCTAAATGATGGTTCCTCCTCTTCCTGCGAATGGTGGTCTTCTCTTTAAGGTTCCTCTGGAAGAGGTAAATGTGCTCCAAGGCCTCCTGTAGAGTCAGCTGAATCTGGAATCTGTCTATCATCTGCTGGCTGAACCCTATCTGTTGAGATTTTTTTGGATTTTATTTTTTAGTCCCCTTAGCCAAGCAGAGTGCTTGAGGGAAGGGAATGGCTGGGCCCTCCTTAGATGGAGGGCTAGGATGGGGTCCCTGCTGCTGTGGTGAAACACAATCCATAGATATATCTCCAGGCATCGCAGATGGACTCACAAATAAAGAACCCTTTACTTTATTAGATTGTCCAGAATAGTCCCGAGAAACAAAAATAGATAGAAATGCAACAGGAATAGAATGGGTGGCCTCAGTACCACCCGCGCCATCTGGACTTGCGGCATCAACACCAAAATCTGGCTCAGCATCATCTCTGGTGGCATCAGAACCTCCTCCTAGATCTGGTGAAGTGACGACCTCAGTACTGTCAGCTGGATCTACATCCTTGGTGGCGTCAACACCACCGTCATCAACATCATCATGAGCGGCATCAGCACCACCCTCCTCCTCATCTGGCGCTCCTGAGTCCTCATGTGGTCGTTGCTCAGATGAGGCGCCGCCAGGTGGCATCCTACCGCTCCTAAGTGTAACAAAGTCAGCATCAAAAGTATATGCAGAAATATCACCAAGTGAGTCACTAGGAGTGGTAACCGCTGCAAACTCTACCTGCTCAGACTTCCTCTTCAGGTTGTTTGGATTCCGCTTGATCAGAGCGGGTATGGCGGCCTTGCCCTTCACTATCTCCCTCATTTCCTAACGGAACTCGTCCATCTCCTGCATGAATGTATCATGCCACTCGGAGATAAGGTGGGCTAAATCATCTAAAGTTGGATTCTCATAGGCGGGCCCATGAGAATTGGATGGGTGGCTTCTCTGAAAGTGAGGCTGCTGCTGCTGGGAAGGATGAGAGGGATACTGGTGAGAGAACTGCTGAGGCTGCTGCTTCTGCCTCCACGGCTGTCCCTGCTGATAGGGACGAGGACCTTGCTGGTAGTGTGGCTGTGGTTGTGGCTTTGGGAACTGGGGCTGCTGGTGCTGCTGGCTGTACTGGCCACCCTGAACTGGAGGCTGCTGTTGGGATGAGGCACCTCCCGTCGACCAACGGAATTCGAGATGGTCTCGTCAGATCCCAGGATTAGGTCGATCATACCAAATCCCGTTGACTTCCATCAACGGCTCCTGCTCGTAAGTGGGTGGAGGGAGAACTACCAGGGGTTGATCCGGCTGGTAGACCACCATCTGAGTGTGTGGAGACGGTGGTAGCTGGACATACTGCTGTTGATGTTGCTGCTGCTGCTGGAACGGCTCCACATATATGTGATGCACCTATTGGTAATGGGCGGAGGGCTGGGTCGAGCTGCTGTTGTTGTAGGGATCTGCCTGTGACCTGAGACGGGGCTGAGGAGCCGTCTGTGCCTCCTGGAGACATATGATCTGGGTCTTCAGGTCACTCAATGTCTGTGCCATCTGATCTATCTGAGACATGCCCTGGAACAGCTTTTTCTTTATGATCTCTATGCGGTCTAGCTTCTCGTTGATAATCCCCATATCGATGGCCGATGACACTGCCTGTGATGCGGCTGCTGACGATGTAGAAGGACCTGCATCGACCCGTGCTATCCTCTGATAGGACACGGCCTGTGGTATGGGCTTCCCCTATATATAGAGTCGGATCTGGGACATAACTATGTAATTCTCTGCCATCTCCTCATAGATGGCCCAGACCTGATCCTCATCCTTGGCAAAATAGGAACCCCCACATGATGTGTTCACTAGCCCCTACAACTCCAGTGTAAGGTCACAGAAGAAACTCTGGAAAGCTTGGGCTTGGATATGTCGTGATGGGGACACCGGTCAATGAGCTCTTTGAATCTGTCCCATGCCTCATGGAACTGCTCATTGGGAAAAATGGAGAAGTTGTTGATCAGGGCTCTGGCTGCATTCGTCCAACCGAGTGGATAGTACTTATTCAAGTACTCGTTCCGGAGCTGTTCCCATGATGTGACGTATCTCCCTAGGTGCTTCAGCCAGTTGGTTGCTTTGTCTACAAGGGAGAACGAAAAAGCCATCATCTTGATGGTATCCTTGTCCATGAGTCGATCGTGGACCGTGCAGGAGATCATCTCGAATTCTTGGAGATGGAGGTGCGTCTCTTCGACGGCAAGCTTGTGGAATCGGTGTAGTAGCTGGATGGTCTAAGACGGGAGCTTGAAATCTCCGAGAATGGCTGGCAGCTGAATCCATCTGTGGGTTAGAGTTGCACCAAGGCTGTGCAACTCTCTCATCGGACGTGCGGGTGCTGCTGGTTGTGCGGGCTCCCCAGGCTCTCCTCCCCCAGGAATGTCTCCTCCTCCACCGGCTCTGCGCTGCTCTCTATCTGCTCACATCTGCTCCATCTCTCGGCGCATATCCACCATGAAAGCCCCTTGGTCTCTGATCTGATGCTGCATGGTCTCCAGGGAGGCTAACAGGGTGTTGTTGATGGTACCTTGATCTAATACGTAGGTCTGGTTCCTGCTGGGTCCATCGGTGCGCTCCTCACTGCTGGCCATGGTCTCTGCAAAGGTAAAAGATCCAAACTCAGGTGCCGTCAAATTATCAAATGTCCGCTGCTGTCTCTGCTCGGGCACCTCCGGACTGGTAGATGGTGGTTGAGGGGGAACATGGTGGAGTCAGACTCGGGTTTGGAGAGCGGGTCTGGGCTCTCGCAAGCCAACCTAGATGAGCGGATCGGAGTGCTCGAAAGTGGTGCAACCAGAGGCTGCTTAAGGGACCTTCGGCCCATCATCGCGATGTAGCGAGTGAAGGCGGATGAGATCTGAAAAACACACAAGATCGAGAAAGAAAACCCCCAATTCACCTACTCATGCAGAGCTGATGACCATAAAGGTTCGGTCTTTTACCTTGTCGATTTTATTCAGGTGATCAAGCAGTCTTTCAGAGCGATTAAGCGAGCTGTTGGGAATCCAACGCTCTCAAGAGACTGTCCCGATTCCAAGGATAGATCTTTCCCAGCCAGTGCATGCCGCGAACCGTTTACCGGCTACCCGATCGATTCGCTCTGTTAAGGATATCGCATCCCACTTTACCGGAATCTGGAGCGATCCTCACTGAAGAACGACTAACCCGAAATCAGTAGTCTGAGGAGAGGTCGTATGTGGATCTAGCCTAGTGTGCGGGTCACTCTCTCGCTCATCCAAACCAAACAATGAGGGGATTGCTCTCCCAAGACTAATTTTTAAATGTGGTGTCTTTCAGGGTCAAGTGTGTTTTAGCAATCCCAATTTTATATAGTATTTTTCAAGCAAACAATGCCTAACAAATTTTCCGATTCTCCTGTTTATTTTAAGTCCAAAAACAACGGGAGAAGTCGAAAAAGCCGATGCACGGTCAAACACTATGATGCATGCAGAGTAAGAAATGCGTACCTGACTCCAGCTCTCTACATGCCGGGTGATCTGTGAATAAAATAAAAGACTGAAATAAAACTACCTATATGATGCAAGAAGAAATCGGCCTTAGACAAATAATTTCTACTCGAGAAGAACGATAGCTAACGAGTCAACAATAGGGGACGGGGTCCGGTCTCTGATGCCAATCGCTGTCCGCCACAACAGATCCTACCAATGCTGTATACAGCCTCTAGCGGCACATGACCCCTCAGGTGAACGAGTTGACCTTTTCTTTTGTGATTTAATTAATTAGGTCCACTTATCGATCTATAGGAACATGCAAGCAATTAGGGCTGGGGTCTTAATTACTTAGGTCACAATCAAGCCAAAAATCCTAAGTCTAAGGGCCAAAAACTTCGAGAATCAAAAATAAAAGAAAAATGAGATAAACACAAATCTGACGTAAAATCTACGGTGAGGTCCCCTGAGCACACCGGTGCTCGGCGAAACAGACCCCGAGATCAAGCCAAGTCCAAGTCTGAGTCCTATCCTGTATTATTACAATAATAGAACTGAAAATAAATCTAAGCTAAAACTAAAGCTAAAACTACTCCAAGAGTCCTGCTCCTCCTCTCCTACGCTCTCCTGAGGCTCGATGCAGAAACGAGCCGTCTCCGCATCACTCGGGTGCCTCGGCACTCCGAAGATAGACGCCCTCGCTCGTCGGGCCCTTGCAAGAAAGGGAAATAGAAACAGGTCAGGCCACAGTTATAAAAATAAAATAAAATAAAAAGAAATGAAATAATTGAAAAATGAAAACAAACAAAAAGAAATAAAATAAAAACAAAAACAAAAATAAAAAGAAAACAGATAAAGAAAAATAAAAAAGAAGAAAAAATAAAAACAAAGATGAAATAGGAAAACCGACTACTAAGCTGTGCTCCCCGGAAACGGCGCCATTATGATGACGTGCGGATGCAACTCGGGTTAAGGAATATCTCAGGTCGTTGTGACCCGAATCGCAAGGCGCAATCAATCAAGAAAAACAAACCAACAAATAAAGAAATAAAGCAATCAAAATGTGGCAAGCGGTCTTGCTAGTTTATTTTACCTGGTACAGCTACCAGGGTCGATCACAAGGAGCACGAAATGATGAATCTACAAAGTAGTCGGGAAACCACGAAAAGAAAGAAAGATGGTTGTTTTTAATTTTCAAAATTTTTTTATGATTTTTATAATAAGGAAAGGAATAAAGAAAAAAGCCAAAAATTACCTTCAAGCAATTATTTAAAGGATCAAAATATCTTAAAAATCCAAAACAAAAATGTTTTTGTGTTTTTAAATTATTAAAGTGTTTTTGTAAATTTTATGGGGTTTTTCTAATTTTTAATTAATTTTCTAAAAATCATAGAAGATCAGAAACAATAAACATTGTACAACTGGGATCTAAAGGCAAATTAAAATTATTTAAAATGTCTATAAAATCCTAACAATAATTTTATGTGAAACTAGAAAATAAAAGCTACCTACCGAAAAAGAAAACAATTTTTTTATTTTTTTATGAATTTTTTATGATTTTTATAAGATTTTTACTCTTTTTGAATTTTTATGAGTTTTATAAATGGGAACAAGGCAAAAATTGCACAGAAACTTAAACAGAACAACAAGTGATCAGAATTTTTTTTAGAATTTTTCAAGGTATTTTGATTTTTTTAGTTGATTTTCTAAAGCAACCACGAACAATTTTTAAGGTTTTTAAATTTTAGAAAATACCAAACGGAATCAAAAGACAACCAAAAATCACCAAAATTCTCACACTAACATGAGTTATGTATTAAAATTTCGTGATTTTTGGAGCAATTTTACTATTTAGTTAATCAAAGACAAAACACATAGCTCATAGGGACCAAAATGTAATAAAATAAGTCCCGGGACCAAACAATAACATGCGAGAAAAGCCTAGGGTCAACTCTGCAAATTTTCCATCAAAATCCACATATGTCATAAAACAACATTCACAGGGGCAAATTTGCAAATATAGAAAATAAAACTTCAGTCAATAAGAGTAAAGAAGTTCAAGGGACATAGTGCAAAAAACCCAGATAAACATGTGACGAAGCACGTGGGTCCTCATAGGCAGGATTAAAGTGTAAATATGAAAAACTAAAATTACTGGAATGCAAAATGGTCCCACAGTATATTTTATTTTACAGACTAAAATATAAGCTAAAAGAAACGCTAGAAAGAAAGTGCAATATACCCGTGGGCTGCATGTGAGAAGCGCGTGGGGGACAGGTGTAAGCTACTGGCAGGACGTGATCGTGCGGCTCTGCTCCTCTACAATGGTTGATCTGACGGTCAGGGAATGTTCCCTACATGTGGCGCAGATCTGTCAGATGGCGTCAGATCAATGGCCAAAAATCTACTCCGCTGGATGGCTCAGATGAGATCTGGAAGGCTGCTCCGCATCCAACAACATACATACTATATACATACTAAATAAATACCCCTAAGCAATATATACACCGTATACGTACTATATACACACTAAATAAAATCCAAAATATAAAACAAAATAAAAATACGTAGAAATACCTTATAACATACTATAGGCATTATTATAATAATTTTCTATTTTTAATAATTCAATTAAAAATTCTAAAAAATATAACAAACTTAAAAATACATAAAAACTATAAAAAACACCTTTAAAAATCCTATGAAAATTATAACTAGTATATTTTACCATATTTTACATATTAAACCAAAAACAAAATAAAATTTGAATATTAAACCAATAAAAAATCAAAGTACGCCAAAACTTCAAAAATTCACAACTAATTCAATAAAACTCGTATAAATACGTACAATATACTGTTTTGAAGGTATTTTCACCTATTTTCTAATAAAAATAAAATAAAAATATTTTCTATTTTCAAAATGATAAAAAATCTGTTTTCAAATAAAAACTAGTTTTCAACATTAAAAAAATCAAACAAAAATTATAAACATTTTCTAAAAATTAATTAAAAATCACAAAACACTTAAAACTCATAAACATTCCAAAATTAAAACCAAATATAAAAGTATAATCTATACCTATATCTTTATATAAGTATATTAAAACCACGAAACAATATCAAACTCATAAAATCAAATAAAAATTCAGGAAATTACATAAGAAAAATAAAATTTAAGAAACCAATAAAACCTTAGTTTTCTATAACTTTACCCAAGTTTCTAACAATTTGCCTCCCTGAGTTCGACACTCCCGTACTTATTGCTATACACATTAGTTTATGAGTATAAATAAAACAAATAATTTCTCTGTTAAAATCCACCTATTTGATTCAACGACCTTTTTATACTTTAGATCAGATGCGTTTTTCAGATGGCGCTGTTGCCGGGGAGGCAGGCTAGGGTAGACCATAAAAACCTTAGGTTTAGGGTTTTCTCCTTCACCTTTTTCGTCATCTAACTTTTATCAATTTTTTTTACTTCACGTCTTTTTGTTTCTGATTTGTGCAGCACAAGCTTTGAGATGCATAACTGAGAACTAGAGAGCCGATTTTATTTTCTTTATATTAACCTCTGTAAAAAGATTAAGGGCATTTGCCCGTTATTCTATTTTATAAAAGGGGAGTCGTAAGGGTATCCCGACTTGTACCTACCTCCCTTCTTCTTGGGGTCTGTTACACCAGGTGATGTGCACTTGGTGGAGCATGGCACCCACCGTGGCTTTTTCGCATCGTGATTTCTCGAAGTTTTTCGCAGCTTTTTCGTGGATAAGTGCTTGTCTAGATTTTTTCTTCATTTTTACTTTGTCTGCGCTTCCATAGGTAGATTTATGATTGCAACCTAGTTTTGTGCTTGTTCACCTAGTTTAAAAATAAGAAAAGAAAATCATTAGACGTTTTCTTGAAAAGATTCATAAAAAGTTATAATCCAAAAATAAAACAGGGACTACTAACTGATGAACCATGGTTTCATCATGTTAATTTTCCTATTTTAATCCCCTAGCTTAAATTAGTGTCAATAAAAGATAGATTAATTGTTGTATATATTCAATTCTTGAAATAAATTAAAAATATAAAAAATGACAAAACCAAAAAATGTAGTATTTTTATATCTTTAAAAACGCTCACAAAAATATTTCTCCCTTTGTTTGACCTCTTTTGCATTTTTTTGTCAACATGAAACTTGTAGTTCTCATCAAGATCTAAAACTTTTAGGTTTTGAGTTTTTCTAAATTCGACCTTCTTTTTCATGTTTTATGTTTGAATAACCTGGTTGGGCCACATGGCTTTCTCTGGTTGAGCCACGTGGCCCGTTGCCCTTGTGCTAGCCGCCCTTGTTCCCAGTCCTACGAACCTCCTGTACGCCCCCATCGCCGCTGCTCGTTCCATATCTAATCTCTGCCATTGATCGCCTCTTCAGATCACATCTGGAGCGTCCATGCGCGCTCGTCCCTCGACCGTTGGATTATTAGATACAACAAGCATCACGCCTCATCCACATCCCTTGGATACGACCCAATCGATTAGATCCGAGCCGCTCCTTCGCGCCCTCCTCTCGGCCGTTGGATCGCAAGATCCAACAACTATGAGATCGTCTTCCACCTCCCATGCCCCCTTCTCTCCCATGTTCTCCACTACGCACACCTTTCCGCCTTCCCATTTTCGTCACCTTCTCAACATCCCCATCGTCTCCATGATTAGGCCCAGTCAAAGCCCGTTGCTCCGTCTTCCTCGCGAGTCCCTTAGCTGACTACGCCCCTCTCCTCCCAGATTCCTATCTCAACTGCAAATCACCTCCTTCACCATCGGTAACCTCGAAACCTCCCCTACAAATACGTTGTCACCACCCCAAGTTTACGTCGTCCACCATTACGCGGGCCTTGGCCCAGCGTCTCTCCGCATCCCCGTGACAGGGGGAGGTCGGACCGACGATGCCATGATGACAAAGGCTCCAGTGATGACCCCTGGCCATGGTAGGCCATGCTCCCAACCGTATAACATCGGCAAGCTGCTCCCCATGGCAAGGGGAGTCTAGCGTTGATCAGAGCACCACCGGTGCTCAGCCCAAGCCGCCCCATGTCCGCCAAATCTCCAGGTAAGCTCCTTATGCATATTCAATGTGTTTTTCCTATTTAATTAGATTCACGCACACCTTTTCATCACTAACCCACCCTTGCATGAGTTTACTCGCACTTCCCTCACCTTCGCAGCATGTCTCACTCGCCTTCTCCCCTTCTCCATCGCCTGAACACCTCTGACCCAACTCCTCTCCAGTTCGCCGGTGTCCCATTACTCCACTTGCACGAGACTCTACTTCACCCACACTCATTCCACACACACACTCTTCAGCTACAGACTGATGTTTGTAGGTATTTTCGTCATTGGTCAAAGTCTTCACCTGAGCTCATTCCTCAAGCTTCGTTTCTGGCGTACGGGCGTCACCAACCTCCTCCAGGAGCTCCAGCATCTTCCCCGAGCTTCGATGACAGCCTCAAACCCTCCAAGGACCTCCACAGAGTTGTGTCATGCATAAATGACGGCGATGGAACTCGCGCAGCTTCGCCGGAGGCCTAATCACGCCGATGTCCAGCGGAGGAGGCTAGGAGGCTCGGGTGATCCAAGCCAGAGCGAGAAGCGCTAGATATCGCCATGTGGCCCGAGCCTCGCCCCGAGCCTACACCTCCATCTGAGCCTAGCCCCACATGCCTTGGTCACGTGAGGGCTGAGCAAATTGTAGGGGGCCCTGCCAATTTCTTTAAATTACAAACAGGTCTAATGAGCACATGGCAAGCATGTACGCCTGGGGCTAATTGCATTCAAGCCCCCTCAAGGTTTTAATAATTGCAATTTAGTCATAGTACGTGTGGGAAAATTATAGGGAAGACCCCGTGACTTATTTTAATTACTTTTAAGTCCTTTTTAAGGACTTATTTGTATTTATCTATTTATTTTGAAGTTTTTCTTGCGTTTATGCCCCTGAACTCTTTTGTGAAAATCTTGAGCATGCAATTTCCGTTTTAGTTGATTTCGGTTTTTTCAAAGCTTGTTTCATTGTCTATTTGATGGCATGAATTTTTTTCTGATGTGACACTTAGAATCTAGATGATTAATTCTAATCATATGATGTCACCTGCCTACTTATTGTGATGCTATTGATTAATTTGTCAATGAAGTTTGCTTCGTAAATTGATTCTGAAATTGATCACAGATTAATTGCTCATTGATTCTATCTAATTAGGGCATATTTGCAAAACTTTACACTTGCATTACATTACATTTTAAAAATCAAATAAAAAGTGTCTGCATGTGTGTACCTCATCTGCATTACTTGTCCTTGTGTGTCTTTCTGCATTTGACCTATGAGTTCTTAATTCATCACTTATTCTGAGTAATAAGAGTCTAAAAACATACTTAAGAGGCTCCTGTCCCTGAGTTCGACCTTGGGCTTGCCCAAGTAAATAAATTTGACTACTTGTATTTAAATTGATAGATTAATCAAAACAGTTTTTGATCTATCCGATTTTGTCGACTACAACGATCTTCGAGTGTTAATTCCGCACTATTAAAGGGACGAATTTCGGATTCATCACATGGCACCGTTGCTGGGGACACATCTCATCTTTCATTTTGTTTAGATTTTTATTATCTGATTAAGTGATACTTTTTAACTTATAGGTCAAGTTGTTCATTTCGCATGCTTTGATAATTCTCTGAATATATATATATATATATATATATATATATATCTAATATTTGCTTTTGTGGCACGATCCCTTAGTGATTAAGGAGGTAAGGATCAAGAGCTCCTGATATGAGGAGCAGCAGAAGCAACCATTGGAGAAATTAAAGAGATTTAATGTCTCTTGCATTTTTCATGCATTTCGTGTAAATAATCGTATTTACATTGGTCTTCATTTGAAGAATCGCAATTTGAACGAAGGCAATTATGGTTGTGTAGGGCTTGCCCCACTTGAGTGTCAACTTAAGATCAGGCACGCAACTCTCCAAGCTATTTTTCTTTCATATAATATGTATTTGATCGTAGGTAGGACACCCATTAATTTGAGATGCACATAGACATCGCTTCACTTCGCCAAAATTAAATATGTTCTTTCCCTCTTATAGAAGCATGCTAGGTGCGGTTTTTATCAACTTGCATACATTCAGTATTTTGTTTTAATTCAGTCTTGTTTTTCATGAAGATAGTTACATGCACTACAAGTTTTTCTCTTAGCATAGATCATGATTTATCGTATGCATCAACTTTTTCTCGACATCCCTTCCTAGATTTATCACATAGGATTAAATGGAAATTGGGAATGGTTGGTAGATAACGATTGCTTGATTTATTTTCTCATTAAATTAGTGATAACCTTAAAGCTAAAATTTGGGACTGATAATGCAAGTTGACCAATAAAATGGAGTAAAATCATGTATTGGGAGAGCAACACCCTTTTACGTAGGATATTTTTGATTTGACATGTCATTAATCCTTGCATAAATTAGAATGAATTTGCTTTTATCACCAATAAAAATGCCAACATAAATAACCAACATTTGTTGGTTTCATGGGTGAGTTAGTGAATCTAGGGTGTTGCTTGGTTGACTGGGCCTTGTTTGTTTTCGACACCCTCCCGTAGACCCTAGGCACTCCATTCATCTCCATAGATTCATTCCTTCATGTGTACATCCATCCTAACCTCTCTGTTCTCATCAGGTCTCCCAAACTTCATTTATCCATCTTTGAACTTACGCTATTCTCAGCCTAAGTATAGGGGGGACATGAGTCCCCGTAAATTCTTGACTCATTTACCCTTCTCTCCGATAGTTAGGTTATTCTTAACATAAGTATAGGGGACGTCCTCCTTAGTTCCAGTATCTTTTCTTATATCTTAACTTGAGCTATAGCTTTGTATCACTTAATACTATGAGGACATAGCATAAGTATAGGAGGGTATACAATATATATGTACCATAGCCATAGCTTTATTTTTGAAAATTTTGAAAAAATTAAAATTTTTTGGCCTAGAGTATAAATTTTCTTGAACTAAGTTGGATAGAATCTTTTCATGATTTAAAATTTTTTTACTATGTTACAATATTTTGAAGAAAATATTTTGAAAAAATGGTTTGAAAAATGAGTTTTACTTGTTTTGAAAAATCTTTTGAATAATATTTGAAAATCATTATATATGTGACATTGTTTTTAAAATCTTTACAAAAAGAGGGTTTAAGTGAGACTAATTTGTGTTTGTCAATATTCTTTCCAAAAAAAAGAAAAAAAGAAAAAAATGAAGAAAATTGATGAAGGAGTTGGTTTAATCCCTGACACTTCCACATTTACACAAGATTAGTGATGTTCAAGAACACTTGGTTTGCGAGGTCATGAGATTTTGAGTTAACAAACCTTAGTCATCAGGGTCTTGTGACTTAATTTTCTACATTTCCCTAATCTGAAAGATTTACGTACTATATTGTATGCTTAATCTCTACCTTAAAGAATATAATTAACACTTCACATGCACGATTGTAGTTGTGATGACATAAGTTGAAATTTCATTTGAGGGGCTGGGATGAGGGATTTGAGTTTGGACTCGATTTAATGATGCTCGAGGATGGGATAAAATCATCGAAGGATTCATGAAACCTGTGTCAGCATATTCAACCAGTATGAGAACATTGTTCTTGTACTATATCTCGACATTTACCTATGTGATAGGGTGTGATAAAAAATAAAAAATGTAGATGAATCCTCATTCATCACTCTTTATTCTTTTATTTTAGCTAAAACCTTTGCAAAACACCATGTATATGTTTGTAAATAAAATAAATTATCAAAAAACATGCATTGTGTAAATACTCATAATTAGCATGTATTTTGTGCAAAAATAAAAGAATAAAGAAATAAAGAAAAAGAGGGAAATATTTAGAATAAATATTGAGTGCCTGAACCCAAGGGGCTCAACATGGGCCTGACCGCAAAATAAAATAAGCAGAGAGAGAGATCGGGTAACTCAGCCTTGTACATAACCCCCCCTCTTAGTGTAAATATTTTAATTTCTAAAAATAAAATTATTTATGTGTTCCCCATATTTTATATATATTTATAAAAATAAAATAAAAATAAGAAAAATAAAAATAAAACAAAAATGATTTCTCTCTCATCAGTGTATATATACCATGTATATAAAATAAAAAAACATATTTATTTTACCCTTGTAAATAATTAATAAAAATCATTATATATTCCAAATTTTATGATGTAAATAAATAAAATATAAAATTGGAATAATTGTACATAAATAAAATAGTAAAAATAAAATTCAAAAATACATAGGTATATATACCTGTATATAATAATAATATAATGTAAATACATAATTTATTTTTCAAAAAAATAAATAAAAATCAATACAAAATACTTTGAAAATAAATAAACATTTTTCATTTTGTAAATATTTTTAAATAAAGTCATTTTCTATTTTATTTTGATTTTCCAAATCTTTTTCCAATGCAATTTTTCCATTGGTCCACGGGGGATTGTTGACCCCCGGTCAACTCTCCCCCTAGACCACAAGCACCGCGGATCTTGGCTCCAACCTGATTTCTCCATTTTTTCACGCCTCGATCCGCCAACCATTTCCTTAAACCCCAGGCCCCGATTATTCACGTTACATCTCTGATCCACGCCCGCCATTATTCCTAGGGATCCGTGCACCACATTTGCTTGCCCGACTCCATTCTTGCCGGACCCCTACCAGCATAACGCCTCGCCTCCTCCCGTCATTTCACGTACCTTCGGCCACCGTTTCAGACACCTATGACCTCCACCTTCTTGCATTGAGTGACGACAATCCATAGAAGGTGTTGCAGCAAGGATTGAAGCGCCCTAGACCTAAGTCCGGTGGTCATCGCCGCCGTGCTCCGCCCATCGGAGCTCGAGCCTCTAAAGATGTCACTCCATTGAAGCAAGGACTCTAGGAGGTCACCCACCTCCAGCACAGACGTCTGCGATCATCAGGTAACCTCGACATCACTTAGATTATCTTCAATTCCCAGTTTTGTATTTTGTGCCGCCGGCCGATTCCGACCGACCCACTCCGCTCCGATCACCCTTTCGACCATCCGGCCATCGTATCACCTCCGCTAGACTTCTCAGCACCTTCTCTGCACCTCCGATCATCCTGGTTTGCCCCAGAACCAGGAGTTAGGTTCTCCTCCGCCGTTGCCTCATCGGAGATCCACGCTCAGCCCCATATGTTCACCCACTTCGCCCATAACCGGGTCGAGGCAGTTTGCCCTCGACCCCTCTTTCTTTCTGTGCAGGAGTGAAGTCCTAAGAACCTCATCTGGAGGTCCGAACACTCAAGCACAGGTGCTCCAGGTCTTGAGAGTCGCCGGGGTGTCCAGGACCTCTCAGCCCCATCGGAGTACGCCATCAGCTGCGGACCACCTCCAGGAGCGTTTCGCCCATCAGAGCAGCACCGGAGAGGCCCCTGGGAGCGCGTATTGACCGGACGAACTTCGTCGGCATCCATCTCATCCGGGATCCTTCTCCGCCGTCCGAAAGAGTTCCCGCTCCAGTTCTGATCGTAGCCATTCATTTGCGAGAGGTCTCCACCGTCCGATCCATCTGGAATTCGATCCAGGACGCCCATCGTCGAAGGGGTACCAGCCGTTCTCCACCGTCCCATCACACATGGACCCCTTGCCACCATTAGATCATTAATAACGAGGGTAAATATCACTTAGGCCCTCTTCAGTTTTGCATTTATTTTCAAGTCCTGTAAATATTTGTGTCAGTTGTTTTTAATTTGGACAATTTGCACCTAGGACCTTAGGTCTTTAATATTTGCAATTTAGTCCTTCCTATTGTGGTGCACGTGCTTCGACACGTGATCTGTGGAACTTATTGCATTATTTATCCTATAGTTCTGAGTTGATACTGTTTATATTTTTATAAATAGGAATTATATTTTAGTCCCTGTGAATGTGAATCACTGTGTGCCGTGTGCTTGTTTGGACTTTTTGCAACTTGGGTCCTGTGGTTTTTACACGTGTTACCCATTGGCCCGGGAACTTAGTTTTTCTTACACTTTGGTCATTGTGTATCTTTTATTGGTTGAATAAAATATCAAATAAAATCCAAATCTTGTGAAATTTGGACACGTGGCCCTTGCCACTATGTAACAATTTCACAATTTTTTGGGATATTTTTGTTGCTTTTTGTTATTTTAAAAAAAATCAAAAACCTTCTTTTTTATTACTGTTTGGTTTATAAAATCAATTAAAAATATAAAATCTCATCTAAATATTCTAAAAAAATTAGGACTTGTTTGTTTTACTGTTTACTTGCTTCAGACCAATTTTCATCTTATTTGGATTCATAAACCCCCCCCAAAAAAATATAAAACACCAAAAACCTTATAAAAATCATAAAAATTCTAAAAAATTCAAAAAAATGCAATTTTGGTTTCTGTAGCTTAGTTTTTATTTCTATTTTTCATAAAAATTACTTTAGATTTTTAAAGGCTAATTAGATATTTTTAATTAGCCTTTCAAGTCTGGCTGCACATTGTTTCTAATTTTTAGCCTTTTTCTTTTTTTTATAAAATCGACAAAAAATTATAAAATTCTGGAAAAATTAACAAAACACTTAAAGATATATAAAACACAAAAAAAATTATTTAAATTTTCTGAGTTATTTTGGAGTTTTTTTATAAATTGTGCTTTGTGTGCTTTTTGTTTTCTTTTTACATTTTCTTTATAATTAAAAATACAAAAAAAATTAAAATTCATAAAATCCACCAAAAATACCTTTTTTATTTTGTTTTATTTTTTGACTACTTCGTAGGCCGATTCGGCCAACCCGTGCTCCTTGAGTTCGACCCTGGTCGCTATACCAAGTTAAATAAATAGCGAAGACCACTGTTCGTGCTTTCTTGATTTATTTCTGATTTGTGGTCTGATTTTCTTGTTGATCTATCTTCGAGATCCGGGTCGCAATGACCCGTGTTTTTATACCTTCACCCGGGTCTTCGTGATTTATTCGGTCATCATCAGTGTGCGCTAACTCTTGGTAAAAGTAGTGGAGCAAGCCAAAAAGCAAAGAAAATAAAATAAAAAATAAAAGCTCTCACCCTACAAAGTCAAATATCAAAGAGCTTCCACCAAAGGCGAGCGCTCCCAACCTTTTTAAAGTGTCCACTTGGACCACCACTCTTAGGACCAGGTGTCGGGCTTGCACAAAAAAAGGCTTTGTATCGTAAATGTTACAAGTTTGGGTGTAGAAGGTATATTAGATACTAAAAAAAGGCATACCCCAGTGTACTCTCAGGAAAACAAGTGCAGACGACTCTACTTCTCTTGACAGACATACTGATCAACAACACAAAAATATATGTTGAGTTAGTAAGGCACTCGAGAGAATCCTTGTTCCAATGAGAGGGAGAGAAGAAATGACATAATCTTACACCCTCCTTCAACTGGCCTGCCACCTACATTTCTGAGTCTGACAACTAAAGAGACGGTGGGTTGAATGCAATATTTTATTTATTCCCTAGTGTTGAGTATTGGGTTCTTAAGAAAGTCTCTTGGACTGGAACCTCGGGTGAAGTTGTAACTCTACTCTTGTGACTGCGGTCAACACTTAATATCATATCCTTATTATATATGTAAATAGAGAGAGTATGAGAATTAGAGAAATTGTATGCCTCTTGACTAAAGCCTGGTTCAGCTTTGAAATTTTGGTCTATTAAACCGAGAGTTCTTGAACTGATCAAGTCTTGAATTCACTTGCACAATCAGGGTTAATCCAACTCATTCATGCTTGAGATGCTCGAGGATGAGCATAGTCTAAGTATAGGGGGATGATGAACCTCGGTTTCATCATGTTAATTTTTCTATATTAACCCCGCGCTTAAATTAGTGTCAATAAAAGTCAGATTAATTGTTGTATATATCTGAGTCTTGAAATAAATTAAAAATACAAAAAAATGGCAAAACCAAAAAAATCGGTGTTTTTATATATTTAAAAACACTCACAAAAATATTTCTCCCTTTGTTTGACCTCTTTTGCATTTTTGGTCAACATGAAACTTGTAGATCTCATCAAGATCTACAACATTCATGTTTTGGGTTTTATTTCCAAATCCGGCCTCCTTCTTCTTCTTTTTACGTTTTATGTTTGAATAACCTAATTGGGCCATGTGGCTTTCTATGGTTGAGCCACGTGGCCCGTTGCCTTTGTACCAGCCACCCTTGCTCCCAGCCCTACGATCCTCCTGCGCACCGCCATCACCGCCGCTCGTTCCATATCCAATATCTGCCCTTGATCACCTCTTCAGATCACATCTGGAGCATCCATGCACGCTCATCCCTCGATCGTTGGATTATTAGATCCAACGAACATCGTGCCTCGTCCATAGCCCTTGGATGCGGCTCGATCGATTAGATCCGGGCCGCTCCCTCGAGCCCTCCTCTCGATCGTTGGATTGGAAGATCCAATGGCTACGAGATCGTCTTCCACCTCCCACGCCCCCTTCTCTCCCACGTTCTCCACTACACTAACCTTGCCCCCTTCCCATTTCTGTCACCTCCTCAACACCCCCTCGTCTCCATGATTAGGCCCAGTCAAAGCCCGCTCCTCCGTCTTCCTCGCGGGTCCCTTAGCTGACTGTGCCCCTCTCTTCCCCGCTCCCTATCTCAACCGCAAACCACCTCCTCCACCACCGGGAACCTCAAAACCTCCCCTTCAAATACGCCGTCGCCACCCCAAATTTACGTCATACACCTTTACGTGGGCCTTGGCCCAACATCTCTCTACCTCCTCATGACAGGGGGAGGCTGGATCGCTGACGCCACAACGACCAAGGCTCCGGTGGTGACCCCTGGCCATGGTAGGCCTTGCCCCCAGTTGTAGAACACTGGCAAGCTACTCCCCATGGCCGAGGGAGTCCAACGATGACTAGAGCTCCACCGGTGCTAAGCCCAAGCCTCCCCGCATCTGCAAAATCTCCAGGTAAGATCTTTATGCTTTTTCACTATGTTTCTTCTATTTAATTAGATTCACACACACCATTTCATCACTAACCCACCCTCACATGAGTTTCCTCGCATTTCGCTAACCTTCACGACACATCTCACTCGCCTTCTCCCCTTCTCCATCACCTTAACACCTTCGACCCAACTCCTTTCCAGTTCATCGGAGAGGGAGATTCGGTCTCCCATTCCTCCACTCGTACGAGACCCCATTTAACCCACACTCATTTCACACACGCATGCTTCGGATAAGGACTAATGTTTGCATGTACTCTCATCATTGGTCGAAGTCTTCGCCAGAGCTCATTCCTCAAGCTTCGTCCCCGCCGTATGGGCATCGACAACCTCCTGTAGAAGCTCCAACATCTTCCCCGAGCTTCGATGATGGCCTCAGACCCTACAGGGACCTCCACGGAGTTGTGTCATGCACAAATGACAATGGCAGAGCTTGCGCAGCTTCGCGGGAGGTCTAATCGGGTCGCTGTCCAGTGGAGGAGGAGGCAACTCCAGATTGTACATGTGTCCTTGGATGGCACCCTCCCGGTGCTCATCCAAGGACCTACATTCAACCACGTTGATGATCCAAAGCTAGGAGGCTCGGGTGATCCAAGCCAGAGCAAGAAGCGCCAGATCTCACCATGTGGCCCGAGCCTGTGCCTCCATCCGAGCCTAGCCCCACGTGCCTTGGTCACGTGAGGGCTGTGCAAATTGCTGGGGCCCCTGCTAATTTCTCCAAATTATAAATAGGTCTAGTGAGCACGTGACGAGCATACACACCTTGGGATTATTGCATTTAAGCCCCTCCGAGTCCTGAACTCTTTTGTGAATATCTTGAGCATGCGATTTCCGCTTTGGTCGATTTCAGTTTTGTTTCGAAGCTTGTTTCATTATCTATCTGATGGCATGAATTGTTTCCTGACGTGACACTTAGAATCCAAATGATTCATTCTAATCATATAATGTCACCTGCCTACTCATTGTGATGCTATTGATTAATTTGTCAATGAAGTTTTCTTCGTAAATTGATTTTGGTATTTAATCATATATTAATTGTTCATTGATTCTATCTAATTAGGGCATATTTGCATAAATTTACACTTGCATCACATTGCATTTTAAAAATCAAATAAAAAGTGTCAGCATGTGTCAACCTCATCTGCATCACTTGTCCTTGTGTGTCTTTCTGCATTTTGATCTATGAGTTCTTAATGCATCACTTATTTTGAGTAATAAGAGTCTAAATAGTTACTTAAGAGGCTCGTGTCTCTGAGTTTGACCTTGGGCTTGCCCAAGTAAATAAATTCGACCGCTTGTATTTAAATTGATAGATTAATCAAAGCAATTTTTGATCGATCCAATTTTGCCCGACTGCAACAAGATTCAAGTGTTAATTCCACACTATTAAAGGGCCGAATTTTGGATTCGGCACTAACAATATCCGACTCTAAAAATAATTGTAATGGACTCCACATGTTTTGGGAGAGCAATCACCAACGAATGACTAGCAGGTACTTTCCATAGTCGTGAGTGAGGGACGACCCATAAGGTTAGCGCCTAAGCTCGAATTTTTTGGAAGACTACTGATATGATAGTTGGTTGCCGTACTCTTCAGTGAGGACTCTCGGGTAGCCGAAAACGGTATGGGTTTCCTTAGAAGAGTGGGAGGTTTAGAGGACATTGCGTAAGGCTCTGTCCTCCAGTAAAACGGGTAGCCAGAAACAATCCATTACTTACTCCCATACTAGTTGAATGTAGATGATTAGCTATTCAGAATCGGGATAGTTTTTCGAGAAGTTCAGGCACCTATCAGCTCACGTAATTTGTGAAAAGATTTGCTTTGCCAATTAACCTTAAAACTACAAAGATTAACGATCGAACTTTCACGGCCATCACCTGGTTGAGTTGGTGAATCAGGGGTATTCCTTTGTGTTTATTTTTGCAGTCTGAGTATTATCTTTCAGATTTTTAGATGCTAACTATCTATCTTATCAAGATGATGGATAGGCGATCACTTCGGTCAACTCTGATCGATCCTCTCTTTCATGCAACTGCCCATCCATCTAGGTTGGTTCGGGATGTCCCTCTTGTTAGCAATGTGAGCCCGAGGTGAACCATTCCCGCAATAAATGTTATTGTAATAAATGATTTATCAATAAAAGTTATTGATTATGTTTCACTCCCTTTCTGAGATTGATTGAATGAATGCACTATAAGGTCCCTCTGTACAATAAAGGTTATGTACCGTGGCCAACTTAATAATCATACCGTTGTTGATTCATTGAATGAATCGTAGAGGCTGATGCTTGGATGAATATCTAAGGAGTTATATAGAGGACTCATCAAGCATCATCAAATGATTGTCAAGTGATGATCTCCAACCTGAGTAGAGATGGCAATCCTTCCTCATTAGGCTGATATCTGATCGACCTCTAGATGCAGGTCCTCTACATGGGAATAGTGATTCAGAGGTATCAGATTAGTTGAGTCAATGGGTTGACTTAACGAGATCGAGATAACCAAAGTCCTATGTTGAATACTGTCACAGCATAGGCACACATCCTCTGACCAGAGACAGATGTGTTGCCATATGTCTGAGTGTGTACATTTGGCAGACCAATAGGTTGATGACCTAACCACGATCTATACACCGGCGAGCTGGTGTGCATGTAAAGACATATGAGTAATGCGATCTCACAAAGGGATCATACAGGTTCACTTGTGAATCGAGAGACATGAACTCACTCATGAGGTATTCAGACTGATCAATCCATGCATGGTCGTCATGCTTTGGAAGCATGACATGAATTTGAAGGTGAGACATATGCTTTGTGAAAGCATATGATCTATACCAAATCCCAAATGACCAAGAATGAGAAGCTTAGTGATCAAGCCCTGAAGATGACAGTGTAAAAATGATCTATATCTTCAGGATGATCATAGGTCTTCCAGTATGCAGGATGTACAAGTGTTGGGAATACCTGAGGGTGATGTGATCATAAACGATTGTATAACCATGACGCTTCCATTCCGAGGGAGTGATGAAACAGGTCTGGATTTTAGTGACTCCTCTCAGTAGAGAAGTGACCTAATCGTAGTCCTTGTATTGGACATTGATCTGAATGAGATTCAGATGCTATGAGAAGATTAGGTTTACGGCCTTGACTTAATTAAGCATCTATGGGAGGCCCATGAGATTTGGATTTGAGATGTGATCTTAATATCCAAGTCACTATGCATGGAACAATACAATCGCCATGTCCTTATCTCCAAGAATCTGAGGAGAAATCGCATTATTCTTGAAAGGGTTCAAGAATAATTCCATAGATCTAAGCATTGAGAAATTGATAATTAAATGTGATTTAATTAATTTGATGTGTGTGGAAATTATACAATATAATTAAATGTGATTTAATTATTGTGGATAAGTATAATATGGATAGCAATATCTAATTATTAATAATATATTATAAATGTGATTTATAATGTATTAGAGAGAGCTGATTCTAATTAATATTTGTTGATTAATTATTAATATGTATTGGATACACATTCTGTAATTAATTGAAAATGTAAATTATATTTTGTTTTGGGTTGTGAATGTGATTCAAAATTTTCCAATGGTAAGATTGCAATATTCTCAAAATTAATTATGAATTATTTTTGGAAAATAAATCACAACAAAAGTTGTTGGATTAAATAAAGGAGATTTCCATGGAGATATGCAATCTCATGAGATTGCTCCCACTTGTAATCAAGTGGACGTCCACCATAACCGATATGGAAATTGGTGGCCGTCCACCATGATACATGGGGAGGCAATCTCCATGTTGGTAATCTCCCTTTTTTGATTGGTTTAATTTTAGGATTGATGTATATTTGATTTGTCAAATATATTTGATCTAAATTAAATCATAAGTTGTTGGTTTTTACCAACAACAATCTTGACCATTGGATTAGACATAAATCAATCTCATCCATTGATTTTATATGTCCCATGCATTGAGATCTATGGATCCCAAACCCTATAAATAGAGAGGCATACCATGCTCTCTTGGTTATGCTTTTGAAGCACATCTCTCTCTCTCTCTCTTTCTTCTACATTACAACATCTCTCCTCTCTCCTTGGTGGTCGTCCACAAAACCCTAGAGGAGTATAACCATCTCCGTCTTCTTGGAGTGCTACGCTTGCGAAGAAGACATTCGATCTCGTACGACGAGATCAGGAGTTCCACTTGCTTGGATCAACTCATTGGATTGCGAGGATCACATGACTCATCCCCGCGCTCGCAAGCTTTTTCTCTGACGATCGGACTTGAGACAAGAGGTCTCTTTTCATAGAGACTCGATCAAACATGCTTCAAGAGGTATTCCTTTATACTTGGTGTGGTTATAGATGAAACGATCTGAGAATCGTTCTTGGATCATGTGATTTCATCGCATGAAAAAAATTTTAAATTCCGCTGCTTAGAACAACTAGTGCGACTAGTCGTTCATCGTCGTATTTGATACGATGCTCAAGCTTCTGTGATGAACTTGAGTATTAAACCTTATCTTCAAGTGGTATCAGAGCCTTAGGTCGAAGGTTTTGGATACGATCTGCAAACCTAGGACGACTTGGGTTCGTAGAGGTCGCGAATGTTTTTGTCGCATTTGATTTTCGCACTTCTGTTTAGTGAACAAATTCGGCCCTGTTTAAATTGTTTAAATACGAACTAATCACTTGGATTTTGTTCCCCATTAAATAAGGAAACAATAGGATATGATTTTACGTAATTTGGATTCCGTTTGCTCGAGATATTGGGTTTTTAATGAACATGTATTCACTGTTGCGGGAACTGCAAATCTTAACACGATTAATGAGTTAATTACTGTTTTGATCTACCTCGAAATGCGTGAAATATCACTTAGGTTCTTTCCTAAATCAAATTAGCAATCTTTGAAATTGATTTTGTCTAATTTGGATTTAAATTGATTGAGATATGTTAATTTTAGTAAGTAGGGGTCACTGCTGAAATTACTGTCCTAATCAAGAACCATGTGATTGTCAATTAGAGAAATTAATTGTTAATTTCATGAAATAATTATGGAAAATATTTGAGAAATATTTAATGATAATTATTTCCTTAATTGACTTTGCCTCAACCAATAAATTGATTAGATTTTATCTAGATCATAATTGGAAACACAATCATCAAACTCCTTCCTTGAATATGATTGGGAATTTGTCTAGTAAATTTCCTTATAATCAAAAATATTTTGCTTATTACTATATGGTATAATTTTGGTTGAAAAATATATGATCATCTCAAGTACAAAGTGATTGACTCGGTATTATTTTTTCCCGAGGCGGATATGGTGTCTAGTCAGGGATCGCTGGGGTAGCGGGTCGCACCGGTTGCGGTCTGTCCCATTCCCGCCGGTACTGGCCATGACAACGGGTAGGGAACGAATGATGCCTGAGAGATCATGATGTATTTTTCTAATTATTAAAATTTGAATTAATACGTATTTTGAGATAATACCATATATTCAAGTAAAAAATCAAGTTTGTTGATTGAATTGGATTGAAAATTAATTTAATATGATTAAGTTAGTTATATCCAATTAAAAACATTCTATTATGAATAGATGTGTATTTACCTTGGAAGAATTAGTTATGTGAATATGATTCATGATAATTAATTAAAATTTGAATATGAGATGAAGGATCACATAAGTGACATCCATGGTCTCCCGTCAAGACGAAGGGTTCCGTCGCCAGATATTGTATGTGGGAGACACCTGTCCGAAGTGACAGCTCCTGCATACCATCCATTTGGATCGGGCTCGTTGCTTCTCGAAAGAGTAAGGACGTATGCGTAGTGATCCCAATATCGGGTCCTCATATTATTGGGGCGATATTGGATTGCACATTGCGAGTTGTATTTCTGTTGACGGTTGGTTCAATTAATTAGGTCAACATCAACTTAGGGGTGGTGGGCCTGGGTATTAAAGACCGAATTGGGAAATGCAAGTTGGACTTGCAAGGCGGAATGTGTTCCCGCTTCTTTTTATCGAAGTCATAGGTTCTCATATTATTGGGATATGACAACGATAAAGAGGAGATCCCATATAGCAATAAGTATATCTCTTACTTTGAAAAGTGGTTAAGGGAATAAACTTTCAAAGTTGACAGAGCAAGAATAATTTGATTTAAAATGCCTTAATCAAATATCATAAATTGAATATATGATTATATGTTCTAATATAGTGCATTCTTAATTTCAGAAAATGAAGTCCATGAACCCACTAAGCGAGCTTCTGGAGGTCAACCAGTTGACCAGACTGAATTACTCAGATTGGATCCGTAATTTGGAGCTTGTTCTCTCGGCTGAGCGCATAAGTTATGTGTTCTCAGAAGACCAGCATGAAAGCCCTAAAACGAATGAATAAAAGGCATACAATGACAAGTATGATGAAGATAATGTCTTGGCTAGATGCTATATCCTGGGTTCTCTCTCCAATGTTCTTCAGAAACAACATGTGGAGATGAGCACATGCCAGGAAATAATGCAGAATCTGAAAGATATGTTTTGTGACATTAACCGCACTCAGCGAAATAACGTTATAAAAGAACTCGTTCACTGTAAGATGCAGGAAGGAACGTCAGTCCGTGAACATGTACTCAAAATGTTTAGGTACTTATCGGAGCTAGAAACTCTTGGGGCAAACATGGATGCAGACATGCAATCTGATTTCATTCTGCTGTCTTTGCCCAAGTCTTTCAATGACTTTGTGGTTTCATTCCACATGAACAAGCTGGAATTGACAAACGCTGGACTTCTTGCTGCATTAAAGTCTGCAGAAGACGTAATGAAGAAAGATGGTCCCGTTGGCAGTGCAATGGTTGCACAGGTCAGAGGGAAGTGCGGTCAGAAGCAAGGTTCTCAGAAGGGCCCATCCCAGAAGAGAAAGAAGAAGGGACAAGGAGTTGGCTCATCTTCCAATGCATCCACACTGATAGCGTCGAAGAAAACTGACATCTGTCACCACTGTAAGAAGCCAGGGCACTGGAGGCGTAACTGCCCGAACTACCTGAAGTTGGTTGACAAAGGTAAAGCCCCAGCAAGTATGAAATCTACTTTTATCATTGAAACCAGTTTTCTCGTTGGACGAGAAGGAAGTTGGGTTGTTGATTCTGGTGCTTATATTCATGTATGCAATTTGTTGCATTTGTTTCAGGAAACTAGAAATCTGGAAGAATGGGAGATAGTCATCCAGATGGGATCTGATGCAAGTGTTGCAGCAGTCGCCGTTGGGACCTGTTGACTATCATTATCTAGTGGTAGAGTCCTAGTACTTAAAGAGTGTCTTTGTGTACCTGAAGTCAGAAGGAATTTGATATCTGTATCTAAGCTAGTTAGAAGTGGATATTCATTCATTTTCTGTAAAAATTTGTCATAAATCATTATGATAATTATATTACGGATGGTATTTTGACTTCTGGTGGACTCTATGAATTGTGTATTAATGAGCATGCCATGAATGTTACAACCACTAATAAAAACCCTAAAAGATCCAGGAAGAATAAAAATCATTCAAGTATGATTTGGCATCAAAAGCTTGGTCATTTATCTGTTGATAGGATCAATAGATTGATAAAGGATGGACCTTTGGATTTCCTACAGGTTCAATCTTTACCTACCTGTGAACATTGTATTCGAGGTAAAATGACTAGGATGCCTTTCCGTAACAAGGTTACAAGATACGAAGGTATTATTGACCTAATACATATCGATGTATGTGGTCCCTTCAGTACCACGACTCGAAATGGATATCGATATTATTTGACTTTTATTGATGACCATTTACGATACGGGTTTGTCTTCCTATTACGTCATAAATCTGAAACCTTTAAAAAGTTCAAAGAATTCAAGGCTTTGGTTGAGAACCAAACCGATAGGAAGATTAAACGGATTCGATCTGATCGAGGTGGCGAGTACCTCTCAGATGAGTTCAAGGAATACCTTAAAGAGAATGGAATGTCTCCAATCTCACTCCTCCTGGAACTCCCCAACTTAATGGTGTTGCTGAAAGACGCAACATGACCATCATGGATATGGTCTGTTTAATGATGAACAGAACACATTTACCACTTAGTTTCTGGGGATATGCAGTAGAGACTGCAATATATATCCTGAATAAGATTCCTAGCAAATCTATACCTAAGACTCCTCATGATCTCTGGTATGGAACCAAACATAGTGTTAATCACTTGAGAGTTTGAGGTTGCTTGGTTCATGCGAAGAACGTTGACGCAAGTAAGCTAGAATATCGCGTACATGAGTGTTACTTCATTGGGTATGTTAAAGATGGTATTGGATACCAGCTCTATGACCCTGAGACCCAAAAGGTTTTTGTCTCTAGAGATGTGAAATTTATGGAGGATGATTTCCTTAAAGGTCAAGACAAAAATGAAGTAGAGGAACTCATTGAATCCCCTGAAGATTCTGAGCTTCCTAGACCAGAAACTAAAGGGGTAAATAAAGATGAAACACCCATACCTCTTCGAAGGAGTTTAAGGGTGGTTACACCACCTGAAAGGTATGAATTCCATGTGTCAAGTGAAACTGACAATGATCCTACTTCATTTGATGAAGCACTCGCAGATCATGACATGGATAGATGGATGCTAGCAATGAAGTCAGAAATTGACTCCATGCATAAGAATGGTGTATGGACTCTAAAGGATCCACCTAAAGGGGTAAAACCCATTGAGTGTAAATGGATCTTCAAGATAAAGAGGAGACCTGCTGGGAAAGTAGAGACTTTAAAGGCACGGCTCGTAGCCAAGGGCTACACAAGAGAGAAGGCATCGACTATGATGAGACATTCTCTCCTGTGGCTATGCTTAAATCCATCAGGACACTGCTAGCTATAGCTGCATATCTTGACTGCGACATCTGGCAGATGGACGTCAAGACGGCTTTCCTCAATGGATACCTCGAGGAGGATATCTATATGGAGCAGCCCCAGGGCTTCATAACTGAGGATGGCAAAGTATGCAAGCTGAAGAAATCCATCTATGGGATCAAGCAAGCTTCTTGTAGCCGGAACATCATATTTGACGAAACCATAAAGAGTTATGATTTTATGCAGAATCCTGATGAACCTTGTGTGTACAAGAAGCTTAGTGGAAACGCCATTGTGTTCATCATGCTCTACATAGATGACATCCTTATCATTAGGAATGATACATGGATGATGACCAGTGTGAAGATTTGGCTATCCCATACCTTTGAGATGAAAGATCTTGGAGAAGCCTCTTACATCTTAGGTCTGAAGTTGTTCAGAAACCGAGAAAAGAGGATTTTGGGATTGTCACAACATGGATACATTAAGAAAGTTATTGAACTATTCCGTATGGATAGTTCCAAGAAAGGATTCATACCCTTAAGACATGGTATCCACCTGTCTAAAGGAATGACTCCTTAAACTGTTGAGGAAAAGAAAGCCATGGCTGGATGCCCTTATGCATCAGTTGTAGGAAGCTTAATGTATGCTATGATGTGTACTAGGCCAGATATCTGCCATGTAGTGGGAGTGGTAAGTCGTTACCAATCCTACTATGGAGAACAACACTGGAATGCAGTAAAGAACATATTCAAATATCTAAGACAGAGGCAATATTACATCTTGGTCTATGGAGATGGTGATCTCTAAGTCTTGGGATATACAGATTCTGACTTCCAATCGGATATTGATGATCGAAAGTCGACATCGGGGTTTGTATTCCTGTTGAACGGTGGTGCTGTGAGCTGGAGAAGCAAGAAGCAGGACACTACAACAGTTTCAACAATAGAAGCCGAGTACATTGCCGCTTCGGATGCTGCAAAGGAGGCGGTGTGGTTGCGCAAGTTCATCCTGGAGCTTGGCGTAGTTTCATCTGATACTCCCATCCCGCTACTCTGCGATAACACGAGAGCCATTGCCCAGGCGAAGGAACCCAGATGGCATCAGAAGAGCAAGCACGTGGAAAGGAAATACCACATCATTAGGGAGATTCAAAAGCATGGTGATATCATGATCACCAAGGTGGCCTCTGTCGACAACGTTGTTGATCCTCTTACCAAACCTCTGACACAGAAGGTTTTCGACCACCATGTAAAGAGTATGGGTTTAAGAATTGTTCCTGAATGGTTCTGAGGGCTAGTGGGAGATTGTTAGCAATGTGAGCCCGAGGCGAACTATTCCTGCAATAAATGTTATTGTAATAAATGATTTACCAATAAAAGTTATTGATTATGTTTCACTCCCTTTCTGAGATTGATTGAATGAATACACTATAAGGTCCCTCTGTACAATAAGGGTTATGTACCATGGTCAACTTAATAATCATACAGCTGTTGATTCATTGATTGAATCATAGAGGCCGATGCTTAAATGGATATCTAAGGAGTTAGATAGAGGACTCATCAAGCATCATCAAATGATTGTCAAGTGATGATCTCCATCATGATTAGGAGATGGCAATCCTTTCTCATTAGGCTGATATCTGATCGACCTCTTGATGCAGGTCCTCTGCATGGGAATAGTGATTCGGAGGTATCAGATTAATTGAGGCAATGGGTTGACTTAACGAGATCGAGATAACCAAAGACCTATGTTGAATACTGTCACAGCATAGGTACACATCCTCTGACCAGAGACAGATGTGTTGCTATATGTCTGAGTGTGTACATTTGGCAGACCAATAGGTTGATGACCTAACCAAGATCTATACACCGGCGAGCTGGTGTGCATGTAAGGACATATGAGTAATACGATCTCTCAAAGGGATCATACATGTTCACTTGTGAACTGGGAGACATGAGCTCACTCATGAGGTATTGGGACTGATCAAATTCCATGCTTGGTCATCATGCTTTGGAAGCATGACATGAATTTGAAGGTAAGATATATGCTTTGTGAAAGCATATGATCTATAACAAATCCCAAATGACCAAGAATGAGAAACTTAGTGATCAGGCCCTAAAGATGACAGTGTAAAAGTGATCTATATCTTTAGGATGATCATAGGTCTTCCAGTATGCAGGATGTACAGGTGTTGGGAATACCTGAGGATGTTGTGATCATAAACGATTGTATAACCATGACGCTTCCATTCCGAGGGAGTGATGAAAAAGATCTGGATTTTAGTGACTCCTCACAGTAGAGAAGTGACCTAATCTTAGTCCATGTATTGGACATTGATCTGAATGAGATTCAGATGCAATGAGAAGATTAGGTTTACGGCCTTGATTTAATCAAGCATCTATGGGAGGTCCATGAGATCTGGATTTGAGATGTGATCTCAATATCCAAGTCACTATACATGGAACAATACAATCGCCCTATCCTTATCTCCAAGTATCTGCGGAGAAATCGCATTATTCTTGAAAGGGTTCAAGAATAATTCCATAGATCTAAGCATTGAAAAATTGATAATTAAATGTGATTTAATTATCTTGATGTGTGTGGAATTTATCCAATATTATTAAATGTGATTTAATTATTGTGGATAAGAATAATGTGCATAGCAATATCCAATTATTCATAATATATTATAAATGTGATATATAATGTATTAGAGAGAGCTAATTATAATTTATATTTGTTGATTAATTATTAATGTGTATTGGATACACATTGTGTAATTAATTGAAAATGTAAATTATATTTTGTTTTGGGTTGTGAATGTGATTCACAATTTTTCAATGGCAAGATTGCAATATTTTCAAAATTAATTATGAATTTTTTTGGAGAATAAATCACAAAAAAAGTTGTTGGATTAAATAAAGGAGACTTCCATGGAGATATACAATCTCATGAAATCTCATGAGATTGCTCCCACTTATAATCAAGTGGACGGCCACCATAACCAATATGGAAATTGGTGGTCGTCCACCATGGTACATGGGGAGGCAATCTCCATGTTTGTAATCTCCCTTATTTGATTGGTTTAATTTTAGGATTGATGTATATTTGAATTTTCAAATATATTTGATCTAAATTTAATCATAAGTTGTTGATTTTTACCAACAACAATCTTGACCATTGGATTATACATAAATCAATCTCATCCATTGATTTTATATGTCTCATGGATTGAGATCCATGGATCCAAAAATCCTATAAATAGAGAGGCATACCATGCTCTCTAGGTTATGCTTTTGAAGCACATCTCTATCTCTCTTTCTTCTACATGCCAACATCTCTCCTCTCTCCTTGGTGGTCGTCCACCAAACCCTAGAGGAGTATAGCTGTCGACGCCCTCGCCACCGCGCCGCCGCTTCGACGTTCTTCGATTCTCTGTCTTCTTGGAGTGCTACGCTCACGAAGAAGACGTTCGATCTCATATGATGAGATCAGTAGTTCCCCGTGCTTGGATCAACTCGTTGGATTGCGAGGATCACGTGACTCATCCCCACGCTCGCAAGGTTCTTCTCAGATGATCGGACTTAAGAAAGGAGGTCTGTTTTCATAGAGACTCGATCAACCACGCTTCGAGAGGTATTCCTTTATACTTGTTGTGGTTATAGATGAAGCGATCCGAGAATCGTTCTTGGATCATGTGGTTTCATCGCATGAAAAAAATTTTAAATTCCGCTGCTTAGAACAACTAGTACGACTAGTCGTTCATCGTCGTATTCAATACGATGCTCATGCTTCCATGATGCGCTTGAGGATTAAACCTTATCCTTCACCTCATTCCAAATCGTAGTCTCATCGCATTTCATCTTGCAGGCGTGACTCCGACCCTGGAAGCTCTTCTCCCATTCCATCTTCTTCTCAATCTTTGTCATCATTACCCTCAATTCGAGAGAACCCTTCTCTATAGCCACAATTGCACGTTGACCTAGAAGAACCTGATCTAGAGTCTTTCTCTTTTCTGGAAAACATGGCTGGCAAAGGATCACAGTAGAAGTAGACTACTTTGGTGGTAATAGATCAGGTCACAATCAACAGTGGTCTCCTAGCATCCCTTGAGTCGATGCAGAATCAGATAAGGGAACAAGGGAGATTGATGAATAAAGTCTGGGAAGAGCTGACATAGTTGAGAGCCCAGAGAGAGACTCCTGATGCTGAGATTCCATGAGTTAAGAGGATTGGACAACATGGAGCAGGGAGGCCTCCACTTGATCCAATCCGAATGATGAAGCATCTCTACAACTCTAGAGCTACTACCACACACCAGTGGATCTGTCTTCCTGCGATCTATGGCAATTTTGAGCTCCAACCATAGACCATCCAGTTGCTACCCAAGTTTCATGGGCTATCTACATAGGAGCCGCATCTACACCTACATGAATTCGAGCTTGTCTGTGAAAGATATGGGAAGATCCTCAAGTGCATCACGGAAGCGTGTGGATCGCATCGAATGTGATTGGTTGCGACTAGTCGCATTAGTTGCTCCATGGCAGCGGAATTTAAATATTTTAAATGTGATGAAACCACATGATCCAATGATCTTTCCCGGATCGTTTCATCTAAACCCCAATAGGTATACGGTAAACCTCTTGAAGCGTGGTTGCGATCAAGTCTCTAAACTAAAAGACATCCTATCTCAAGTCCGATCCGACAGAGGAGACGCTTGAGAGCGCGTTAATGAGACGTGTCCTTCTCACAATCCAAGTTGATAATCCAAGTAGCGAATCTCCTGATCTCATCAGAAGAAATCCGACATCTTCTTCATGAGTGAGGCCCACCTAAGGAGACATAGATCCATGAGAAAGAACTCCGGCAGCATAACGATGATGTTGTGACGATGGCGGCTCTCTCAATGGATCCATGGTGGACGGCCATAAGAGAGAGAGAGAGGGAGAGAGACTTGGCGTGTAGAGAGAGAGAGAGAGAGGAAGAGAGCATTAGTTTACGTTGTAAACGTGTCTCGAAGAGCAAGGGGTGCCTCTTCTTATATAGGATTTTAGGAGTCCATGGATCTCAATCCATGGCCAACACACAATCAATGATTGAGATTGATTTGTGTTTCTTTCAATGGCCATGATGTTGTTGTAAAAACACAACAACAAATAATTTAATTTAATTTAATATATATCAAAAAATCAATATAATTAATTTCAAATCTAATTAATTAATTAATCTTGGAGATAATGAAAAGATTGACCTTATCCCTTAAACAAAAGGGAGAACGGGTCTATCTCCTTAAAATCTCATGAGATCTCATTATCTCATGAGATCTCATTATCTCACGAGATCTCATTATTTCATGAAATCTCCAAGATTTACAACAACATTTATTGTAAATTATTTCACAAAAATAGTTTATAATTTTCTTGTGAACATTGCAATCATGCCATTGGAAAAATGTGAATCACATTCACATCCCAAAACAAAATGTAAATTATATTTCAATTAATCATCCAATGTGAATCCAATTCACATCAATAATTAATTAACAAATATAAATCATAATATGCTCTCTCTAATATATTATAAACCATATTTATAATATATCTGAATAATATGGATAGCGTTATCCACATTATTCATATCCATGATAATTAAATCACATTGAATCATCTTGGATCTCTATTCTTATGTGCCCAAATAATATGAATCACATTCACATTATTCACATCTTTGATAATTAAATCACATTTAATTATCTCAGATAACTCTCATAATAATACGAATCAAATTCATATTATTCATGATAATTAAATCACATTTATTTGTCCATTTTCTCAATGCTCAGATACATATAAACAATGAAATTCTCCATGAACTCTTTCAAGGATAATGAGCTTTCTCCACGGATACTTGGAGATAAGGATAGGGCAATTGTATTGTTCCATATATAGTGACTTCGATATTGAGATCAAATCTCAAATCCAAATCTTGCGGACCTCCCATAGATGCTTGATTAAATCAAGACCGCAAATCTAATCTTCTCATTACATCTGAATCACATTCAGATCAATGTCCAATAATCTGGACTAAGATCAGATTACTTCTCTATGAGAGGAGTCACTAAAATGCAGACCTGTTTCATCATTCCCTTGGAATGGAAGCATCGTCTTTATACAATCGTTTGTGATCACATCTCCCTCATGTATTCCTAATACCTATAAATCTTGCAAACTGAAAGACCCAGAATAAACCTAAAGTATAAGATCAATTTTACACTGTCTACTTAAGAGTTTTATCATCAAGTTTCTCATTCGATCATTGGGAGTCGGTATCGATCATATGCTTTCCAAAAGCATATATCATACCCAGGTGTTGATCATATACTTTTCTAAAAGTATATATCAAATCTACAAATTCAGTCAAGCTTACAAAGAGAGATGACCGTGTACGGAATTTGATTCTTCCCAATATCTCATGTGTGAGCTCATGTCTTCCGGTTCAGTAATGAACCTGTATGATCCCTTTGAGAGATCGTATTACTCATATGTCCTTATATGTACACCAGCGCGCCTGTGTATAGACCTTGATTAGGTCATCAACCTATTGGTCTACCAAATGTACGTACTCAGACATATAGCAACACATCTGTCTCCGGTCAGAGGATGCATGCCTATATCGTGACAGCATACAACATAGGTCTTTGGTTATCTCGATCTCGTTAAGTCAACTGTTTGACCTAACTAATCTGACACCTCCGAATCTCTATTCCTATGTAGAGGACCTGCATCAAGAGGTCAGTAAGATATCAACCTTTAGAGAAAGAATATCATCTCCTTCTCAGCCTGGAGATCCTCTCTTAATAATCATTTGACGGTGCTTGATGAGTCCTCAATCTAACGCTTTAGATATTCATCCAAGGACCAGCCTCTATGATTCAATAATTCAATCAACAGTTGTATGATCGTCAAGATGGCCATGGTACATAACCCTAATTGTACTAAGGGACCTATTATGCAAATTAGTTATTTTTCATTTCAGATCAGGGAACGATATTTGCAATAACATTTATTGCATAATTGCTCGCTATGGGCTCGCATGTCAACAATCTTTCACCAGCCCAAAGAGACATTAATGGTATAATCTTTAAACCTGCACTCATGTGAAAATCATAGGCTTTTTAAAAAAATAACTAGGTAAGCTGATCAGTCACTCTATTCCCGAGAGACTATGCCAAGTCATTTTACAGCACTTGCATAGCCCCTAGTAACAGTGCTCACATCTAATGCAAATGTTGCATCTTATGCAACCAATACTCAATCTTGTCAGTTATAGTCTCCTTGACACTACAGCTTAATAAATGTTATAACAAGTATTTCCATAATCCTTATCAGAATACCCTTATTCCTGGAGATCTCTATCTCCTAAGGTATCCACAGTTAAGGCCTTTTAGATCACTCTCTATAAAGTCTTAAGCTTTTGAAGATAAGACTTTTGAGATTACTATCTCAAAAATCTTTTCATCTTTGAAGATATTGTTATTACTGCAATCAAGTGTTTTATCTCCTTAGTAGGATTAGTAACATTTACTACTCCCACTGCATGGTAGATATCTAACTTTTGTACACATCTAGCATACACTCAGCTTGTCATAACTAATGCACAAGGGCAAGTAGTTCTAGCATGCACTTCCTCAACTCTTTGAAGTGCTATCCCTTTAGATAGGTCGGTACCATATCTTAAGGGAAGGAAGCCTTTCTTGGAATTTTCCAGAAAACAGAATATGTCCAAGGTGTACTACTAATGTGACGGTCCCAATACCTTCTTCTCTTTGCTTCTAAACATCTTCAGAACAATGATCTAAGAGGTATCCTTGAGATCATATCTCAAGGTATAGAGTAGCCAGTCTATAAAACACTTATTATTATCATCCTTGTATCATTCCAAATGATTAGGATATTATCTACATTTAGCACGATGAACACAATGGCACTCCCATTAAGCTTCACATGGTTCACCAAGATTCTATCTGAAATTATAACATTTATAATTTCTTCAAATCTGATGTTTCAATCTACAAGAAGCTTATTTGAGTCCATATATGGAGTTTCTTTAGCTTGCACATTTTGATTTCCTCAACCATGAAGCCCTGGGGCTACTTCATGTGAATATCCTTGAAGAGGTATTCATAGAGGAATGCAATCTTGACTTCCATCTTGAAGATGTCAAAGTCAAGTTGTGTATCTATAGTTAGCAAGAATCTGATGAGTTTAAGCATGGTCACTGGAGAGAAAGTCTCATCGCAAGCGATGTCTTCTATTCAGTGTGTAGCTCATGGCTACGAGCCATGCTTTGAAGGTCTATACCTTCTCATCAGGTTCCCTCTTTCTCTTGAAGATCCATTTACACCGTAACGGGTCTTATCCATATAGGTGGATCCTTGAGGGACCATATACAACACTTGTATATGAAGTTTACTATATACTTTATTGCTAAAATCCATCTTTCCATGTCATGATCTTTGGAAGCTTCATCACATGAAGTTCGATCATTGTCAGATTTCTCTGACACATGGAATACATTTTCAAACTCATTTGAAGAGGTATTAGTGTTTCATCTTTAATTGTCCTTTAAGTTTCGATTTTAGGAGCCTCATTATTTTCTCAAGATTAAATGAGTTCCTATCACTTCATTTTTATCATGATTCTCAAGAGAGTCATCCTCTAAGAATCATATCCTTGGAGATGAGATCTTTTAAGAATCTCAAGGTTATAATGTAGGTATCCAATACCATCCTTTATTTTCCTAATGAAGTAGCACTCTCTAGTGCTAGATTCCAGCTTACTAGCATGGAATCTTATAAGGATATATAATGTAGTCTCTACAACATATATATACTTGGAAAGTAAGAGATAATTATGCTAAGATTAATAATTGATCAAATCATGCCACACATGATTAAATGTATCTCCCTATAACTCTATTGAGTTTAGGTGCATTAGGAGGATTGACATAGGAGTGACATTCATATCTCCATAAGGTATTCCTTTGAATTCATCTAATAGGTACAAGCTACCTAAGTTAGATCAAATTCATTTTATCTTCCTTCAAACATTGATTCTAAACAAAAATTATGAAATCTTTGAACATTTCAAAGCTTTCTTGAGTGAAGGGAAGAATCTCATATCACATTGAATGATATCACATATCATCAATGTTCATTATGATACAGATGATCCACATACATCAGTATGTATGAGATCTTTAATACCTTGGTATCTTACACCATTCCCAGAGAAAGGTGCATTGGACATTTTAACATGGAATACAAATTTCAAAAAGCATGTAAGATTTGAGATTTTAGACATTATAAAGTTCATCTCTTGCTTGTCTATTGATCTCAACAACAGAAAGGTTTGATGCCAGATCATTGTCAAATGATCTTCATTCTCCTATTGATCTTTTAAGGTTTAATTTTCAGTATTAGAAATGCTAATGACCCATTCATTATTTTCTAATTTCGTAGAGTCCTCCAGATATTAAAATACTATCTGAAATATATCCATCATAACTCTTTATGATATGTCTATTCCAGAAATCATGTCAATTTCCAACATTTAGAAATAAACTATGAATGTTTTCTAATATCAATGTAGTAGAGACATTCTCTAAGACTAAGAGCTCTCCCACTGAAAATATGAAGTCAAAATATCCAGTAGAGATTGTTGCAAAAATTTCATCAATACCCATGTGGATGATTATCAAACCTTAAGATCAAAATTTCTAACCAATTGCAAGTGTTATTAAAAGAATGAGATACAATTATTAGACTTTGATCTTATTAAATAAGAAAGTCAATTTCAATGATTATATGTAGATGTAAATTATTTCTCTGCACTATTCGAGTTCTTCTCTAAGGATTCTAGATAGACTTGATAGTCATACTATCAATACATCGGCTCATTGCAGTATTGGCATTCATCCAGCCCTTTGGATGTCATATGTTTGTGGAAGCCATAGAAGTACTGTCAACACTTTGACTTTCCTTCTAACATGGGTCTGACCCATGCTTCCACTGCACTCCTTTTATCTCTAAACAACCATTTCTTAAGACAAAGGATCTCTTATGTTGAATTCAAAAGATTTCAATATAAGAGTATTTCGACATTTATACATGCTTCATTTAATTCATACAATATGAATATTATGGAGCTTCATGAATGACTAGAGTATAGATAGTAGGATGATGACACTCATCGTATTTACATACATCTTAACTCTTAAAAGACTTAGGTTCAGGTAGGTACTCAAACATTTTGAATACATCATCTCCTATAAAGCCACAATTCTGCATGATGCAGTGAACCATGTCATTCATGATTAAATGTCGAGAGCACATATGTAGTGCCATAACATCTTTTTAGATTTTATAAGGATTATTTGACAATTATGATCATCATCGATATGTCACTTCCAAAGAACATTCGATGAATGATCAAGACTATAGAGACATACAAACCCTAGGGTTATAGACCTATTGTCTATTTAATTGTCATTCCTCAATATTATGAGGAAACTTCAACATTGCAACCCCATACAATATGTGTCCAATTGCAAGTACAATATATTGATCATAGATCCAATCCATGATATTTTATTGGTTATTATTGAGTATATTATTGAGTGGGTTTAATGAAGGATTATCTGAAATAAGAAATTTGTATTTATATACACATTTTACTTTGATTTAGGAATCTTTATATCAAAGTTGTCTTGTCTTGTCAACATTGAAAGTTCATTCCCCTAATCACTTTCATGTAAGATATATACTTACCAATATATCTCAACAAGATCTGGGATCTCCTTTCTAACTTTGTTGCATCCCAATAATATGAGAAACTACAACTCAGATAAAAAGAAGTGATGAATACCCATTCATCACTCTTTATTCTTATATTTTAGCTACAAAAACCTTTGCAAATACATGTAGATATGTGTAAATAGAATAATTACCAAAAGCATGCATTGTGTAAAAACCTATAATTAGCATGTTTTTGTGCAAAAATAAAAGAATAAAGATTAAAAAGAAAAAGAGGGAAATATTTAGAATAAATATTGAGCAACCTAACCCAAGGGAGGGCTCAGCATGGGCCTGACCGCATAAAAGCCAAGTAGAGGGAGATAGGAGCTCATGTATATATATTTATGTAAATAAAATATAAATATTTTTCCTCACTCAAAAATATGCTTGTAAATATTTGTACATATTTATTAAGATAAAAACAAAATAAAAAGCTAAAAATCAAAAAGTTCAAAAATACCCTTTCATCATGTACATAGACCATGCTTCTTTATTTATTTAACATTGTGAATAAATAAAATCATTTTCTAAACTTTTTGTAAATATTCTAGGTCATATATATTGTAAATAAATAAAATAAAAAGAATCAAAACAAAAATCAAATAAAAATTACAAAATTCAAAATATAAAAAGACATTGTATATATACCTTGTATATAGATGTACATAACTATTTATTCTACCTATGTATATAAATAATAAAAATAAAATAAAAACACCCTTTTATTCCTTATTTTATACTATAAATAAATAAAATATAAAATGGGAATAACATTGTATAAAAATAATAATTAAAAATCAAAAAATCAAAAACCTACATATTGTATATATACCTATATATAGCTATATATTGTAAATACCTTATTTTTATTTCCAAAAATTAATTAAAAATCACCAAAAAATAGAAAACAATAAAATAAAAATATTTCATGTTTTGAGTTTTGGCTGAATCGGGCCCTAGCTACCTCCATTTGTCATCTCAAGATTCAGCCACGTGGCCTTCACCCATTGGCCCTGGGGGATGTTGACCGCCCGGTCAACTCCCCCCAGGACCACTTCCCACGGGTCCGCTGCGCCCGACCGATCTTCTCGGATTTTTCCCATACAGACCCGAATCCTTTTCGCCCAAACCCCGGGTCCGGAATGCTCACGTCATACCCGAGAACCTCGCCGGAGCCTTCGCCTCGGGATCCGCGCACCAGATCGCCCTACCCGCGCCCTTCTTCCCGGACCCGCCAGCATACTTAAGCTCAGCTCCACCGCTCATTTCATGCATCTTTGGCCATTTGCTTCGATTTCCAGTGAGCTCCAGAGAGAGAGAGAGGTGACAGCTCGAGTCTCGACCTGTCGCAGCGAGGAAAGGAGGCGAAAGCCACTGATCCGGCGAGTCTTCACCGCCGTGCTCCGCCCAGAGCAGGAGCTCGAGCCTCGGGCCGAGACAACCCTTGAGGCCACGACCGGGAGCTTCCCCAGCTCCAGCACATTCTCCTCGACCACCCAGGTAGTCCCCTAGCTCCTCTATTTAGTCTAATTTCCATTTTGCCCCAAATCGCACCGCCACCGTGTTTCGTCGATTCCGACCGCCTCACACCTCCATTCGATCATCGGAATCCATCGTCACCTCCGCCTTCTTTCCACGCACCTTCTCCGCCCCTCCGTTCAACCCAGCTCGCACAGGAGCTGGGATTCGAATCCCCTCGCCGTCGCTTCGCCGGGGTTCGTCCGTGATGAATCCATGATTCATTAACTTTTCTGTCGCATTTTGTCTTAAAACCCTTAACAAATACATGTAAATACTCACTAATTCTCATACTTTAACAAAACCCCATTCATGTGTTAATATTCACTTTTAACCACTAAATTCATGTAAATAAATAAAGAATCAGAGAAAGAAAAATAAAGGCATATGGAATATATGTATATATACGTAATATGACTTAAACTATAAATATAACTGTAAGATATATTTATAGCCTAACCCCCGAGACCAAGTCAGCATGGATTGGTCGACAAACCAATAAGTAGGGGGAGATAAGGAAAGAAAACCCAATAAAATTAATCTATCACATGTATATACATTCTTCACTATTTATAAATAAATACAAAACTTCAAAGAATTTTAATTATTTCATCTTAACTTATTCTTCACCAAATATTTCTCCTAATTATTCACAAAAATGTAAATAAAAATGTAAAAATAAGTTAAAAATATTACCCTGTAAATATGCCAAGAAATCCAGCTTACAACTTGTCAAAATCTCAACTTCCGAACATCATAACTTCCTCATACGAACTCCAATTTCACTCTACTCACCTTTAAAGTTCATAAAATAATATTATCTAATTAATAAAGGTGGTTTCACTTAATTCGGAGTTCGTTTGCAAAAAGTCAGTTTTGGGACTAAAAGACAAAGGGGTTTCTGGGCTATTTATTTTATATAACACACCTTATTTATTATTTTCTTAATTTTATAATTTCTAAATTATTTCATGATCCTCTACTTTCACCATAAATTATTTCATAATTTTTGGAGACTATTTATTATTTTTATAAAATCAAACAACCCAAAATATAGGTATAATTGACCTATATAGACACTTCCTCTATTTATTAAAATATATAAATTAATTCATAAAAATCCATAAAAATTCGTACAAGTCTTATTTAATGACCTAATAATTAAGAAAATATAAATTAATTTTTACTTAATTATTTATTAAATTAAAAATATAAAACCTATTTATAAATACATATTTATTAATAAATTATTTATATTTTAAATAATATTTATTATTTATTAGAAAATAAATATATTTAACTTTCTTGTATTTATACCTATTTAAAATAACGTAATTTACTAATTTATATTTAATTTATAAGTATTTATAGAGTCTGGGCCAACCAGGTGCTGACACGTGTCAGCACCTGGAGCCTTCTTCCCCAAGAAGGACTGCCGACTTCTGTTCCAACCACCCGACTTTCCTTATTTTTCCCGTGCGCTTCTTGAAGCTTCTAATCGATCTAAACCCTTGGATCCCTACTCCTAACAACCACCAAGCCCGCCGACCCTTGATCTTGGCTTGGAGCCCACGAAATCCACCTATATAAGCCACTCAAGGTCCGCCATTATCAACAACTCTTCCAACCTTCAAAGCTCCAGCTCCAGGTTGTTCGACTACCCACTTTCCCAGCCTTGTTCCAACCAACTCGAGCGGTGACAGCGCCAAGGGAGGAGCTCGCGGGGAAGAAGGATCGTCGGGGAAGGTTCCAAGGTTGCTCAGCTACCTTGCATCGCCGCCACGCGCCGCGTACAGCTCCGGCGAGGTCGACCGTCGAGCATTCTTCTTCCAGGTCATACACTTGGAAACTCCATAGACCACTTCCTCCATTTCATGAATTTCCTTCTCGATAGCTGTGCCACGATTAGCGTGGCTAATCATTTTTTTAGGTAGACTAATCACCCATCTAAGTCGCATATTCAAAACCCACTTCGATTAACGTCCCAACCGATTCAAATCAATTCGCAAAACCTTCATCTTCTTCATATCTGGAGTGCTTGGCTGAGTTTTTATGCGTTTTTCCTTAAACTTTGAGGCATAATTTCTTAACATCTCGGCCGATTCAACAAGAATCGAGCATACCCCTACATTCATTGCAGATTCAGGTATCACGCAAGGTATTTACTTCGGATTTTGGACCTTGTGCATCGTCGATCTTCGTCCTTGAAGATCGGACCTCCAGTACAGCCTTCAAGCCGTCCGAGCTGAGACTTCATCTTCATCGAGCCACCGCCGCCGCTCGGAGCACCGCCATCGCCATCTCCACCGCGGGCGAGCTCGAGGGGTGGAGGAGCCACCCCTCTGGCCCCGCCGGAGAGTCAGCGACGTCGGGGATCGACCGCGATAACTCGGAGAAGACATCATCGCCTCCAGGAGCTCAACGAACCCAAGAACACCCGGAGCACAGGCTTGCGTCACGTGTCCGCGTGAGAGCCGTCAGATCAGCGCCTGGACGTTCTAATCGGGACCGTCAACTACGAAACGGTGGAGAATTTGCTACATAAGCCCAGCTGAGTTTCCAAAATTACATTCCGCCTCCAGAGTTTGGTGTAATTACATTTAGGTCCCTCCGCAGGGAACTAAGTGTAAGAATTTGTTACTTTTCTTGCAGAACAGTCCCTGAGGACCTTTTTGAGAATATTTTAATTAGAGTTTTCTTACGCTTATTCCCCTAGGCTGTAGGGGCTGTATCTTGTCCATTTGACCTCGGATTCCGACGATTTTTGGAGGGTAGTTACACAACTACCCCAGCTACATAGTGTAAAGTTTTCGCAGCTTTTCGAAGAGTTTTTGACGTGATTTGATTTTATCGAAGACCGCCTCGTTTTGTTTTGGTTTCTTGTGTAGTTCGAGTACGTGGCTCGAACTTCGATCACCTATCCTATATAGTATCACCTATATTATATCCACCTACTATATAATAAATAAATCTTTTGAAAAATATCCCTTTTTGAAAACTAAATAAAAATTTGAAAAGAATAAAATCAAATAAAAATTACAAAAAAAATAAAAACCACTAAAAAGGCATTCTGACTTAGAGAAGAATTAAAATAAAATCACGAGAAGAAAAATTGGGGAATATATTCTGCCTCCTTGAGTTCGTCCCAGGAACACTTGCCTGGTTAAATAATTAGTGAACGGTTTTCCGACAGAAAACCGTAAATTTGTTTGATAGGTCTAAAGGTCGAAACACCTTTCTTTGTTTCGCAGCTTTCCGCTACAACCGACATTTCACTCTCTTTCTTCTTCTAAAAAGTGAAGGCCGCGAAACCCGATTCTTTGGACGCTTATCAAAATGGCGCCGTTGCCGGGGAGGCGTTAGATTCCTTTGATTTTTCGTTTTTCGCGATTTTATTATTTCTCTTCTCTTTGTTTTTCGTACGGTTTTTCGTACGGCTTTCTCGTGTTTTGTTTTCTGAGTTTTCCTTTCTTGTTTTCTTTACGGCTTTCTCGGCTTTCTCGATATTATTTTGTGCTAATCATCTTTGCAGGGCCTGTAGGATCAACCGGTTTCCTCGGAAGCCGAGTCAGTTGAAAGGGCAGAGGTCGGCTCCTCCTTCACGAGTCGACTGCAGAGGAGCAGAGATATAGTATCCTTTTATTTGAGAGAGAAAGGGAGAGAGTTGTACTTAGCTTAATAAAACTTTCATTTTTTTTAGGGGCTTGATTCATCGGATACCGTGTATCTGGTGAATCAGGGCACCCACCGCGGCTTTTTCTCTGCCTATCGGTTTTCCGCGGTTTTCTAGATGCTTGCTTAGGATTTTTCGCTCTATCTGCTTGTGCCTCGTAGCTAGTTTTAGGACTTGCAACCTAGGTGCTTGCTCTAGGGTTTTAACAAAAAGACAAAAAAATAGACGTTGTTTGAAAATCCATAAAAATTGCAAAATTAAAAATTGGGACTGCTAAAAATATCTGATCAAAAACCGTAAAATCGATTCAATTGATTTGGGGAGAGTAACCCCCGCACATTTCTCAGAGTGCGCGAGTTGAGAACCGACACTTAAGGATAGAGACAAAACCCTGTATTTCTTGCGGGATACTACTGGGTCCATACACCTGATCGCTGTTCCTCAGTGGGTAAGCTCGGGTAGCCGATCCCCAAGTCGCCTAACTGGGTCGAGGCATTTTGCCCTCGACCCGCGAAGCTTCTGAGCCATTTTGCAGGACCAGAGGAGGCTATCTGAGGCCTCCCGACATTCAGACAGGAGCTTCGCCTCCGCCGACCTCGCCGGAGCCCTCCAGGGCTCGGCTGGGTCATCGGAGCCTACCATCAGCCGCGGAGCACCATTGCGGAGCTTCTCCGATCTCCAGAAGCGGCAGACGAGGACCACCGCGTGCACAGAGGGCCGGCGAAAGTCGCCGGCGACGAGTTCTTCCAGGATCCTCGCCGACCGTCAGATTGACCTCGGCGCTCCAGGTTATATCGTGTCCATCCATCCACGGAGCTGTAGTCACCATCCGATCATCCCGAGGGTCGATCTTGACCATCCGAGCAGAGAGAGAGGCACCAGCTACCCGAGTCCGTCAGATCTGCCACGTGCCTCTTCCTTAGCCGTCGATCCGGCCAGCGTTCGAAAGATCAAAGGCGCCTTTGTCCTCAGCCGTCAGATTCGCCACGCGTCCCACATCTGGCCCTCGACGTTAAATAAGGGGTAAATTGTCTTAGGCCCCCTTTTCTTTTATGCTTTTAGTTTCAGTCCTGTAAATATTTAATTCCGTAGTTTAGTTTGAGGTTAATTTGCACAATGGACCATGAGCTTTAGTTTATTTGCACTTATACACCTGTCTGTGTGAGCCACGTGCTTCGTCACGTGTATTTGTGGGTTATTTGCATCATACACCCCTGTAGTTCTGGATGTTTATGAATGAATGAAATCTTTCTAGTATTTGCATCTATGCCCCTGTGAACGTTTTAATTTCGCATGTGCGTCTATTTGTGGGTAATTTGCAGCATAGCCCCCTGGACTTTTGGTACGAGTTACCAATAGGTCCTCAGGACTTGTTTTCTTCACAGATAGGTCCCTGAGTGCCCGAGGCACGCGCCGCGTGCATGACTTGCTGGGTTAATTGCACCTGGACCCCCAGAACTTAGGGTATTTGCATTTCAGTCCCTATGCACTATACCCTCTTGTGATTTTTGAATAAAATATCAAATCACCTCTAAATTCGACGAAAATTTGACACATGGCTCCTGCCATGGTGTAGGATTTTTGTGAATTTTTGAGGACATTTTTGATTTCGTTTGTTATTTTTAAAAATTCAAAAACTATCATTTTAGCTACTGTCTAGTTTTAAAAACCCCAAAAAAATATAAAAACCCCCTCAAAAATTCTATAAAAATTAGATACTGTTTATTTTGTGTTCCTTTATTTTCTAGCCAATTTGGGCTATTTTTCACTGCTTAAAAACCATAAAAACTTAAAAACACCTAAAAATTCATAAAACTTCTAGTAAATAATCTAAAAACCCAAAAACAATAATTTTGGTACTCAAATTTTCCTTGTTTTACTAGTTTACAGGAAAAATACCTCCAGACCCTTTTGAGGTCCTTAGATATTTTATCTAGGGCTTTTGGGTCCGGCTGGACAGTACCTTGCATTTTTGCCACTGTTTGATTTTTAGAAAATAAAATATACATCAGAAAAATTCCAAAAATTCACCAAAAATAGTAAAAAACATAAAAAACATAAAAATATTTTTGTTTGAATTTTTGCTTGGTTTTTGTTGCATTAAATAATTAGCCAAAGTGTGCTTGCTTTTGTGTTTCTTTTGTTTTCTTCACATATTAAAAATCCAAAAAAATATAAAAATCATTAAAAAGCATTAAAAATATTTTGTCTTTTATTTGATTTCATTTTTACTACTTCGTAGGCCTTTGGCCAACCCGTGCTCCTCGAGTTCGACCCTGGGTGCTATACCAGGTTAAACTCATAGCTGGACCGCTATCTTCGTGCTTGATTGATTTTATTTGTTTCGAGTGGTCTGATATTTTTCTTGATTGACTTAGCTGAGCGATCGAGGTCGCAACGACCTATCTAGATACCTTTACCTCTGTCGCTTGAGCGGTCATCAGAATGGCACCGTTGCCGGGGAGCACGGCTTAGTAGTTCGTTTTATTTTCATTTTCATCTTTGTTTTCGCAGCTTTTCGCGGCTCTTCGGAGCTCGCGGCTTTTCGCGGTTTTTGTTTATAGTTTCTTTTTGTTTTATTCTGCTTTATTTTTATTTTCTTGTGTTTTTGTTTTTGATTGATTTTGTGTGATTATTTTATTTTGTATTTTTGCTTATATACCCTCACTTTTAATTTTCATTTCTTTTTCCTTATTATTTGATTATTTTTGCTGGTCTGACCACTCACCTCTTTTTCTTGCGAGGGCCCAAGGACCGCGGAGGCGACTTTCGAGGAGCCGGTGCAGCCGAGGAACTTGGAGGAGGCTTCCTTCTTTACGAAGCCGCAGGAGAGAGCGAGAGGGAGAGAGTTGAGTGGGTGAGGGTAGATTAGGTTTTATTATTATTATTATTATTATTATTGTAATAATACAGGGACTTGGACTGCTTGGACACTCTTGGACTCTCCTACCGTAGCGGGTCTGTTTCGCCGAGCACCGGTGTGCTCGGGGGACCCTTTAGGACCTTCACGATTTTTCGCGGCTTTTTCGCGGTTTTCTTTTTCTTTTATTTCTGTCTTTTCCGATTTTTCGCGGTTTTTGCTCGAGCCCTTAGACTTAGGATTTTCTGGTGAATGTGCCGTAACTAGTAGGATCCACACACTTAATTGATTATCTGTTCCTATAGATCGATAATTGGACCTACTTAAAATCAATAATAAAAATAACTGATTCATTTGCCTCCGTAGCCTACGTGCCGCAGCCCGTCCTGTAAAGCGCTTACTCCTACCCCCGATTTGTCGGACAGAGGAGGGACGGGCCAAGACCAGACTCTTTGGCTTGGAGGTCGGTGACCGGTTAGACGGTTCTTCGCTAGACTTGCTCGCCTAGGACTCGGCTTTACCGCTGCATCATTTAGGTTAGTTTCTTTTCAGTCTTTACTTTTATGCGCGGATCATATTGCATGTAGAGAGCTAGAGGCAGGTACGCATTTCTGACTTTGCATGCATCATTGATTTATCGCGCATCGGCTTTTTCGTCTTCTCCCCCCTGTTTTGGACTTAATAATCAGGAGAACCGAAAAATTCGTTAGGCCTTTTGTTTGCGTTGAAAAATATTAAAAAAGTGAAAACCATAAAATTGGGACTGCTAAAATTATTGATCTAAAAACCGCTCACCCTAAAAACTTTGTCTTGGGGAGAGCAACCCCCTCATTGTTTGGTTTGGATGCGCGAGAGAGTGACCCGCACCCTAGGTAGAGCCCCCCGTTGCTAGTCCCGACTGATTACCGACTCTTCCGTGCGGGCCAGTCGGTTGGGTTAGCATCGGATATCCCAACAGGTCACGTAAGCGCTCTGATATTCTGTTTGTTCACCAAAATAAAATCGACAAGATAATTTGACCGAACTTTCACGGTCTTCAGCTCGCGTTGCGTTGGTGAACCAGGGGTTTGTTTTCTGATCATAATTTTTCCAGATCTCATCCGCCTTACTCGCCAGATCAAGATGATGGGTAGACGGTCTCTTAGGCAGCCTCTAGCTGCACCGCTTTCGGGTGCGTCTACCTCCTCATCTAGGTTGGCTCGCGAGAGCTCAGACCCGCTCTCCGAGCCCGAGTACGACTCCACCCTGTTCCCCCTCGACCCCCTTTCTGATCTTCCTGAGAGACACGAGCCCGAGGAGAGATTGATACATTTGACAGCACCTGAGTTGGGCTCGTTTGATTTTGCAGACGTCGACATGGCCAGGGCCGGCAGTTCAGACGATCACTCCCGTCAGCCAGAGCACTTTGTACTAGACCAGGGAGCGATCAACTCCACCCTGATCGCATCACTCGAGACAGTCCAGCAGCAGCTCTGCGATCAGGGGGCATTTATGATAGAGATGAGGCGAGAGTTGGAGAGGCTCAGAGCAGAGAGAGACCAGCAGAGTGAGCCTGAGGAGATACCGGATGCAGAGGCACGAGCCGCCGCACCGGCAGCAGCCGCGGGAGGAGGAGGACCACCTAGACCGATGCAGGAGTTGCACAACCCCGGATCTACACTGATGCACCATTGGGTGGTGGTACCTGCTATCGTGGGGGACTTCAAGTTCCCCCCGAACACCCTGCAGATGCTCCCTCGTTTTCACGGACTCGCCACTGAGGAGCCCCACCTCCACCTCCAGGAGTTCCTGATGATTTGCAGCACTGTCCACGATCGCCACGTGGACCAGGACACGATCCGGATGATAGCCTTCCCGTTTTCACTGGCAGATAGAGCAGCCACCTGGCTGAAGCATCTTGGGAGGTTTGTCTATACCTGGGAGCAGCTCCGCACCGAGTACTTGAACAAGTACTATCCACTCGGGCGGACGAATGCAGCGAGGGCCCTGATCAGCAACTTCTCCATGTTCCCCAACGAGCAGTTTCACGAGGCATGGGAGAGGTTCCAAGAGCTTCTGGACAGATGCCCGCACCACGACATCACGAAGCCGAACCTTGTGCAGAGCTTCTTTAGCGGGTTGACACCAGAGCTACAGGGCCTGGTGAATGCTTCTTGCGGCGGGTCCTACTTCGCCAAGGACCACGACCAGGTCTGGGCCATCTTCGAGGAGATGGCTGAGAACTATATGGTGATGTCTCAGACCAGGTTGTATACTCAGAAGACCCAGCCACATCAGCCAGGACCCGTGCAGTACCAGCGGATAGCACGGGTAGATGCAGGTTCATCCAGTTTGTCCGCAGCCGCAGCAGCACAGGCAGAGTCGTCAGCTGCGGACATGGGCATTATCAGCGAGAAGCTGGACCGCATGGAGCTGATCGAGAAGAAGCAGTGCCAGAGTATCACGCAGATGGAGCAGATGGCACAGGTTCTGAGCGACATGAAGACACAGCTCATGTGTCTCCAGGAGGCACAGACGGCTTCTCAGCCCCGTCTTCAGTCGCGAGGCGACGCCGGCAGCAGCAGCAGCTCGTCCCAGCGCTCCAGCACCCACGTGCAGCCTAGACAGGTCCATCTTGTACAGGCGGAGCCGTACCAGCAGCCGCAGCCCACCTACCAGTCCCCACCATCTCCAGAGATGCAGATGGTGGTCTACCAGCCGGACCAGCCTCTGGCAGTACTCCCGCCAGCCCCCTACGATGCCGAGCCGTTGATGGATGTCAACGAGATTTGGTATGACCGCCCCCAGCCTGGGATCAGACGAGATCATCCCGGATTCAGGTGGGGGAGTGGTGGTACCCAGCCCCAGCAGCAGCCGTCAGGACAGGGAGGGCAGTACTCCCAGCAGAGAGATCACCACCAGCCGCAGCAGCAGCCCCCAGCATATCAGCAGCACCAGCCATCCTTCGGTCCTCGTCCCTATCAGCAGTAGGGACAGTCGTGGAGACGTGAGCAGCAGGCTCACCCAGTTCAGCAGCAGCACCCTTCCTCATACCCCTCTTACCAGCACCAGCAGCAGCAGTTCCAGCAGCCTCACCCACAGAGAGGCTACCTGTCGGGTTCCCACGAGAGCCCTGCTTTGGATGACATCGCCCGCCTCCTCACGGACCAGCAGGCCACATTCAGACGGGAGATGGACGAGTTCCGCCAGGAGATGCGGGACTTGGTGAGAGGGAAGGCCGCCATTCCAGCCCAGATTGAGCCGAACCCGAACAACCTCAAGAGGAAATCTGAGCAGGTAGTACATACTGAGTTTGCCACTCCTAGTGACCCATTTGATGATACACCTTCGGATCTATTTGATGCTGATTTTGTCACACTTAGGAGCGGTAGGACCCCAGCAGGCGGGGGCGCCTCATCTGAGCTTCACCACGAGGACACTTCAGAGGCGCCACATAAGGAGGAGGAGAGCGGTACTGAGGCCGCTCCAGATGATGACGGTGGCACTGAAGCCATCAAGGATGCTGATCCCACCGGCGGTACTGAGGCCGCCGCTTCACCAGATCTAGGAGGTGGTACTGACGCCACCAGTTCAGCCGAGTCAGCCCGCGGTACTGATGCCGCGAGACGTCTACCAGCAGCAGCAGCACATCCAGCCCACGGTGGTACTGAGGCCACCGGTGTTAGTATAGAGAGAGATGTTGTTTTTCCTCGCCGTGTTGTATCTTAGGACTTTGGTGTGAATAAAGGAAAAGGTTTAGTTTCTTCTGGTCCCACTGTGGTGCATGATGTATGTGTGGATCCGGTCATTGAACCGTCTAGGCCTTTTCCTAGTCCTTCATCTGAGAAGGACCCTGTGATCCCCTTCCCTAGAGCCCTTCAGATGGGGAAGGGGAAGAAAAAAGAAAAAGATCCAAAAAAGAGAGAGTTTGAGGAGTTCAGCCAGAGCATGATCGATCGATTCCATATACAGCTGACCCTCCAGGAGGCTTTGCAGCACATCCCCCTTCTCCAGCGATCTTTGAGAGAGAGGACTACAGTCAGGAGGAGGAGGAGGAACCACACTTCAGAGATACATGTGTTGACGAAAGCCACGTGTTTTGCGATCCAGAACCGCTTGCCAGCCAAGAGGCCAGATTCAGGGGCCCCGTATGTCAGATGCCAGATTAGTGAGCAGAGGTTCGACCGTACTCTACTAGATAGCGGATCGTCGATAAACCTTCTTCCGGCAGCCCTTCTCGACCGCTTTGAGTTGGGCACTCTTCGACAGAGCAGGACAGTCCTTCAGTTCGCTGATCGATCTGTCAAGAGGCCGAAGGGGTTATTATGAGACGTTATCATCACGATTCAGGGCCTGAAATTCCCCGTGGACTTCGTAGTGTTGGACATGGAGATCCCTGAGTCAGTGGCCGATACCCCCATCATCCTTGGTCGTCCGTTCTTGGCCACAACCAAGGCGGTGACTGATCATGATAGCGGGAAGGTGTACTTTCGTGTCGAGGGCGAGAGTATACAAATAGAGACGGTCGAGAACTATAGAGCTAGATTCAGAGCCCGCTCAGATGCGAGTACAGATTCAGAGCAGCTGACAGACGCAGAGACAAACATCCACCAGGACTGTGATTTTGTGATCACAGATGATGAGGCAGCTTGGGCAGATCTTGAGACACAGACCATCCTCTCACTTTCAGATACAGCTGATGCCGAGATGATAGCAGAGGAGAGTCTGGAGAGCACAACCTTGGACCAGGATACCATAGAGGCAGCAGAGCCGGTCCTTGATCGCAGCACGATGTTTAGTGATGGTGGTGCTGAGGCCACCTTGTTTTCCGGTGGTACTGATGCCACTGATTCTGATACAGATCTCTCGGATTCAGAGTCTGATTGGGCTGATTGCTATGATCAGATGCCAGACCTGAGTCCATCCGAGCTTATAGATGAGGAGGAGGTAGATGCAGAGCCGAGCAGAGACAGTACAGTTGAGCAGCCTTCTCCCGATCCAGTTTGCGAGAGTACGCTTTCACTTTCCCAGGCAGATTTGGCAGACTTAGCAGCATTCACTCAGTTTCTTCCGCAGCCCCAGCACCCAGCATTCCAGAGCTGAAGCCGCTCCCTACTTCGCTGAAGTATCGATTCCTTGCAGGCGAGCCAGAGATGTACCCAGTCATCATCTCCGCCGAGTTGACTGGAGAACAGGAATCCCGTTTGATGGGGGTTCTTGAAAAGAACCGCAAGGCGATCGGATGGAGCGTAGCAGATCTCCATGGGATTAGTCCATCAGTGTGCTCCCACCATATCTATCTCGAGGATGGGGCAAAGCCGTCGCGTGAGTTCCAGCGGCGTCTGAACCCCAACCTGAGAGAGGTTGTGATGAAGGAAATATCAAAATGGTGGGGTGCAGGTTTTATTTATCCCATTTCCGACTCCAAGTGGGTCAGCCCCTTGCATGTGGTGCCCAAGAAGACGGGCATCACGACTGTGATCAGTGAGTCGGGAGAGGAGATTGCTACACGAGTACCCACCTCTTGGAGGGTTTGTGTTGACTACAGGAGACTCAACCAAGCCACCAAGAAGGACCATTTCCCCCTGCCTTTTATTGACCAGATCATTGAGAGACGGGCAGGGAAGAGCCATTATTGCTTCCTGGATGGGTACTCGGGCTACAACCAAGTGGCCATCGCTCCTGAGGACCAGGAGAAGACCACCTTTACCTGTCCCTTCGGCACATATGCTTTTCGACGCATGCCATTTGGGCTATGCAACACCCCTACAACTTTTCAGAGGTGCATGCTGTCGATCTTTTCGGACATGGTAGGGGAGTGTTTGGAGGTCTTCATGGATGATTTCTCGGTCTACGGCGATGGATTCGACTCCTGTCTTGACTGCCTAGACCGAGTACTCCAGCGATGTATTGAGTATCATTTGGTGCTATCTTGGGAGAAGAGTCACTTCATGGTGACTCAAGGGACGGTGCTTGGCCACATCATCTCCAACAGGGGCATGGAGGTTGATCCGGCCAAGGTTGATGTCATTAGGAAACTCGCACCGCCGTCCAATTTGAGGCAGTTACGGTCATTTCTGGGGCACGTTGGATTTTATAGGAGATTTATTCAGGATTTCAGCAGGATTGCCCGGCCGTTGACTGACCTCATGACTAAAGACACCGAGTTCCTTGTCGATGACAAGTGTCTTTCGTCATTTGCTACTCTCCAGCAGTGTGTTATTGAGGCTCCTGTCCTCCAGCCGCCTGATTGGTCTCTCCCATTTGAGATCATGACGGATGCCTCCGATTTTGCCGTAGGGGCAGTGTTGGGACAGAGGAGGGATGGAGTGCCATTTGCTATACACTACGCTAGCCGCACATTGGATTCCGCCCAGCGGAATTACACGGTCACAGAGAAGGAGATGCTAGCCGTAGTGTTTGCTCTGGATAAGTTCAGATCGTATATCATTGGATCTAGAGTGACTTTGTTTACAGATCACACCGCCATCAGGTACCTCATGGCAAAGAAGGATGCCAAGGCCAGACTGACTAGATGGATCCTTCTACTCCAGGAGTTCGACATTGAGATTAAGGATAAGCCTGGAGTCAAGAATGTGGTGGCGGATCATCTCTCCCGATTAGAGCAGCCTGAGGAGACTGAGTAGATTGATCCCATCCGAGATACCTTCCCAGATGAGGCGATCCTTGCTATCGCCTCACTCCCATGGTACGCCGATATTGTAAACTTTCTCGTTGCTGGGAAAGTCCCACAAGATTGGCCCAGGCAGAGGCTTGAGACCTTCCTAGCGAAGACCAAGTCTTACCATTGGGAGGATCCCATCCTTTACCACGAAGGAGGGGATAGCGTCTGGCGTCGGTGTATTCCTCAGGAGGAACACCATAGCGTCCTCACTTACTGCCACAAGCTTGAGGCAGGAGGACATCATTCTGGGAGGAGAACGGCACAGAAAGTGCTCCAATCCGGCTTGTGGTGGCCTACCCTCTTCAAGCACTCAGATGAGTTCGTGAAGAGGTGTACTGACTGTCAGAGGATGGGCACTTGTGGACAGCGTGATATGATGCCGATGCAGCCCATTCACTTCTGTGAGGTTTTTGACGCATGGGGCATCGATTTCATGGGTCCATTCCCTAAAAGTCAGGGATTTGAGTACATTCTGTTGGCCGTAGACTATGTGAGTCGTTGGGTGGAGGCTATCCCCGCCCGGGCCGCTGATGCGAGGACAGTTTGCAGATTTTTGAGGAAGCACATCATCACGCGGTTCGGGGTTCCACGAGTTCTGATTTCTGACGGGGGATCCCACTTCATCAACGACTAGGTGAAGGCACTTGCTAGCGAGATCGGCATAGACCATCGTGTTGCTACACCTTACCATCCACAGACGAATGGTCTAGCCGAGGTGTCGAATAGGGAGATCAAGACTATTCTGCAGAAAGTCGTCCGCCCTGACCGAAAGGATTGGTCACAGCTTTTGGACTCGGTCTTGTGGGCATATAGGACGTCTTTCAAGACACCTTTGGGCACATCTCCCTTTCGCCTCGTATATGGCAAGCCATGCCATTTACCTGTTGAGCTGAGGCACAAGTCACTTTGGGCAGTTACAGACATTATCATGGATCCAGATGGTATGGGAGACCAGAGGAGGGCAGAGCTAGCTGCCCTGGAGGAGCTTAGAGATGCAGCTTTCTCAAGCAGCCTACATTATAAGGAGAAAGTCAAGGAGTGGCACGATTCTCATATCAGCCAGAAACATTTTGAGATTGGACAGAGAGTATGGCTGTTTGATGCGAGGCGTAGATTATTTCCAGGGAAGCTACAGAGCAAATGGAAAGGACCTTATCTGGTTCGAAAGGTACACGACAATGGTAGCATCGACATATCCGAGTTGTCTTCTGAGAGTACCTTTCAAGTGAACGGCCAGCGTCTCAAGCCATTTCTAGATCATGAGCCGCGGGTCGTTGATATTGCCCCTATTCATTTTGCGTGAGATGTGGTCTTTGACTCACATCTAATGCATCTCACGCCTGAGTTTCACTGATCTTCCGCTGTATATAGATCCAGATGTCCATATCACCACATTCCTTAGTCCCACATCCCCTTCCCCATCTTGTGATTATGCTATACTTAGGGTGCACTTTACCCTAAGTATAGGGGGGATGTGAGACCTTTTGGGTATTTCTTTTGTTTCTGTCTACCCCTGTTTTGCTTCCTATACTTAGGGATACTTCACCCTAAGTATAGGGGGGGTAGACCCTGTACATTCTCCACTCGTTTTTCCCTTCGTGTACAACCTACTACACTTAGGATTACTTGATCCTAAGTATAGGGGGAAGACCTGAGCTCCTTTTGACTTTTCATCTCCCTTTGTATAGCCTTTCTTTTCACTTCCCTATACATAGCACGAGTTATGTCTTCTTCATCGCTCTTGACTCTGAGGACATCGTTCGAGCTAAGTATAGGGGGGTGTGCATATATTTCATATATACTTTAGCCATAACTCGTACTTTGTGTGAGTGTGTGAATAAATAAAATGGCTAAAAACCACAAAAATTAAAAATTTTTCATGAACATAATCTTCTTTTATTTGCACATACATAGCTAGTGTACAAACTATTTTTGTAAAAATGATTTCAAAAATCTTTTGTATAAAGCTTGTGTAAATATTTTTGTATCAAAATTATGTATATAGTACAAAATTTTTCCAAAATGTTTTGAAAATCAAATGTTTGCAAAAATCTTGTGTAAATGTGTGTAAATACCTTTTTGCAAAACTTGCACTTCATGCATCATCCATTCATGATTTCAAAACATTTTTCAAAAATTTTGCATGATTGTAAAATATTGTGTAAATAAGCATCTTTTTGTACATATGTATATAGTTTTTCTTGGATGATAGTTGACATTTAAACTAGACTGGAATCAAATTGAGAAATGGAGCTTGATTAAGATCTTAATCCACCTAATTTCTAAGAGGAACCTTATAGGACTTAGGTTTAAGGCTTTTCAGGTCCATGGTGACTTAATTCTTTGAGTTCACTAGGCTATGATCACATGTCATCTCAATGAGCCTAAGTAGAGCACTTAACAACAACACATGACTCATATAGATTATGGCTTTACTTGGACAACCGCACTATGCACCGAGCTCTCTATGGATGAGGTGGTGAGGAGGCAGTCTTCCTTGGCTTGGGGTAGCATATGAGGGTAGTACTTCTAGGCGGAACCTCTCTTCTTCTTATAGTGAAGGAAGTGCGTCTCAACTTGGTCTGGTTGCCATGAGGTCTAACGACGGGAGTTGTGGGTTGCAATAAAGCTTCAAAAGAGGGATAGTCTACTGGCTCAAGAGGAAAAACTCCTTGTATATATGCTGCACATGTATATGTTGTATAGATGCACTCGAAAAAAAAAATGTGCAAAAAGAAAAGAACTCCAAAAAAGTGGTGGGTCTGAGAGAAAATGATAATCCCACCGGAGTATGTATATAAAGTGCAATAAGCAAAGCTTGGTTTCATGATCCATCTGTTGTAGCTTGCAGCAGGGAGACTTGGCTACACTGGTCAAGCTCCCAAGGGTACTTGGCTACACTGGCCTTTACCCATTCTCTTCTTCCCCCTCTTCTTGAGCCGGTTGTACTTGAACTTAGAAGGGAATACCCCGCTCCTCGAGGAAAGAGTGGCCAGATTGAGGTCATAGAGTTACCTTGTTGGGGAGGGTTGTCAAGTTGCCATTTCTGAGGTGGAGAGCTCAGACCTCACTTTCACAGGACAGGAAAAGATTCATGGTCTTCAGGGTTTGTGATTGATGACTTGTTCTGATCTGGAGCATTGAGGAGTCTTGGTTATAGATTGGTGGAACTTAGAGGCTGTTAGGTTTTAAGCTTAAGTCTAAATAAGGTTCTGACACATTAATAATCCAAAGATCTGATTGAGCTCCATACCTCAATTTAATGAAGGCAAGTTTAATAATCAACCTTGATCCATGTTCATCCTCTTTTTCTTTTTCTTTCTTTCTTTTTCACTTCTTTTTCAAATAAGTGTTTGCTAAGGGACTAGCAAAGTATAGTATAGGGGGGTGATGAATACCCATTCATCACTCTTTATTCTTATATTTTAGCTACAAAAACCTTTGCAAATACATGTAGATATGTGTAAATAGGAATAATTACCAAAAGCATGCATTGTGTAAAAACCTATAATTAGCATGTTTTTGTGCAAAAATAAAAGAATAAAGATTAAAAAGAAAAAGAGGGAAATATTTAGAATAAATATTGAGCAACCTAACCCAAGGGAGGGCTCAGCATGGGCCTGACCGCATAAAAGCCAAGTAGAGGGAGATAGGAGCTCATGTATATATATTTATGTAAATAAAATATAAATATTTTTCCTCACCCAAAAATAGGCTTGTAAATATTTGTACATATTTATTAAGATAAAAACAAAATAAAAAGCTAAAAATCAAAAAGTTCAAAAATACCCTTTCATCATGTACATAGACCATGCTTCTTTATTTATTTAAGCTTGTGAATAAATAAAATCATTTTCTAAACTTTTTGTAAATATTCTAGGTCATATATATTGTAAATAAATAAAATAAAAAGAATCAAAACAAAAATCAAATAAAAATTACAAAATTCAAAATATAAAAAGACATTGTATATATACCTTGTATATAGATGTACATAACTATTTATTCTACCTATGTATATAAATAATAAAAATAAAATAAAAACACCCTTTTATTCCTTATTTTATACTATAAATAAATAAAATATAAAATGGGAATAACATTGTATAAAAATAATAATTAAAAATCAAAAAATCAAAAACCTACATATTGTATATATACCTATATATAGCTATATATTGTAAATACCTTATTTTTATTTCCAAAAATTAATTAAAAATCACCAAAAAATAGAAAAAAATAAAATAAAAATATTTCATGTTTTGAGTTTTGGCTGAATCGGGCCCTAGCTACCTCCATTTGTCATCTCAAGATTCAGCCACGTGGCCTTCACCCATTGGCCCTGGGGGATGTTGACCGCCCGGTCAACTCCCCCCAGGACCACTTCCCACGGGTCTGCTGCGCCCGACCGATCTTCTCGGATTTTTCACATACAGACCCGAATCCTTTTCGCCCAAACCCCGGGTCCGGAATGCTCACGTCATACCCGAGAACCTCGCCGGAGCCTTCGCCTCGGGATCCGCGCACCAGATCGCCCTACCCGCGCCCTTCTTCCCGGACCCGCCAGCATACTTAAGCTCAGCTCCGCCGCTCATTTCACGCATCTTTGGCCATTTGCTTCGATTTCCAGTGAGCTCCAGAGAGAGAGAGAGGTGATCCGGCGAGTCTTCACCGCCGTGCTCCGCCCAGAGCAGGAGCTCGAGCCTCGGGCCAAGACAACCCTTGAGGCCACGACCGGGAGCTTCCCCAGCTCCAGCACAGTCTCCTCGACCACCCAGGTAGTCCCCTAGCTCCTCTATTTAGTCTAATTTCCATTTTGCCCCAAATCGCACCACCACCGTGTTTCGTCGATTCCGACCGCCTCACACCTCCATTCGATCATCGGAATCCATCGTCACCTCCTCCTTCTTTCCACGCACCTTCTCCGCCCATCCGTTCAACCCAGCTCGCACAAGAGCTGGGATTCGAATCCCCTCGCCGTCGCTTCGCCGGGGTTCGTCCGCACCGACGCACAGACCATCCCCAAGTCGCCTAACTGGGTCGAGGCATTTTGCCCTCGACCCGCGAAGCTTCTGAGCCATTTTGCAGGACCAGAGGAGGCTATCTGAGGCCTCCCGACATTCAGACAGGAGCTTCGCCTCCGCCGACCTCGCCGGAGCCCTCCAGGGCTCGGCTGGGTCATCGGAGCCTACCATCAGCCGCGGAGCACCATTGCGGAGCTTCTCCGATCTCCAGAAGCGGCAGACGAGGACCACCACGTGCACAGAGGGCCGGCGAAAGTCGCCGGCGACGAGTTCTTCCAGGATCCTCGCCGACCGTCAGATTGACCTCGGCGCTCCAGGTTATATCGTGTCCATCCATCCACGGAGCTGCAGTCACCGTCCGATCATCCCGATGGTCGATCTTGACCATCCGAGCAGAGAGAGAGGCACCAGCTACCCGAGTCCGTCAGATCTGCCACGTGCCTCTTCCTCAGCCGTCGATCCGGCCAGCGTTCGAAAGATCAAAGGCGCCTTTGTCCTCAGCCGTCAGATTCGCCACGCGTCCCACATCTGGCCCTCGACGTTAAATAAGGGGTAAATTGTCTTAGGCCCCCTTTTCTTTTATGCTTTTAGTTTCAGTCCTGTAAATATTTAATTCCGTAGTTTAGTTTGAGGTTAATTTGCACAATGGACCATGAGCTTTAGTTTATTTGCACTTATACCCCTATCTGTGTGAGCCACGTGCTTCGTCACGTGTATTTGTGGGTTATTTGCATCATACACCCCTGTAGTTCTGGATGTTTATGAATGAATGAAATCATTCTAGTATTTGCATCTATGCCCCTGTGAACGTTTTAATTTCGCATGTGCGTCTATTTGTGGGTAATTTGCAGCATAGCCCCCTGGACTTTTGGTACGAGTTACCAATAGGTCCTCGGGACTTGTTTTCTTCACAGATAGGTCCCTGAGTGCGCCAGGCACGCACCGCGCACGTGACTTGCTGGGTTAATTGCACCTGGACCCCCAGAACTTAGGGTATTTGCATTTCAGTCCCTGTGCACTGTACCCTCTTGTGATTTTTGAATAAAATATCAAATCACCTCCAAATTAGACGAAAATTTGAAACATGGCTCCTGCCATGGTGTAGGATTTTTGTGAATTTTTGAGGACATTTTTGATTCCGTTTGTTATTTTTAAAAATTCAAAAACTATCATTTTAGCTACTGTCTAGTTTTAAAAACCCCAAAAAAATATAAAAACCCCCTCAAAAATTCTATAAAAATTAGGTACTGTTTATTTTGTGTTCCTTTATTTTCTAGCCAATTTTGGCTATTTTTCACTGCTTAAAAACCATAAAAACTTAAAAACACCTAAAAATTCATAAAACTTTTAGTAAATAATCTAAAAACCCAAAAACAATAATTTTGGTACTCAAATTTTCCTTGTTTTATCTAGTTTACAGGAATAATACCTCCAGACCCTTTTGAGGTCCTTAGATATTTTATCTAGGGCTTTTGGGTCCGGCTGGACAGTACCTTGCATTTTTGCCACTGTTTGATTTTTAGAAAATAAAATATACATCAGAAAAATTCCAAAAATTCACCAAAAACATTAAAAAACATAAAAAACATAAAAATATTTTTGTTTGAATTTTTTTCTTGGTTTTTGTTGCATTAAATAATTAGCCAAAGTGTGCTTGCTTTTGTGTATCTTTTGTTTTCTTCACATTTTAAAAATCCAAAAAAATATAAAAATCATTAAAAAGCATTGAAAATATTTTTTCTTTTATTTGATTTCATTTTTACTACTTTGTAGGCCTTTGGCCAACCCGTGCTCCTCGAGTTCGACCCTGGGTGCTATACCAGGTTAAACTCATAGCTGGACCGCTATCTTCGTGCTTGATTGATTTTATTTGTTTCGAGTGGTCTGATATTTTTCTTGATTGACTTAGCTGAGCGATCGAGGTCGCAACGACCTATCTAGATACCTTTACCTCTGTCGCTTGAGCGGTCATCAAGAAGCGGGAACTCATTCCGCCTTGCAACTCCAACTTGCATTCCCAATTAGATCTTTAACACCTGGACCCAGCATCCCTAAGGTGATGTTGACCAGTCGTTAATTGAACCAACCGTCAACATGATTAGAACTCGTTATGCGCAATCCAATATCACCCCAATAATATGAGGAACCGATATTGGGGTCACTACGCATACGGCCTTACTCTTTCGAGAAGCAAAGAGCCCGATCCAGATGCGCTTGTATGCAGGAGATGTCACTTCGGACAGACGTCTCCTATATACAATCCCTGGCGATGGAACCCTTCGCCTTGACGGGAGACCATGGATGTCACTTATATGATCCTCCACCTCATATTCAAATTCTAATTAATCATTATGAATCATATTCATTATAATTAATTCTTCCAAGGGAAATAACAATGAGTGTTATAATTATAATTGGATTTCAATTAATTTAATCATATTAAATTAATGATCCAATTAATATCCAACAAACATTTTAATTGTTACTTGAAATATGGTATTATCTCAAATACGTATTATTTTGAATTATAATAATTAGAAAATAGACCATGATTTCTCCAGCATTATCGAGTCCCTACCCGCTGTCCTGGCCAGTACCGACGGGAGTAAGATAGACCGCACACGGTGCTACCTGCTGCCCCAACGCTCCCTGACTAGACACCATATCTACCCCAGGAAAGGATATTGCCAAATCGATCATTGTGTATTTGAGATGTTCATCGATTCTTCAACCGAAATTATACCATATAGTAATAATCAAAACCAATTTGATTATAAGGAAATTTGCTAGACAAATTTTCAAATCTATTCAAGTAACATGTTTGTTGAAAGTGTATCAAGTAACCAATTGGTGATCTAGATCATATCTAATCATTTATTGGTTGAGTCAATGTCATTTAAGTGAATAATTATCATTCAAATATTCCTCAAATATTATCTATAATTATTCCAGACAATTAACCATTAATTTCACAAGTTATTTAAATGACTGTCACAAGATTTATGATTAGGATTACAATTTTCAACAGTGATCCTCACTTAATAAAATTAGCATATCTTATTCATTTTAAATTCAAATTATGCAAAATCAGTTTCTAAAGTTTGTTAACTTCATTTAAAACAGAACCAACATGATAATTACGCATTTCTATATGTGTCAAAATAGTAACCAACACTTTAATTACGTCATGATTCGTTATCCTCGAAACAATGGATATAGATTCATTAAAATGGCCATATCTTGAGTTATAGGATTCCAAATCACGCAAACTCAAATCCCACGGTGTTCCTAGTTAATGGGGAACATTATCCAATTTAAAATTTTGTGTTTAAACGTTTTAAACAGGGCAGAAATCTTATCACAAAACAGGTCTGTGAAAATTGAAATGCGATAAAATTTTCACAATCCTTATGAACCCAAGTCTTCATAGGTTTATGGATCGCATCAAAACCTCCAACCTGGCTCAGATACCATTTGAAGGATATGGGAATATCCTCAAGCATATCACAGAAGCATGTGGATCGCATCGAATGCGATCGGGAGCGACTAGTCACACTAATTCCTCTGGGCAGCGGACTTTAAAATTTTTTAAATGTGATGAAACCACATGATTCAAGAACCTTTCTCTGATCGTTTCATCTAAATCACAATCTGTATAAGGTTTACCTCTTGAAGCATGGTTGCGATCAAGTCTCTGAACTAAGAGACCTCCTGTCTCAAGTCCGATCCGACGGAGGAGACGCTTGCGAGCGCGTTGATGAGACACGTCCTTCTCGCAATCCAAGTTGATGATCCAAGCGGAGAATCTCCTGATCTCATCACACAAGATCCGACGTCTTCTTCACGAGCGAGGCACACAGAAGGAGATAGAAATCCATTATTAAGTACTCTGGCAGCATAACGACGATGTTGCTACAATGGCGAATCTCTCAATGGCTCCATGGTGGACGACCATAAGAGAGAGAGGGAGAGAGCCTTAGCGTGTAGAGAGAGACAGGAAGAGAGCTTAGTTTACGTTTTAAACATGTCTCAAAGAAAAGGGTGCCTCTTCTTATATAGGGTTTTGGGAGTCCATGGATATCAATCCATGGACAACACACAATCAATGGTTGAGATTGATTTGTATTTCTTTTAATGGTGACAGGGTCCGGATATCGCGGCTTTAAAAGAGATGTTTTATTTCTTCGTGCTAAAAATAATATTGTTTGTCGTTCGTTGTAGGCGGCGATCGGAATCGGTCAAGAAATAACCACAAAATAATTTAATCAATTTTTAATCGAGTGGTTTTATGTTTATTTTACGTTGGCAAGTTGCAAGGTCGATCACAAGGAGGCAAAGGAACAACCTAGAATCATGTCTATCAAGATTCGTGCACGGTTTTCAAGGCAATCTTTTTTGGAATTTTTAATACAACTAAGGGATGCACGATGCGATTTCGGCCTATTTTAGGGACTAAAATATAAAATTCGATCAAACGATGTCCGAAAAATATGAAACTTGGCTACAATTCAAAATATGATGAAATGAATGCACTCCAATTGTTTTGGAATTTTTGGATGCAATATGAATTTTTTATGAATTTTCAAATGCAAATAGAATGATTTTTAATATTTAATTATAATAAATATTAGACCTACTTATTTTCAAGATATAAAATTATCTAAGATCTATCACTAAGTGATGGATCTCAGAAAAATCCTAAACCTCGAAAATGTGGGTTTAATACATATTAAAAACTAAATACTGAAGTATGCAAAATGATTTTTACATTGCAAATTATGAATGCAAATTCAAATCTTTTTGGATACAATGTCAAGCACAATTAACTCTACATTAGGTGATTTTTTGGGAATTTTTATAACATTGGGTAATCAGTGGCAAATTTAAGAGCATAAAATGGGCAAAATTTACAGTTTCCACAGAATAATTAATTATAATTAACCACTACTCACAAAAATGTCCACAATATGTCAAACAGTAGAGAATTAAATGACGAACATCATGCTATTTTTGGATAAATACAATGAAGTCATGTATAGGTCTAAAAGTAATGAGCAACACAGGGGTATAACTGTAATAAATAAATAAATATAATGCAGGGGGACCTATTTGATATTACCGATAATATGAGGGTTCTTCAGCAAAATTTCCATGAGTCACATGCAATGCACGTGACCCCTGGGTCAGCGGGACTCGTGCGCACAAAGGCGGATGTCCAGGGGGGTTCTCGCAATTTGCCCAAGGGGCACGTGCATATCACGTGACCCCTAGGCTGACGTGTCGCTGACGTCCCCCCAGGCACACGTGCCTTGCACGTGCGTGGGGGTCTCGGGTCTGAGACATGGCGGCTGGTGGCGGTGGTGCTCCTAGCGCGGCGGTGCGGCAGCGTGCAGCTCCGGTGGCGTGGCGTTAGAGCTGAGTGCAGTTGTTGTCGATGACGTCGATGAAGGCCGTGGGGTTTTTAATGACATCAAAGTGATGTGGTGGATGAAGTCGATGGAGGCGCTGGAGCTGATGAAGGCGGAGCCGGAGTCTGGAGTGGCGGTGATGGGTTGTCGGAGGTAGTTGATGATGAAGTGGTGGGCGGTGGCTGTCGTCGATGGAGGTTGTCAGAGGTGAAATTACGGAGACGTTGCGTTGTTGGGCTCGATGGAGATAGCCGGAGCAGGAGCAGAGGAAGAGCGACGACGGAGCAGCTTCTGCAACAAGGGCTGGTGAGCCCTCGGATCTTGCCGCGATGTTGCCTTGGCCGGGTTGTCACCACCGGTCTGGCTTGGAAAGAATGGATATCGGCAGATGGGGTCAAAAGTCGGAGGGGGTTTGTCTGAAATAGGAGAAGGGTCTAGGCCGGCGATGGAGAGTGGTTTCGAGATGAGCGGAGGCGGAGATCTCAGAGGAGGTCGTTGGCTGTTGGCGGCGAAGGCGGGGGCGGTTGGCGAGGTCAACGACGGAGGTTACGGTGAGGGGCGGAAGCCGGTTGCGAAAGGGGCGCGGGAGGTTGAAGAGGTACAACAGTCGTTCGATCGGCCATGATCGAACGACTGCGGAGGCGCCACGTGGCGCAAAAAAGGGGGAGTAGCGGGGCACGTGCGGAGCCCGTGCCTGGGAGGCACGTGCGACGCACGTGCGGTTATTTTTTATAAACGAATAAATAAAACGCCCAAAAAACGCTGACACGTGGCGACCCCAAGGGCTGCCACGTGTCATTACCAGAAAAATCGAAGAAAAAGATTTTGTAAAATCAAAAATAAATAGTAAATGACCTCGGATCGAAAAAGTTCCTTTACAAAAAATGCTCGTCTCGATGAGATCTACATCTTTCATGAAAACATCAAAGCCAAAATCGATCAAATGCATGAAGTGAATTTTTGGGGTATCCCAAATACATAGAATACCTAGATTTTTGGGTTTTATAAATTTGTATCATTTTTAAACCAGATAAAAATATCCGAAAAAATATGGATTAATCAAATATAAATAAAACACCTTAATCTGTTTTTTTATTTTTATTAATTAAGAAAACATGTACAAAAAATATCGGGTCAAAAACCGCTAAAATACACAATGTACAAAAGAGGCCCAAAACCCAACTTTCACATATGAGCTCCGATTCACTTGAACTTGGTCTTGTTTTGAAGGTAATTGAATGTGCATTAGTTCGAAAGTGAGTAGGATCAAATCAGACACTGGATAGGGAAGATATGGGGCTTTTATTCTGAAAATCCTAAAACTAGGGTTTGGATTTTTGGTCCACTTACTAGGGGAAGTGATTTTTTTGTATTTTTCAATTATTATTGTGAGTGATATGTACACAATGGAGGTAGTTTTGGATCATTCAGAGTTAGCAAGAAGGAGTTAAAAATCCGGAAAGTTAGGCTATTTACATGTCAAATTTAGCTTGGATTTTTGGCTTCTTATTTTGTGCAAAAATGATGGATATAATGCCATTCTTATGCAAACATGCATGAATGCTAATTATGCAGAATAAATGCAGAAATGCTGATGATTTTGAGGGAATTGAGCTTAATAAATGATATTTAGAGTGATGAATCCGAGATTCGTCATCCCCCTATACTTAAACCATGCTCGTCCCTGAGCATCAAAAAGAAATGCCATGAGGTGAAATGAGATTGGGTTCCATACCAAGACCATGAGCTGAAGGTGAAAATGAAACTAGACTCGACCTTTGGATTATTAGTGTGTCGGAACTTCTGTGAGACTTAGAATTTTAAAATCAACAACCCTCAAGTTCTACACATCATTGTCACAGTTTCGGCTCAGAAGTCATCTTAGATCAATCCTCATCCCAAAGTATACCCTATGAACATTGAACAACCAACTCATGTTTATGAAGGGTTTTAGCTCTTCCCATCCAGAATGCCGGATTACCATGCTCCTCTCCTCTCCAGTAACTCGTCCTCGGGGAGTCAGGTATTTCCTTCTAAGGTCTGCCGCATTGTGTTCACAATTGAATTGGGGGAGAAGATAGAAGAAGGGTAAAAGAATTGGAGGGTGGCCAGTGTAGTCACCTCTCCTTGTGAAGCTGGCCAGTATAGCCGAGTCTCCACCAAGATCTGTAGGTCTCTTGAAGCTCGGACCTTTTTTGGTCAGATTTTTATTTGGTAGAATGCTTCTTTGTATTTGGAATTTTTGGTGGTTCTGCTTGGATCTTGTTGTGCCCCTACCAATATAGAATCTTTTTGTTCCATAGATTTTTTGGGGTATTAGAAAAAATTGTGCCAAGCCGTCCATCCCTTTTCTGAAGCTTTATTCCAACCCGTACTCCGGTCTATAGATTTCCACGCTACCAGAAAAGAGACTCACACAGTCTTCCAACATCCCGTCTGAGTTGAGCTAAGTGCATAGTGCAAGAGTACAAATTAATTTCTATTCCAGAGTTGTACCCAGAATGAAGAGACCAGGTTAGACACTAAGAGTCAAGCGCTGTACATTGTCATGTGGAACTTAAAGAATTAAGTCAAAGACCTGAAGCTCTCAAAATCCTATTTCTAGATGAAGTTCCTCTGAAAATTAGGTGGATTAAGGTCAAGTCCAGACCACTCTCGGTTTCTGCTCACTACTCGGTTCAAAACCCAATGACTTTTCAGAGATGCAAATGCATGTGTACAGGTGTGTGAAATGCTGACACATTTTTTTGATGCAAAAATGAAATAAGAAGCCTTTTTTTCTTTTCAAAAATTTTGGGCACGGTTAATGTCAGTAGAAAACTATTCTTTTTTTCTTTTCTTTTGTGTTTTTTTTGTTATTTTTTTTGAAAGATTACCCACCCCGCAAATACATATAGACTTACGTGAAAGTACGAGATATGGGTAAAATATATATGAAGTATATACACAGACCCCCCTATACTTAGCGAGTACTGTGTCCTCAGAGCATAAGAAGCGGAAAGAAGACATAGCTCGGGCTAAGCGTAAGGGAGTGAAAAAAATGAAAAGAAAAATGAAGTGGTCGGGATATATGAATGAGGAGAGTATATTCAGGTGGATGCCAGTTCCCCCTATACTTAGGCTCTGGTCAGCCTAAGTATGGAAGAAGGGTAGAAATGGAGTGATCGGGAGATAGGAGAAGAATGGTATGTACAGATGGCATCGGTCCCCCCTATACTTAGGCCTTGGCCTATGTAGAGGAAGAAGTTGTACAAGGAGACCGATGTGGTCGAGAGGGAGGGTGGATAGCCGATGATTAAGGTGGTTTTCAGCTGATCTTTTTGTGAGCCTGCGGTGGGAGATCGTAATGACGAGATGGAGATGACGCATATGATTCCCAACTATGATCAATGTCATCCTCAGAAAGGTCATGATGGATAATAGATGAAGTGTTTCAGTCGGATGAAAGATATCCATCATCAGAGTTATCCTCAGAGGAATAGTATTTGAAAGTGTACATACTCCAAGTATTCATGTCTTTTTGTTTCTTCAGTTGTTTTCTCAGAATTCGTTCCTTCTTGGGGTCAAGTGGTTTGTCCTCAGATGAATACTCAGAAGCACCGGTCTCAGTCAGCTCATATGAAATAATTCTAGTGTACTTGAAGAGGGCAGGAGCATCAGCTTTGGATGAATAGTAGTTCGGAACGGGAGTTATCCAATGAGAATTAAATTTTGGATCCTTGCGAAGATATAGCTTTAGGGCTGCCGAACAGACTTCACTCATGTAGACTACCTTTTCTGGACCTGATGAGGGATCATCAGCTGATTCCTCTTTCGAAAGGTCAAAGGTGACTCTCTTTTTATTTCTTCATGAAGGTGTCGGTTCACTTGAGTATCCAGATGAATAGCCATTTGAATTCTCCTTGGTCGGTGCTCGGTCTGCGTGCTTGTTCTTAGTCTCCCGAATGTTTGAGCACTCTCGATTTGGGATGATTTGGTCAAGATATTCAGAGAATGTTGCGCCAGGGTGTGACCATGCATATGTCTCAGGATCATAGAAGATAGATTTTTCTATTTCGAGATCCGCGAGAAATTAAATACTGGAGAGAGTCTCTGCATGTTCATTCTCAATTGATCCGATGTTGGAGCATTCCTGTGTCAAGTTGATGTAATCCATGTAGTCAGAGTAGGTTGACCTAGGGTGTGCCCATGCATAAGTCTCCGGATCATATGATTCATATACATGATTCTCCATGGTGAGAGCGGCTGGGAATGAAGCAAGGGGGAGAGTCTCTAAACCAATAGTCTCATCAACAACCGCTATCTCAGGTGTCGTAGAGGGGTAGGGCTCTTCTACCTCTTCATGGTTGCGGCTATCGGGGACTTCGTGGGTTTCCTCAGAAGATCGTGGTTTCTCAAAGACAGGGTCATATCTAAGTGCTTCCAATGCTTTAAAATTGATTTCCCAAGTCTCACAATCAATAATTGCCTTAGCCAATGCTAAGAATGGCTTTCCGAGATTGATTGGAGACTGGGTGAATTCTCCTTGATGCTCAATATTAATGATCGTGAATTCTACCTTGAGTGGAGTACCTTGGAATTTCATGCTGACAGAAATGATTCCTCTCGGTCGCTTTATCGATTGGTCCACCAATTGAACAATCTCTCGTATCTTTTGAATTGGTCCGAGTTTGAGTTCATGGAATACGGAGGTCGGCAGGATATTGATCGGTGAATCGTCATCAATCCAAGCATGGGTGAAAATCGTGTCTTTGATTTCATAGTTAAATCTGGGCAACCGCTTCACTATGCGGCTCATGGTTTTTCTCCTCAACACCAAGGAGGAGGCCATTGACAAGATATGTCTTTCGGTCTTTGTTCTAATCCTACCCGACTTTTTCGTAGTTAATTCGTCCATTATAAATCTTTTAAGGTCGGGGAAGTGTTCAATGGCCCGTAGAAAGGGAAGTTCAAAAATCAATTTCTTTCCTAGTGCTTCCCGTATAGCAGGATCCAAATTCTTCAGATCTTCTTCAGTTTCAATTTTTATGTATTTTTCGAGATTTTCGATTTTTTCTTGATTTTCGAATATTCCATTTTTTGGTATTTTGTGTGTGATGTGGTGATGTGGTTTCTTCTGTCGATGAGTAGGGGCTTTGATGTTCTGATAAGGAATCATATGCATAGTCATGTCTAGGGAAATAATAAGTAGAAGTGTCGTTCACATAATCATCCGTGGTTTTTGAACATCCTCAAAATTGTCAAAATGAGATCCAATCACTTCCTCATTCATTTTAATGTCCGAGCTCCCATAGAGTGAAATTAATCAGTCGGTAAATTTTTGAAATCTATCCTCTATTGAATTGAATCTCTTATTTATCCTCGAAATATCATCCTCAAAATTTTGTTCATGATCAATCATGAGAGCAGTCGGTGTGTGTTCGATAATTTCATCTTCCATTTTCCCGTTTGTGCTGAGAGGAGAGTTTCTTGGAATATCTGACATATGATCATTATTTTCTGAAAATTTCTCCTCAAAAATTATGGAAGGAGACTGCTCATATGGTGCAGGCATGTGTAGTTGGTCTCGGTAGAGTTCAATCCTTTGATCATGATTTGTCAGACTTTGATATTGTGGAGTCAGCATACAGGGTTTATATGTTTCTATGTGGTCAGTCCAGTCCTCTGTATGAGTATCATGTCTGAAGAGGGGTTTGTCCTGGTCAATCCAATGCTGATGATCATTAAGTGCGGGTCTTTCCATCTGGGTTTGGTTTCTCGGCCAGTCATGATAGTCAAAGGTATTTTGATCTTGAAATGGCTCATCAGCAAGAATCCGAGAATAAGACGGTTCAGTCCAAGATGGTAGATGGTTATGTGTGGTCGGATGATTCGAGTATGAATACAATGAGGAGACCGAATTCATCTGCGGGTGAAAGTCTCCCGCAAATGTTGGAGGATTATTGAAAGAAGAGGATTTAGTTGATTTGGGCCTAACTGAAACAAATTCATTTTCATAGTATAGATCTGATGGGTTTTCAAATAGATGTTCGGTCATTTTTGAAAGGAATGGGGGGTTGGATCTGCAAGAGTTTTTGGAAAAGAGTTCCATGATTAGGTTTAAATCAAGAAAGGAATGAGATGCTCGCACGGGATATTCAAAAGAAATTTTATCAAATGTACGACTATTGATCTTGAAATCGGTTTACGCACACCAATGCAAACACAATTTAAACCCCGGGTTCACCAACTCACACAATGAAGCCGTAAGAGTTCGGCTATTATCTTTTCAATTTTAGTTGGTGATAAACCAATCTTGGCAAAATTTTAGCGAGATGTTAGGTGTCGAAATTTTTGTAATGACTGGCCCAAATTCTTCGACTAGTTGCACCTACTTTCAGCCAGTATGGGTGTAAGTACGGACTGTAGAACGGCTACCCGTGTTACTTGAGGATGGAGCCTTACGCAGTGTCCTCTAAACCACCCACTCTACTAAGGAAATCCGGACCGTTTACAGGCTACCCCTAGATCCTCACTGAGAAGTAGCTAATCGTTTTTAGTAGAATCTGCAGTCAATATGAAAATCTTGTTTTGGGCTCTAGCCTTAAGTGTCATCTCTCGCTCACTCAGAAAAATAAAAGCATCCAAGGTCGGGGTTGCTCTCCCACAAAAATTCTTGATTTTATGGGTTATTAAAGTCGGCTATATTTAGCAGTCCCAATTTTAGTTAGGCGGTCACTGAAGAATTAAATGAGCCAAATACACGTCTACCATCCAGTCCTAATTTCCTTTAAATTTATGTGACAAAACAAGAGGGAGAAATTCAGGAAAAGCTGATGTATGTGAAAACAATGATGTATGCTCAGTTAGAATACTTACATCGAATCCTCGCAATCTCCATGTGGGATACTAGACAGAAATTGAAAATTTATTCTAAATGAATGCAAGCCGATGGAAAACCACACCTAAGAAGAAAGCTCTATTAGCGGGAAAGAATTGAGTTAAATTTTGGCTAAATTAAACGATCTATGTGCGTCTCAGTCAATGTGCAGTGTGTCCTTAGATCCTACGAGCACAATCAAAAATATAAAATGCTCTGAGAGCTGTATGTGCAGGTCTATCCTATTCGCCACTCAAGTCAGGCCCCACCCTCACCGGAGAGTGAAACAGGACACGACACACTATAGATAGAGTTCAATGTCTTTTTACACACGCGAGAGTCCAAACGGACACCGCTATAAATGAGCAGAAATTGAAATTTGCAGAAATTAAAAACCTAGACTCTACGCTCTCTCACGACTTGACTCGATCTTAAATTAATTGCAGCTTTTCGGAAGTTGGTGAAGATGCATCAGTTTCTTGAAAAACTATTCCACGTACGTCGGGTATCTCACAAGAAAAATAAGAGAGAAGATGTAAGAGAGTGACTCAAAAATAATCAAAAATAAAATAAGAAAAATAAATGTTGAGAAATAAATGCAGGAAATAAAATGGAATGTACAATGAAAAACTCGGGGGTCATACTATCCGAATGCGAAAAACCGAACAAGAAATTTCAAAACACAAAAATAAGTAGTTTGCCTCCCCGGCAACGGCGCCATCTGAAGGAGTCCGGATACCGCAGCTTTAAAAGAGATGTTTTATTTGTTCGTGCTAAAAATAATATGGTTTGTTGTTCGTTGCAGGCGGGCGATCGGAATCAGTCAAGAAATAACCACAAAATAATTTAATCAATTTTTAATCGAGTGGTTTTATATTTATTTTACTTGGGCAAGTCCCAAGGTCGATCACAAGGAGGCAAAGGAACAACCTAGAAATATGTCTATCAAGATTCGTGCATGGCTTTCGAGGCAGTCTTTTTTGGAATTTTTAATGCAAATAAGGGATGCACGATGCGATTTCAGCCTATTTTAGGGACTAAAATGTAAAATTCGATCAAACGATGTTCGAAAAATATGAAACTTGGCCACAATGCAAAATATGATGAAATGAATGCACTTTAATTTTTTTGTAATTTTTGGATGCAATATGAATTTTTTACGAATTTTCAAATGCAAACAGAATGATTTTAATATAATAAATATTAAACCTACTTATTTTCAAGATATAAAATTATCTAAGGTCTATCAATAGGTGATGGATCTCAGAAAAATCCTAAACATCGAAAATGTGGGTTTAATACCTATTAAAAACTAAATATTGAAATATGCAAAATGATTTTTACAAAGCAAATTATGCATGCAAATGCAAATCTTTTTGGGCACAATGTCAAACACAATTAACTCTAAATTAAGTGATTTTTCGGGAATTTTTATAGCAATGGTTAATCAGTGGCAAATTTAAGAGCAAAAAATGGGAAACATTCGCAGTTTTCCACAGAATAATTAATTATAATTAACCACTACTCACAAAAATGTCCACAATATGTCAAATAGTTGAGAATTAAATGAGGAACATCATGCTATTTTTGGATAAATAAAATGAAGTCATGTAGAGGTCTAAAAGTAATGAGCAACATAGGGGTATAACTGCAATAAATAAATAAATATAATGCAAGGGGACCTATTTGATATTACTGATAATAGGGGGTTCTTCAGCAAAATTTCCACGAGTCACGTGCAGTGCACGTGACCCCTGGGTCCGCGGGACTCGTGTGCAGAAAGGCAGATGTCCAGGGTGCTTCTCGTAATTTGCCCAAGGGGTACGTGCATATCACGTGACCCTTGGGCTGACGTGTCGCTGACGTCCCCCCGAGCGCACGTGCCTCGCACATGCGTGGGGGTCTCGGGTCTGAGACCCGACGACTGGTGGTGGTGGTGCTCCTGGCGCAGTGGTGCGACAGCGTGCATCTCCGGTGGCGTGGCGTTGGAGCTGAGTGCAGTTGTTGTCGATGACGTTGATGAAGGCTGCGGGGTTATCGATGACATCAGAGTGATGTGGTGGATGAAGTTGATGGAGGTGCTGGAACTGATGAAGGCGGAGCCAGAGTCTGGAGTGGTGGCGATGGGTTGCCGGAGGTAGTTGATGACGAAGAGGTGGGCGGTGGTTGTTGTCGATGGAGGTTGTCGAAGGTGAAATTGCGGAGAAGTTGCGTCATTGGGCTCGACGGAGATAGCTGGAGAAGGAGAAGAGGAAGAGCGGTGGCGGAGCCACTTCTGCAACAAGGGCTGGTGAGCCCTCGGATCTCGCCGCGATGTTACCGTGGCCAGGCTGTCACCACCGGTCTGGCTTGGAAAGAATGGATATCGGTGGATGGGGTCGAACGTCGGAGGGGGTTTGTCTTAAATAGGAGAAGGGTCTAGGCCGTCGATGGAGAGTGGCTGCGAGATGAGCGGAGGCGGAGATCTCGAGGAGGTCGTTGGCTATTGGCGGCGAAGGTAGGGGCGGTTGGCGAGGTCATGGCGGAGGTTACGGTGAGGAGCGGCGACCGGTTGCAAAGGGGGCGCGGGAGGTTGAAGAGGTACAGCGGTCGTTCGATTGGCCATGATCGAACGGCTGCGGAGGCGCCACATGGCGCAAAAAAGGGGAGCAGCGGGGCACGCGCGGAGCCCGTGCCTTGGAGGCACGTGCGACGCACGTGCGGTTATATTTTTTATAAATGAATAAATAAAACCCCCAAAAAATGCTGACACATGGCGGCCACAGGGGCTGCCACGTGTCATCACTAGAAAAATTGAATAAAAATATTTTGTAAAATTAAAAATAAATAGTAAACGACCTCGAGTCGAAAACGTTCCTTCGCAAAAAATGCTCGTCTCGATGAGATCTACAACTTTCATGAAGACATCAAAGCCAAAATCGATCAAATGCATAAAGTGAATTTTTGGGGTATCCCATAAACAAAGAATACCTAGATTTTTGGCTTTTGTAACTGTTTGTCATTTTTAAACCAGATAAAAAAATCCGGAAAAAATATGGATTAATCAAATATAAATAAAGACACCTTAATCTATATTTTTGGATTTTTATTAATTAAGAAAACATGTACAAAAAATATTGGGTCAAAAACTGCTAAAATACACAATGTACAAAAGAGGCCCAAAACCCAACTTTCACATATAAGCTCTGATTCACTTGAACTTGGTCTTGTTTTGAAGGTAAATGAATGTGCATTAGTTCAAAAGTGAGTAGGATCAAATCGGATAATGGATGCGGAAGATATGTGGCTTTTAGTCCGAAAATCTCGAAACTAGGTTTTGGGGTTTTTGTCCACTTACCAGGGTTAGTGATTTTTTTTGTATTTTTCAGTTATTCTTGTGAGTGATATGTACACAGTGGAGGTAGTTTTGGATCATTCGGATTAGCAAGAAGGAGTTAAAAATCCGGAAAGTTAGGCTATTTACAGGTCAAATTTGGCTTGGATTTTTGGTTTCTTATTTTGTGCAAAAATGATGGATAAAATGCCATTCTTATGCAAACATACATGAATGCTAATTATGTAGAATAAATGCACAAATGCTGATGATTTTGAAGGAATTGAGCTTAATAAATGAGATTTAGAGTGATGACTCCGAGATTCATCAAATGGCCATGATGTTGTTGTAAAAACACAACAACAAATAATTTAATTTAAATTAATATATATATTGATAAATCAATATAAGTAATTTCAAATCTAATTAATTAATTAATCTTGGAGATAATGAGAATATTGACGTTATCCCTTAAACAAAGGGGAGAACATGTCTATCTCCTCAAAATCTCACAAGATCTCATTATCTTACGAGATCTCATTATCTCATGAGATCTCACTATCGCATGATATCTCCAAGATTTACAACAACTTTTTTTGTAAATTATTTAATAAAAATAATCATAATTATCTTGTGAACATTGCAATCATGCCATTGGAAAAATGTGAGTCACATTCACATCCCAAAACAAAATGTAAATTATATTTAAATTAATCATCCAATGTGAATCCAATTCACATCAATAATTAATTAACAATGTAAATCACAATATGCGCTATCTAATATTATATAAATCACATTTATAATATACCTGAATAATATGGATAGTGTTATCCACATTATTCATATCCGTTATAATTAAATCACATTTAATCATCTTGGATCTCTATTCTCATGTTCCCAAATAATATGAATCACATTCACATTATTCATATCTTTGATAATTAAATCACATTCAATTATCTCAGATAACTCTCCTAATAATATGAATCAAATTCATATTATTCATGATAATTAAATCACATTTAATTATCCATTTTCTCACTGCTCAGATACATATATTAACAATGAAATTATCCATGAACACTTTCAAGGATAATGCGCTTTCTCCGCGGTTACCACTTCAATACATATACTATAAGGACATGGCGATTGTATTGTTCCATGTATAGTGACTTGGATATTGAGATCAAATCTCAAATCCAGATCTCGCTGACATCCCATAGATGCTTGATTAAATCCAGACCCGTAAATCTAATCTTCTCATCGCATAAGAATCACATTCAAATCAATGTCCAACAATCTGGACTAAGATCAGATACTTCTCTATGAGAGGAGTCACTAAAATCCAGACATGTTTCATCACTCCCTAAGAATGGAAGCGTCATGGTTATACAATCGATTATGATCAAATCACCCTCAAGTATTCCTAATACCTATATATCCTACATACTTGAAGACCCAAAATAAACCCAAAGTATAAGATCAATGTTACACTGTCTACTTCAGAGTTTTATCATCAAGTTTCTCATTTGATCATCGGGAGTCGGTATCGATCATATGCTTTCTAAAAGCATATATCATACCCAGGTGTTGATCATATACTTTTCCAAAAGTATATATCAAACCTACAAATTCAATCAAGATTCCAAAGCAAGACGATCGTGCAAGGAATTTGATTCTTCCCAATATCTCATGAGTGAGCTCATGTCTTCCAGTTCAGTAATGAACCTGCATGATCCCTTTGAGAGATCATATTACTCATATGCCCTTATTTGCACACCAGCGTGTCGTTGTATAGACCTTGATTAGGTCATCAACCTATTGGTCTGCCAAATGTACATACTCAGACATATAGTGACACATCTGTCTCCGTTCAGAGGATGCATGCCTATATCGTGACAACATACGACATAGGTCTTTGATTATCTCGATCTCGTTAAGTCAACTGTTTGATCTAACTAATCTGACACCTCCGAATCTCTATTCCTATGTAGAGGACCTGAATCAAGAGGTTGGTTAGGTATCAGTCTTTAGAGAAAGGATTGCCATCTCCTTCTGTTGTTGGAGATCCTCTATTAATAATCATTTGACGGTTCTTGATGATTCCCCAATCTAACGCTTTAGATATTCGTCCAAGCTCCAGCCTCTATGATTCAATAATTCTATCAACAGTTGTATGATCATCAAGATGGCCATGGTACATAACCCTAATTGTAGTATGGGACCTATCATGCAAATTAGCTATTCGTTATTTCAGATCAGGGAATGATATTCGCAATAACATTTATTATATAATGGCTCGCCATGGGCTTGCATGTCCAACAGTCAGCAGTACGGTGCATGATCTACATGTACGCGAGGATACAATCAAACTGATCGCTTTTTTATTCTCCCTCATGGATAGAGCAGCCTACTGGCTGAAGCATTTAGAGAGATATATTTCGACGTGGGAGCAGTTGAGAATGGAATATCTGAACCAATACTATTCACTTGGTTGCACAAATGTTGCTTGTGCTATGATCGGTAATTTCAACATGATCGGGAATGAGCAGTTCCACGAGGCATGGGATAGATTTAGAGAGATGATTTATAGGTGTCCTTACCATGATATCTCAAAGCCGAACCTAGTTCAAAGCTTCTTTATGGGCTGAAAACCGAGTTACAGAGACTGGTGAACGCTTCCTGCGATGGATCGTATTTTTCGAAGTAGAAGACAAAGTCTAGTCCATCTATGAGGAAATGGCTAAGAACAATATTAAACCCAATTATTTTCAAGGAATAAAATTATCTAAGATCTTTTACTAGGTGATGGATCTCGAAAAAATCCTAAACCTCAAAAATGTGAGATATAATACCTATTAAAAATCGAACACTGAAATATGCCAAATGATTTTTACAAGGCAAACTATGCATGCAAATTCAATTCTTTTTGGGCACAATATCAAGCACAATTAATTCTACAATATGTGATTTTTCGGGAATTTTTAGAGCAGTGGTTAATCAAATAAAAATTTCAGAGCATGAAGTGGGCAAAATACGCAATTTTCCACAAAATAATTATTTATTAATTAACCAATGATAACAAAAATATCCACAATATGTCAAAACATAGAGAATTAATGAACTAGCATCATACTATTTTTGAATAATAAAATAAAGTCATGTAGAGGTCTAAAATTACTAGGGAAAACAAGGGTATTTATGCAAATAATAATAAATACAATAAATATAAAAAAATGTAGTGGGGGACCTAAGTTTAATCACCATTAGTTGATGGGCGAAATCTACAAATTTTCCTAGGGGCACGTGCACCTTGGATGGTTGGACTGATCTGCGAAAATGAGAATCTCCAGGGGGCCTCAGCAATTTGCCCCCCGGCACGTGCGTGGCACATGACCTGGGGGTGATGTAAGTGATAGCATCGTCGCCCCGCCCCACGTGCATGGCACGTGGCGGGGGTCGCCGGCTTGACCCGGCGGTCCGGCGGCCGTTGGCAGAAGGGCTGGCGGGGCTGAGCTCCGGTGGCATGTGAAGATGAAGCTTCTGAGGAGCTCCTGTGCGGGGACCAGTGGCAAAGCACCACCGCTCCTGGCGGTGGGGCTGACCGGCGAAGGGGGCGGGGCATTGGCCGGTGTTGCGGAGGAGAGGACCAGGGCGGAGCGGCATCAATGACGGCGGAGTAGATGAACGTTGAGTCGGTGGCGTAGTCGTCGAAGTTGACCGGAGAAGATGATGTCCTTTGGCTCAACGGAGACGTGGCCCGGAGCGGGGGCAGTACGATAGACAACGCCGCTGCAACGAGGGCTGAGGGAAGGCCCTCGGATCTTGTCGTGAAGGTTCCTCACCGGAGCTGTCACCGCGACGAGGTATCGCATGCGTGTAGTCGGCGGATGGTGGCGAACGGTGGCAGAGGTGCTTCTTAAATAGGGTTGAGGTTCGCCGGCGAAGGAAAGAATCTGTAGGGGATTTGATTGGGCGCGCGATCAGAGATGGATGCGTTTGAGGATACGCGGCGGGCTAAATCGGAGGGTGGTGGCGAAAGTAGCCGGCGTTTTGATCGGAGATCGGAGATGTAGCGATAATGGGGGATCAGCCGAAATTTCGCGGAGGAGATTGCGGTGCGACGGCGGAGAAATTTGGGGGCATCGTTACCCGCGATGGAAATGTTGGACATGCGAGCCCACGACGAGCCATTATGTAATAAATGTTGTTGCGAATATCATTCCCTAATCTGAAATGAAGAATAAATAATTTGCATAATAGGTCCCTTAGCATAATTAGGGCTATGTACCATGGCCATCTTGATTATCATACAGCTGCTGATTCAAGTATTGAATCATAGAGGCTGGTGCTTGGATGAATATCTAAAGAGTTAGATTGAGGACTCATCAAGCACCATTAGATGATTGATAAGAGATGATCTCCAGCCAGAGAAGGAGATGGCAATCCTTTCTCTAAAGGTTGATATCTAACTGACCTCTTGTCGCAGGTCCTCTGCATAGGAATAGAGATTCGGAGGTGTTAGATAAGTTAGGTCAATGAGTTGACTTAATGAGATCGAGATAACCAAAGTCCTATGTCGTATGCAGTCATGATATAGGCATGCATCCTCTGACCGGAGACAAATGTGTTACTATATGTCTGAGTATGTACATTTGGCAGACCAATAGGTTGATGACCTAATCAAGGTCTATACACCGGCACGCTGGTGTGCATATAAGGGCATATGAGTAATACGATCTCTCAAAGGGATCATACAGGTTCAATTACTGAACCGGAAGACATGTGCTCACTCATGAGATATTGGGAAGATCAAATTCCGTGCACGGTCGTCTCGCTTTGGAAGCTTGACTGAATTTGTAGGTTTGATATATACTTTTGGAAAGTATATGATCAACACCTAGGTATGATATATGCTTTTGGAAAGTACATGATCGATACCAACTCCCAATGATCAAATGAGAAACTTAATGATAAATCCCTGAAGGAGACATTGTAAAATTGATCTTATACTTCGTGATTATTCTAGGTCTTCCAGTATGCAGGATGTAAAGGTATTTGGGAATACCTGAGGGTGATGTGATCATAAACGGTTGTATAACCATGACGCTTCCATTCCTAGGGAGTGATGAAACGGGTCTGGATTTTAGTGACTCCTCTCAGTAGAGAAGTAATCTGATCTTAGTCCAAATGTTAGACATTGATCTGAATGTGATTCAGATTCAATGAGAAGATTAGATTTGCGGTTTTGATTTAATCAAGCATCTATGGGAGGCCCGAGATCTAGATTTGAGATGTGATCTCAATATCCAAGTCACTATACGTGGAACAATACAATCGCCATGTCCTTATCTCCAAGTATTCGTGGAGAAAGCGCATTATCCTTGAAAGAGTTCATGGATAATTCTATTGTTGATATATGTATCGGAGAATTGAGAAAATAGATAATTAAATGTGATTTAATTATCATTAATAAAATGAATTTGATTCATATTATAAGGAAAGTTATCTTAGATAATTAAATGTGATTTGATTATGAAAGATGTGAATAATGGATATGTGATTCATATTATTTGAGCACATGAGAATAGAGATCCAAGATGATTTAATGTGAGTTAATGATCATGGATATGAATAATGTGGATAGTACTATCCATATTATTTGTATATATTATAACTGTGATTTATAATATATAAGAGAAGATATTTGTAATTTACATGTGTTGATTAAATGTTAATGTGAATTGGATTCACATTGAACATTAAATTGAAAATGTAATTTACATTTTATTTTGGGTTGTGAATGTGATCACTAATTTCCAATGGCATGATTGCAATGTTCACAAAATAATTATGAATTCTTTGTGTGAATGATTTACAACAATAGTTGTTGTAAATAATGGAGATTTTTATAAGATATGAGATCTCCTGATAAAGGAAGAGGAGCGCCTCCTTCTTATTAAGGAGGATGGACGGCCTCCTTGAATTGGATTCAAGGTGTGCTGCCACCCCCTTTATGGAAGGGAGGCATGCCTCCTTCCTAAATCTCCTATATTAATTTGATTTAAATTAATTTATATGTTGATGATTTATTCAATATATATTTAATTTAATTTAATTAATTGTTGTTGGTTTTTACCAACACAAATCTTGACCATTGAAAGAAACACAATCAATGAGAGTCATTGGATTTGTGTTGTCCGTGGATTGAGATCCATGGATCCCAAAATATTATAAATGGAGAGGCACCCCTTTGCTCTTCTTTACACCAAGAGAAAATAAGTCTCTCTCTCTCTCTTTCTATCCACACGCCTACTCTCTCTCTCCCTCTCATGGTCGTCCACCATGCGAGTTAGGGCTGCAGCGGGTGAAGCTGGTGCCTGACCTTAGCCAAGAGTTGATATCAGGTAGTTCTTGATATCGGGAGGCGAACTCGGGCCTATCATCAGGTCTCAACTCACGAGGGTAATTCAAAGGAGGTCATTAGACTCTTCCAAACATCATTCCAGGTATCTAGTTCAATGGCGGGCAGCATTGCCGCAGCGTCGTCATTATGCTGCCCGATCGTCTGCTAGTGGATCTCCGTATCCTTCGATGCGCCCCGCTCGTGAAGAAGACGTCGGATCTCGTGTATCGAGATCAGGAGATCCACCGCTTGGATCATCAACATGGATTGCGAGAAGCACGCGATTCATCCCCGCGCTCGCAAGCGTCTCCTCCATCGGATCAGACTTGAGACAGGAGGTCTCTTCGTTTAGAGACTCGATCGCAACCACGCTTCAAGAGGTAATCCTACTACATGTTCGTGATTTAGACAAAACGATCCGGGAAGTGTTCTTGGATCATGTGGTTTCATCGCATGAAATTTTTAAATTCCGTTGCATAGAACAACTAGTGTGACTAGTCATTCCTCATCGTATTCAATACGACGCTCATGATTCCTTGATGTGCTTGAGGATTATCCCATATCATTCAAGTTATATCAGATCTAGGTTGAAGGTTTTGGATACGATCCATAAAACCGAAGGCGACTTGGGTTCGTTAGGGTTGCGAAAGTTTTATCGTATTTCAATTTTGCATCTCTGTTTAGTGATTATTTTCGGCCCTGTTTAAATTGGTTAAACACAAAAATAAAACTTATATTTTGTTCCCCACTAAACAAGGAAACCATAGGATATGAGTTTACGTAATTTGGATTCCGTTTGCTCGAGATATGGTTGTATTCACTATTGCGGGAATTACGAATCTTAACATGATTAATGAGTTAATTACTATTTTGATACACCACAAAATGCGTGAAATATCACTTAGGTTCTGTCCTAAATCAAATTGGCAATCTTTGAAAATTAATTTTGTCTAATTTGGATTTAAATTGATTGAGATATGTTAATTTTAGTAAGTAGGGGTCACTGCTGAAATTGCAGTCCTAATCAAGAACCATGTGATTGTCAATTAGTGAAATTAATTGTTAATTTCATAAAATAATTATGGAAAATATTTGAGAAATATTGGGTGATGACTATTTTTTTAATTGACTTGGTCTCAACCAATAAATTTATTAGATTTGATCTAGATCATAATTGGAAACACAATCATCAAACTCCTTGCTTGAATATGATTGGGAATTTGTCTAGCAAATTTCCTTATAATCAAAAAATGTTTTGATTATTACCATATGGTATAATTTCGGTTGAAGAACCGATGATCATCTCAAGTACAAAGTGATTGACTCGGCATTATTTTTTCCCGAGGCGGATATGGTGTTTTGTCGGGGATCGTTGGGGTAGCGGGTTGCACCGGATGCGGTCCGTCCCACTCCCGCTGGTACTGGCCATGACATCGGGTAGGGAACGAATGATGCCTGAAAGATCATGATGTATTTTTCTAATTATTAAAATTCGAATTAATATGTATTTTGAGATAATACCATATATTCAAGTAAAATAAAGTTTGTTGATTGAATTGGATTGATAATTAATTTAATATGATTAAGTTAATTATATCCAAAATAAAAGCACTCTATTATGAATAGATGTGCTTCCCTTGGAAGAATTAATTATGTGAATATGATTCATGATAATTAATTTAAATTTGAATATGATATGGAGGATCACATAAGTGACATCCATGGTCTCCCGTCAAGGTGAAGGGTTCCGTCGCCAGATATTGTATGTAGGAGACGCATGTCCGAAGTGACAACTCATTCATATGATCCATTTGGATCGGACTCGTCATTTCTCGAAAGAGTAAGGACGTATGCGTAGTGACCCTAATATCGGGTCCTCATATTATTGGGGTGATATTGGATTGCGCATAGCGAGTTGTATTCTTATTGACGGTGGGTTCAATTAATGATGGGTCAACATCACCTTAGGGGTGGTGGGCCCAAGTGTTAAGATCGAATTGGGAGATGCAAGTTGGACTTGCAAGGCAGAATGTGTTCCCGCTTCTTTTTATCCGAGTTACAGGTTCTCATATTATTGGGATGTAACAAAGATAAGGAAGGAGATCCCGGATCTTGCTTGAGATATAATGGTAAGTATATCTCTTATATTGAAAGTGATTATGGGAATGACTTTCATTGTTGACATGGCAAGATAACTTTGATATAAAAATTTCTAAATCAAAGTAAATTATATATTTATATATGTTTTATGCAAATTTTCTTATTTCAGATAATCCTTCTTTAATCCCACTCAATGTTATACTCAATAATAACCAGTAGAATACCATGGATTGGACCCATGATCCAGATATTGTACTTGCAATTGGACACATAATGTATGTGGTTGCAATGTATGAGTTTCCTCATAATAATGAGGAATGATAATTAAATAGACAATAGGACTAAAACCCTAGGGTTTGTATATCTCTAGGGTGTGTTTGGTTCATGGGTTATCCAGGGGTGGATAACCTGGTTTTGTGTTTGTGTGTTGGTTTGTGGGTTAAGGGTTGGGAGGGTTTGTTTGATGTGATTGTATTGGAATTTGAAAAAATGGGTAGTTATTATGGTATGATTGTATTGAAATTTGAAAAAGTGGGTGGTTGTTGTGATGTGATTGTATTGAAGTTTGGAATAGGAGTAGAAGTTGAGTATTTTATGATTTTTAGATGATATGATGGTATAATATATATTTTGGTTGGGAAGAGAGTGGGCCTCACTAGTGGGTTGGGGATATGGGTTTTGAGGGGGTAACCCACCCAAAGTGGGGGATAACCCCCCAACCAAACGCACCCGATGAGTCTTGATCTCATCGAATGTACTTTTGAAGTGACATCTCGATAATGATCGTGATTATCAAACTATCCTTATAAAATCTAAGAAGATGTTCTGGCATACATATGTGCTCTCGACATATAATCCATGAATGACATGGTTCTCTGCATTATGCAGAATGGTGGCTCTATAGGAGATGATGTATTCAAATTATTTGAGTACCTACCTGAACCTAAGTTTTAAGAGTTTAAATGGATGTAGATACGATGAGTGTCATCATTCTACTATCTATACTCTACTCATTCATGAAGCTTCATAATATTCATATTGTATGAATTCAATGAAGCTTGTATAAACGTTGAAATACTCTTATATTGAATTTTTTATTTTAACATAAGAGATCCTTTGTCTTGAGCAATGGTTTGCTTATAGATAAAGGGAAGCATGGGTTGGACCCAAGTAAGAAATATAGTTAATGAGTTGAATATACTTCTGTGACTTCCAAAGAGTTGGATGAATGCCAATACTGCAATAAGTTGATGTGTTGATAGTATGACTATCAAATCTATCTAGAATCCTTAGAGAAGGAATCAGATAGTACATCAGATTAATCTACATATAATCATTGATATTAACTTACTTATTTGATAAGATAAAGTCTAATAATTGTATCTCAATCTTCTAATGACACTTGCAATTGGTTGCATACGTATTAGAATATTAGAAATTTGATCTTAAGTTTTAATGGTCATCCATGTTGGAATTGATGCAATTGTTGCAACAATTTCCACCAGATGAATATACTTCATATTTTCAGTAGGAGTCCTTAGTCTTAGAGAATGTCTCTATGACCTAGATATTAGAATACACTCATTATTTATTTCTAAATGTTTAAACATGAAATATGGAATAAACCTATCATAAAGAGTTATGATGGAGATATTTCAGATAGTAATCTAACATCTAGTGGACTCCACTAAAATAGAAGATTAATGAATGGTTCATTAAGATTTCTAATACTGAAAATTAAACCTTTAAAGATCAATAGGAGGATAAAGATCATTTGACAATGATCTGGCATCATGTTTTGGACATATGTCTATTGATGAGATCAATGGATAAGTAAGAGATGAAACTATAGAATGTCTAAAATTTCAAAACTTGCATACTTATGAATGTTGTATTCAAAGTAAATTGTCCAATACACCCTTCTTTGGGAAGGGTGTAAGTTGTCAAGGTATTTAGGATCTCATACATATTGATGTATGTGAATCATCTATATCAGAATAAACATTATGGATATGTGATACCTATTAATGATTATTTGTGACATGAGATTTCTTCTCTTCACTTAGAAAACTTTGAAATGATCACAGATTTCACAATTCTGGTTTGGAACCAAAGTTTGAAGGAAGATGAAATAAATTTGATCTAACCAAGGTAGCTTGTACCTATTAGATGAATTCAAGGAATACCTTATGGAGATGTGAATATCATTCCTATCTCAAAACCTCCTAATGAACCTTAACTCAATAGAGTTGTAGGGAGATACAGTTGATCATGTGTGACATGATTTTATTAATGATTAATCTTAGCATAATTATCTCTTAGTTTCCAGGTATATATATGTGGTAGAGACCTACATTATATAATCCTTAATAAGGTTCCATTTGAGTAAGCTGGAATCTAGCACTGGAGAGTGCTACTTCATTAGGAAAATAAAGGATGGTATCGGATACATGCTTTATGACCTTGAGATTCTTAAAATATCTCATATTTTGAGAATATGATTCTTATAGGATGACTCTCTTGAGAATCAAGATGAAAATGAAGTAAAGGAACTCATTTAGTCTTGAGAAGATAATAGGCTCCTGAAATCGGAAACTAAATAGGATAAATTAAAGATGAAACATTAATACCTCTTCAAATAAGTTTGAGGATGGATTCCATGTGTCCAGTTGAATCTGACAATGATCTGACTTCATGTGATGATGCTTCTAAAGATCATATCATGGAAAGATGGATGTTAGCAATAAAGTCTAAAGTAGACTTCATATACAAATGTTGTATATAGACCCTCGAGGATTCAACTATACGGGTAAGACCCATTATAGTGTAAATGGATCTTCAAGAGAAAGAGGGAACCTGATGAGAAGGTAGAAACCTTCAAAGCACGATTCGGAGCCATATGCTACACACCGAAGAGAAGAAATCGCTTGCGATGAGACTTGCTCTCCAGTGACCTTGTTTTAACCCATCAGAATATTGCTAACTATAGCTACACAACATGACTATGACATCTTCATGATGTGAGTCAAGATTGCATTCCTTATGAATAACATCTCTGAGGATATTCATATGAAGTAGCCCCAGGGCTTCATGGTTGAGGAAAGCAAGGTATGCAAGCTAAAGAACTCCATCTTTGGACTCAAATAAGCTTCTTGTAGTTGGAACATAAGATTTGATGAAATTATAAATGTTATGATTTCAGATAAAATCTTGATGAACCTTATGAAGCTTAGTAGGAGTGCCATTGTGTTCATTGTGCTAAATGTAGATTTCATATCATTTGGAATGATCTAAGGATGATAATAATAAGTGTTCTATAATTTGGTTGTTCCATACCTTGAGATATGATCTCAAGGATACCTCTTAGATCTTAGTCCTGAAGTTGTTCAGAAGCAAAGAGAAGGAGGGTATTGGGACCATCACATTGTAGCACACCTTGGACATATTCCATTTTCTGGAAAATTCTAAGAAAGGCTTCTTTCCCTTAAGATATGGGGCTGACCTATCAAAAGGATAGAACCTCAAAGAGTCGAGGAAATGAATGCTAGAACTGCTTGCATTTGTGCATCCGTTATGAGAAGCTGAATGTATGCTAGATGTGTACAAGAACCAGATGTCTACCATGCAGTGGGAGCAGTAACTGTTACTAATCCTACAGTAGAGAAAAAACACTTGATTGCAGTAATTATAATAATATCTTTAAAGATGATGAAACTTAGAGATAGTTATCTCAAAGTCTTATCTTCAAAAGTTTAAGACCTTGTAGATAGTGATCTATAAGGGTCTTAACTGTAGATACCTTAGGAGACAGAGATCTCCAAGAATGAAGGTATTCTAATAAGGATTATGGGAATACTGGTTATGATAATTAATAAGATGTAGTGTCAAGGACACTATAACCAACAAAATTGAGTATTGGTTGCATAAGATGCAACATTCGCATTGGATGCGAGCACTGTTACTAGGGGATATGCAAGTGCCGTAAAAGGACTTGGCGTAGTCTCTTGGGAAGCAGAGTGACTGATCAGCTTACCTAGCTATTTTCTTAATAACCTATGTCACATGAGTATGGGGTTAAATGATTATCCCATTAATGGCTCATTGGGCTAGTGGGAGATTGTTGGACATGTGAGCCCACGGTGAGCCATTATGCAATAAATGTTATTGCGAATATCATTCCGCTGATCTGAAATGAAGAATAAATAATTTGCATAATAGGTCCCTTAGTACAATTAGGGTTATGTACCATGGCCATCTTGATGATCATACAACTGTTGATTCAAGTATTGAAATCATAGAGGCCGGTGCTTGGATGAATATCTAAAGAGTTAGATTGAGGACTTATCAAGCACCATCAGATGATTGTTAAGAGATGATCTCCAGCCTGAGAAGGAGATGGCAATCTTTTCTCTAAAGGCTGATATCTAACTGACCTCTTGATGCAGGTCCTCTGCATAGGAATAGAGATTCGGAGGTGTTAGATAAGTTAGGTCAAAGAGTTGACTTAACGAGATCGAGATAACCAAAGTCCTATGTCGTATGTTGTCATGATATAGGCACGCATCCTCTGACCGGAGATATATTTGTTACTATATGTCTAAGTATGTACATTTGACAGACCAATAGGTTGATGACCTAATCAAGGTCTATACACCGGCGCGCTGGTGTGCATATAAGGGCATATGAGTAATACGATCTCTCAAAGGGATCATACAGGTTCAATTACTGAACCGGAAGACATGAGCTCACTCATGAGATATAGGGAAGATCAAATTCCGTGCACGGTCGTCTTGCTTTGGAAGCTTGACTGAATTTGTAAGGTTTGATATATACTTTTGGAAAGTATTATGATCAACACCTAGGTATGATATATGCTTTTGGAAAGTATATGATCGATACGAACTCCCAATGATCGAATGAGAAACTTAATGATAAATCCCTGAAGTAGACAATGTAAAATTGATCTTATACTTCGGGATTATTCTAGGTCTTCCAGTATTGAAGGATGTACAAGTATTTGGGAATACCTGAGGGTGATGTGATCATAAACGATTGTATAACCATGATGCTTCCATTCCAAGTGAGTGATGAAACTAAACGGGTATGGATTTTAGTAACTCCTCCCAGTAGAGAAGTAATCTGATCTTAGTCCAAATGTTGGACATTGATCTGAATGTGATTCATATTCAATGAGAAGATTAGATTTGCGGTTTTGATTTATTCAAGCATTTATGGGAAGCCCGAGATCTGGAGTTTGAGATGTGATCTCAATATCCAAGTCACTATACGTGAACAATACAATCACCCTGTCCTTATCTCCAAGTATTCACGGAGAAAGTGCATTATCCTTGAAAGAGTTCATAGATAGTTCTATTGTTGATATATGTATTCGAGCATTGAGAAAATGGATAATTAATGTGATTTAATTATCATGAATAATATGAATTTGATTCATATTATAAGGAGAGTTATCTTAGATAATTAAATGTGATTTGATTATAAAAGATGTGAATAATGTGGATGTGATTCTTATTATTCGAGCACAGAGAATATATATCCAAGATGATTAAATGTGATTTAATTATCATGGATATGAATAATGTGGATAGAACTATCCATATTATTTGTATATATTATAAATGTGATTTATAATATATAAGAGAGAGCTATATGTAATTACATTTGTTGATTAAATGTTAAAGTGAATTGGATTCACATTGAACATTAAATTGAAAGTGCAATTTACATTTTATTTTGGGTTGTAAATGTGATTCACTAATTTCCAATGGCATGATTGCAATGTTCACAAAATAATTATGAATTATTTGTGTGAATAATTTACAACAACAGTTGTTGTAAATAATGGAGATTTTCATAAGATATGAGATCTCATGATTAAGGAAGAGGAGTGCCTCCTTCCTATTAAAGAGTATGGACGGCCTCCTTGAATTGGATTTCAAGGTGTGCCGCCACCCCCTTTTATGGAAGGGAGGCATGACTCCTTCCTAAATATCCTATATTGATTTGATTTAAAATAATTTATATATTGATGATTTATTCAATATATATTTAATTTAATTAAATTATTGTTGTTGGGTTTTACCAACATAAATCTTGACCATTGAAAGAAACATAATTAATGAGGGCCATTGGATTTGTGTTGTCCATGGATTGAGATCCATGGATCCCAAAATATCATAAAAGGAGAGGCACCCCTTTGCTATTCTTTACACCAAGAGAACATAAGTCTCTCTCTCTCTCTCTTTCTCTCTACACGCCTACTCTCTCTCTCTCCCTCTCATGGCCGTCCACCATGGATGCCCTAGAGAGGTTCTTCATCGCTGCAGCGTCGTCGTTATGCTGCCCGATCGTTTGCTAGTGGATCTCTGTTTCCTTCGATGCACCTCACTTGTGAAGAAGACATCGGATCTCGTGCGTTTATATCAGAAGATCCACCGCTTGGATCATCAACATGGATTGCGAGAAACACGCGATTCATCCCCGGCGCTCGCAAGCGTCTCCTCCGTCGGTCGGACTTGAGACAGGAGGTCTCTTCGTTTAGGGACTCGATCGCAACCACGCTTCAAGAGGTAATCCTATTACTTGTTTGTGGTTTAGATGAAACGATCCGAGAAGTGTTCTTAGATCATGTGGTTTCGTCGCATGAAATTTTTAAATTCCGCTGCATAGAACAACTAGTACGACTAGTCGTTCCTCATCGTATTCGATACGACGCTCACGCTTCCGTGATGCGCTTGAGGATTATCCCATATCTTTCAAAAAATGGGAGGATGAAGACGTACAATGGCCGTCCGATTGACCGTGATCAGACGGCCGGGATCGTGCCACGTGGCGACATTCTGGGAGAGGCGAACGGCGCACGTGCTTGGCGCGTGCCTGGGAGGCACGTGCCACGCACGTGCATCTATTTAATTTTTTTTTATAAAAATGATATAAAATAATGTCAAAAATGGCTGACACGTGGCGGCTCCAGAAGCTACCACGTGTCAGCACCCCAAAAATCCGAAAAATAAATACTTTGTAAAATCAAAAATAAATATCAAACGGCCTCGGATCGAAAAAGTTTCTTCAAAAAAATTGTTTGTCTCGATGAGATGCTACAACTTTCATGAAGACATCAAACAAAATCGATCACTTGTATAAAGTGATATTTTTGGGGTATCCCATGTACAAAGAATACCCTGAGTTTTGGGTTTTATAATTCTTATGTCATTTTTAAACAAGATTAAAATCCGAAAGAATATGATAAAATCAGACATAAATATTGACACATTAATCTAATTTTTTTGGATTTTTATTAATTAAGAAAAAGAAGAAATATAATAAAATATGAAAAAAAACCAATTTTGTACAGTTGGTTAGTGAAGACTCAGACCTAATTTGTTTCTTTGATTTCAAACTCAATTTGAATATGGATTTTTACGCATTTTAATAAAACTTTCATCAAAGAAGACAAATGAAAAGGAAATGAACTAAAATAGGTTAATTATGTACATAAAATAATAGGTCAAAAAACCACTAAAATACAAAATGTACAAAAGAGGCCCAAAACCCAACTTTCACATATGAGCTCTGATTCACTTGAACTGGGTCTTGTTTTGAAGGTAATTGAATGTACATTAGTTAAAAAGTTAGTAGGATCGAAATGGACACTGGATGGTGAAGATATGAGGTTTTTAGTCTGGAAATCATGAAACTAGGTTTTGGGTTTTGGTCCACTTATTTGGGTTAGTGATTTTTTTGTATTTTTCATTTATTCTTGTTAGTGATATGTACACAGTGGAGGTGGTTTTGGGTCATTCGAAGTTAGCATGAATGAGATAAAAATCAGGAAAGTTAGTTGTTGAACCAAATTTTGCAGAGGTCGTGTCGATTCACAAGGCGAATCAACAGTCGCTGATTTGACCTCCAGCGAAATCTGAATTTCGAACAACAATTAAACCACAACAGAAATCGAGCAATGAAAAGTGGTTCGGAGTTAAAATTTATTATAACTCTGTAACAAAGATGTGTATAGGTGCAAGTATGTGTAGAGGTCAAACACAGGGGGCAGACAGGTAGAACGGGGCAAAATGCTCAAAAATAAGTGAATGTGAAAACTTGTCTATCTATGCTATTTTTTGTGGCTTTTTAGTTTTATATTTTTTATTTAAATTTTGATTTTATATTTTATATTTCCATTTTTAATTTTTTGATTTTATATTTTCTTTTTATATTTTATATTTTTATATTTTCTTTTCTATAAAATATTATCTAAAACTATATAGAATATATAAATACAAGAGAGATGAGAGAGAGAGATAAAAAGATGTAAAAAGTACTCAAAATTAGGGAATAAAGTGTTTTGTGCTTTTTGTATTTTTCTAATGTTTTTATGATTTTTCTTGATTTTCTTAATTTTTTTTGATATTTTTAAAAGTAAAAATACTAGAAAACAGTGAACTAGCTTGCTGGCTGAAATTACAATGAGGATGAAAAATATCAATCAATGTCCAAAATTCCTCAAATTAAGTTTACTTGAAAGATAATGAATCAGAGAAGATATAGACAATGAAATTGCATTTTTAGGATTTTTGTAGAATTTTTAAGATTTTTAGGAAGCTTTTTGGGTTTTATAATTTTTAGGAATTTTGTTTTTTAGGAATTTTGTTTATATTTTTTTAGTGATTTTTGGTCTGAAATTAAAACATACTAAAATAATCAATAAATATATTTTTGGGAATTTTCTGATGTGATTTTATAATTTTTAGGGATTTTATAATGCAAATAGTGCAGAAAATGGGTGTTTTTGATTTTTTATAAATATTAAAAGGTAATGAAAATGCAAAATAAAAATATGACGTAAAGGAGTGATGCAACAGGAGCCTAAGATAATTTTTGTGGATTTTTTAGGTATTTATAGATGCATGAAATGAATATTAGAAACAAAAAGAAAATGGATACTAGCAGGGGCAATTGTGTAATATGCGAGAAGTTCAGGGGCCTCGGCGCAAAATTTCCAACAATATAAAACTGATTAGAAACTTTACTGGACTAAATACTCAAAATGGTGTGGGTCCCCCTGTAAAAACGCCAAGGTGCGCGTGACTTGCACTCGCCTGGCGGGGACCAACACGTAATATTATAAAAGTCGGACAGGTTTAATGCAAATGTCACAAAAATATATAACAGCAGACGAATGTTTTAATATTAATAGAATATTACAAAAATTGGCAAGGGGGTTTACGCAAAATACCCTCGCAGGGGTTGATCCGACGGCGGATGAAAGTTCACTTATGCCACATGTCAGCTTGGGACGCCGCGATACCCCTTCGGTTCGACACCCAGGATTAAATGATCTTCAGCTGGTGGACGATCCTGAGCGCTCGTGATCCGACGGACGCTGCTGCTCGCCAAGAACGGGCCGAGATCAAACGGTGGCCAAGCCTTCCAGAAGAACTAGGAAGAACGCCGGTGGCGGCGACTTTCCCCGCCCCTGATCGGTCGCCTCCGAGGACGTTGAGGCTCCAAAATGCCCGAGATCACTCCTGCAGGTGTCGATAACACGTCTGGGGCGTCAAAACCCTCCAGCCACGAATGGAGCTCACCGGTGATGTCGAGGGAGCCTAATGGCCCCAGTTACCTCCGATGAGAACTCAAAAATGCCCCCAGGTCCTTCGTTCGCATGAATACCTGCACAGTAGAGTTAGGGAGTCGGGAGCAAAATGTCCCGACCCCGCAGAGGAGGGAAACGAGCTGGGATGCGGAGTAGATGCTCGTCGGAGCAAGCTCCAGCGAGGTGGCTATGAAAGGGTGACGGATGGTTTCAGTGGCAATGGAAGGTACCTATCGATTCCTACGGGTAAGGAGAGTAATAAAACGCAATAAAAGCAAGGAAAAACGACATCAAAGGCTGATGTGCCTGAGATAGAACCTCACGGTGGCACGACCGCCGGAGATGGGTGGAACGCCCAAGAGACGCGTCAAGCCTCTCCCAGATTGGCTGGAGGTGGTGTTGTCACCGCCACCGGTCCGGAGCGTAAGCAAAGGGAGGAGAAACAGTCAAAATGAGGTTCAAAGAAGAAAAAGGGGGGTTTGGAGCGGTTTTTGAAAAGATGGTCGAGTGGGCTCCTAGAACGAGGCATACGAGGCGGATGGATGGTCCAAAGCCCCAGATATCATCTGGGCATGTATCCTTAATAGATGGGCATGAAAAGTCATGAAGGGTCGATCATGAGATGGTGAAAGGGTAAGCCTCGAAAAAAAGGTTGAAAATGGTCAAAAAATGTAGGTCTGACAAGGTCCAGACTTCGGTCAGAGAGTTGACCGAGGTCAACCAACGGAGCCTTCTGGTTGGTCCACGTGGACCAACTAGAAAATTCCTTGGAAAAAAACCTTGTAAAATCATTTAAAAATAGAAAATGAATTAATTAATTTTTAATTATTAAAAAAATGTTTATTATTTTATGAATTATTTATGGTGATTTTTAATTATTTTTATGAGGTCTAAAATTACAAGTTACCATTTATACCATTTATAGGTATATTCTTCTATATATTTTTTTATTTTTTTATTTTGTATATTTAATTAATTTATTTTTGTCTATTATTTTATAAATTTATAAAACATTTTTATATACTTAAATATATTTTTATTTTATTTTTCTGATATATTTTATACACTAAATAACATAGAAATGTTAATTATCTATGTATGTGTATAGGTATTATACCTATGTATTATAGACAAGTATTTTATTTTGTATTTTATTTTTGTTTTATTACTGTTTCAATGCAGAAATATATTCTAAATAATATTTAGAAAATTATAAAATTATAAAATTATAAAAAAATGAATAAATAATAAAATGAATATTTTAATCTGTACAAATATACAATAGGGGTCCAAAACTCATCTTTCAAACCGTAGCTCCGCCAAATGCAAAACCACCGCCATTAAATAGATTATTTTGAATTATATACAATTAAAGGTGAGTTTGTTGCATTTCGAGTTTTTATTAGGGAGATACGGGTCTGCGAAGTTGGCATTCTGGATTCTTATTTAGACCATAACTTTTTATCTGTATATTATTTTTGAGTGAAATCAAATTTGTATTTTTCTTTATTTAATTATCTACAACTTTCATGTACAAAGTTTCTTTATTTGAATTACAAAAAGTGGAACCAAAAATAGGTCCCAAAATGAACAGAGAATGAACAAAAACAAAGGTATTTTTATTGGTATTTTGGCCCTTATCTCCCCCTACTTTATTCCTTGTCGACCTAGTCATCGAGATGCCTAGGTCTCGGGGTTTCAGGTCATAAAATATTTACAATATTTTATCATTTTTCTTTTCTTTTCTTTATTCTATAATTTTGGCTTTAAAAACCACATTTTATACAATATTTACACAATGATGCATGAATGCTAAAATGCCTAAATTAAGCCTATTTACTCGCATTTACTAGGGTTTTTAAGGCCAAAATGATAGAATAAAGATGATGAAACGCAGATTCATCATCCCCCTATACTTGCCTTTGCTAGTCCCTAGCAAACACTTATGCAATAAGTGCATAAAAGAAAAACAAAGAAAAGAAAAAGAAGAAATGTGGATTAAATTTAATTGTCAAACTTGTCTTCACAAAATCAAAGTTTGGAGCTTAAGTCGGACCTTTGGAACTTTAGAGCGGGCGTAACCTTAATGAAAACCGGATTTGAAATCCAACAGCCTTCGAGAATCCTAAAACTCAACTCAAGTCTCCTCAATAGCCAGATCAGAGATATCTCAATTCATACGCAAACCCTTACGACTATGAATCTGACTTGTACAGTGTAAATGATGGTGGCTCTCCCCAACTGAAATGACAAAGAAACTGAATTCTCCAGTACGACAACCCAATGATTCCCCAATCCAATAACTCCTTCCTCGAGGAGCGGGGTATTCCCTTCTAAGTTCAAGTGGCAACCATTTCAAGAGGAGGGGTGAAGAGAAGAATGGATGGTAGCCAGTGTGGCTACCTATCCTAGGATGCAAGACCAGTGTAGTCAAGTCATCCAGCTGCAGGCTCACATGATTATGACTTTGGAACTCAAGCTTGCTTATTTTCTATACAACATACTTTTGCATGCATTTTATTTTTGTACAAGCCTGGCTCTTTTTTTTTGAAATACTATTCACAACAGCATTTACATATGGAGTTTTTCCTCTTGAGCCAGTAGACTATCCCTCTTTTGAAGCTTTATCACAACCCACACTCTCCTGTCTTTAGAATTCCTCATCACTCGACGGGTTGGGGTGCACTTCCCTCCCTAGAGGAGGACAAGTGTTTCCACTTGTGTGTGTCTCATACCGGCAAATCCAATCCCCTCACCACTCCAACTGAGTTGAGCCATGTGAAAGGTGCAGGTGTCCAAGTTAGGTCATCATCAATAAGAGTCGTGCGTGTGTTCCGAAATACTCTACTTAGGCAGTCAAGAATCTATTGAACCAAGTCTCGTGATCCTCAAAGAATTAAGTCAACTAGACCGGAAGTACCTCAAACCCAGTTCCTATAATGTTCCTCTTATTAGGTAGATTTTAAGGTCCAATCAAGCTCCAATCTCTGGACTTTACTTAGACTTGTTCAACTATCAAACTCAATCCGAAAAATGCGAACGCTATGCAAATGCAGAAAATATTTTTATGATGCAATTTTCAAAGATTTTGAACTTTTTATGGATTTTTGAAAAGATGATGATGCATATGCATTTTTTTGTATTTTTTCTAAAAGATTTTTCAAATATTTTTGGATTTTAATTTTGCAAATGTTTTTGGGATTTTTTGAAAACAAAAAGTTTTGGATAAAGCTAGGTACATATATTTACACGGGAGTGCTTCTTATATCTACAAGAAGTGCATTTTAAGAATTTACAGGGTAAGTCGTCAATTTTATACATATATATAATAAATTTTGGTGAGATGTAACTATTCCTCAAACTTATTTAAAAATCATTTTACACACAATTTTTGAAAATTATAGTCCAAAATAATATTTACAAAGAATTTTACAAACATTTACACACATTTGAAAATCATTTTGCAAAGGTTTTCCAAACAGTATGTATAGATTTTTCACATATTTTTGCACCCATTTTTCAAATCGTTTGCAAATCATTTTTCAAGCATTTTATTTCACACAAAGAAAATAAAATTTTGCAAACAAAATATTTTTACAAAGGTTGAAAACATGTAAAAAAACATTTTCATAATAGTTTTCAAAAGTTTTTTCACAAAGATTTTCAAACTATTTTTCAAACATTTTGCAAAAAATATTTCACCTGATTTATTAATCAGTAAATACAAAAATAATTCGAGGAATGATAACATCTTTTTATTATGGTTTTTAATTAATTTTAAAGAATTATAAGCCATATTATTAAGAAAATACGAAAGTACGAGTTATGGCTAAAGTATATACGCAGTATATATGACCCCCCTATACTTAGCTTGAGCTATGTCCTCATAGATCTGAGAGAAAAAGAGAAGAAATAACTCGTACCGAGGATAGGAAAATGTAAAGAATAAATGAATGAAGAAATGAATCAATGAGAAGTTGACCGTCCCCCCTATACTTAGGATCAAATAATCCTAAGTATAACAGACTGTACACAAAGCAGGGAGGGTCAAGGGTGGGAATGAACAGATCGTACTCAGATTGTCTCCCCCTATACTTAGGGTAAGATATCCCTAAGTATAGACAAAAAGAGGAGACAATGGAGAGGATCGAAAAGAATGAAAACTCGGGGTGCACACCCCCCTATACTTAGGACAAAGTACGTCCTAAGTATAGAAGACTGTCTACAAGGGGCGACACCATTTGGATAGATAAGGAAGATAGAAAAGGAAAAGAAGAAAAGAAGAAAAGAGATGAAAGTGGAAGAGATCGTAAGGATGTACACACTACTCCCCCTATACTTAGGGTAAAAGAAGCCCTAAGTATAGGTAACGACAGGAGTGATGACACGAAACAATGAATGAACACTCAGCTCGTCCTCCCCCCTATACTTAGGACAAAGTACGTCCTAAGGAAGGCAAACATGAGAATGGGTGGATAAGCAAAACGGGAGAGGGAAAGAGATGAACAGAAGAGGATATACATCAGAGGTGGATGTACACATGATCAAGAAGGTAGAAAGTGAACCTTCTTGCGGGACCGCTGAGGAATAGATCTGGTGTGGTGCAGGTCGACATCGGGGTCCACAGTGGACAGAAGCCGATCAGGGTCGACAGAGTGAAGATCCTCAGGGGCCCTAGGGTGTGAAGGCACAGATGGATGAGTGGAAGTAGTGTGGCTCGGTCCGGCCTTGGGAGTCTCACTGATATCAAAGTGAAATGTGACGAACTCATCAGTGTCGGAAGAAGTGTAATCGGAGTCGTCCTGCGAGGTCTCGTCCAGGTCAAAACCAAAAGGAACGAATTCATCAGTGGAAGTAGTCGAACTCTGCTCGTCCTCAATAATTTCAACTGGATCATCTTTCCAATCAAAAGGCCCGAATTCTCGAATAAAAGCAATCAGATCAAATTCGGCCTTTGGCTCATCTAAATCTAAATGAACAGGAGCGGACCCATCAGTGGAAGTAGTCAAGTCATATCTGTCCTGCCTAGTCTCTAAATCTGCCCTCCGCTCAATGGTTTCAATCGTGTAAATACCGCGGATGTCATCAACACAACGCCAAGTCCCAGAAGAAGGAACTACAAGGTCCATGCTTTCTGAGTCTTCCTCAACAAGGAGGAATTCTCGGGTCTCAGTGGAATCCAATAAGCAAAAAAATTCTCTGATAGTATCATCAAGGTCATGGTCCTTAAGGTCAGCCAGAACAGGTGTAGTCACATCAGGTGTAGATCTCTGGTCAATTGTGGGTGCGGTAATCGACACTTCGCTCTCGTCAGCAGGACGGAAGCGAATCTCTCCTTATCCGTAATCAATAACGACCCTCGCAGAGGCGAGGAATGGTCGTCCCAGGATGATTGGAGAATGCTCCCGTGTGGAGGTCTCCACGGGAAAAACGACAAAGTCAACATGGTAACTCATGCCCTGAATCGAGATGACAACGTTTTCAAGGATACCCATCGGCCTCTTTATTGATCCATCAGCAAACTAAACGATCATCCTGGTTTTCTTGAGAGGCCCTAAGTGAAGAGACTGTACCAATGAGAAGGGTATGAAGCTAATCGAAGCACCGCCGTCTAGGAGAGTGTGATCACATGTGAAGTCAGAGATGGTGCAGCTAATGAAAGGTGTGGTAATGTTCCTCTTCCGAAGAATGGGACGATGTGAGATGGCGTGGGCAGTGGCCATGGTCAAAATGTGATGCTCAGATCTGCTCCTCCGCTTTCTCTTCTTGGGAAGAGGAGCAGATAAATCAGTCATGTCCTGCAGAAGTGGGGCACGGATGATCTCATGAATAGTAGCTAACACTTTGGGTTCAGTCAACATTTTTTTTGAATTTTTGGACCTCCTCCATACAAGGGAGGAAGTCGAATCCTCATATACACGAGGCATGCCAAGAGTAGTCTGTACAGCGGCATCCTCGGGGTCAAAGGTGGGATCGGGTGTGAAAGGTTGTGTGGTCAAAGGTTTTGGCAAGTGGTACCTCTCCTCACAGTCTGACTCGATCAAAGGTCTCCCGAACTCTTTTCGTATTTTTAATTTTTTCTCATTTTTTTGTATTTTTGGCGATTTCAAGCTCTCATGGAAATCCTCAAATGAATCCATATCCTCAAAGAATGGAGCGACATTCTGGTTCTTATTCAAACTAGTAAGGTCATTGATCCTCGACTTCATATGCTCCATCATCTGATTCAAGGTCTCAAGTGTGGATACCACGAAAGGTGACTCCAAAATCTCTAGATCGGGTGTGTCGAATGTGGGTGGTGGTTGTTAACAAAAATCACATTCCAGATCGGGATACTCAAGGAAGAGCAGACTGTCAAAATGTGGAGAAGATGGTGGTGGAAATGATTGGTGAAGATCAAGGTCCGAATCCTGAAATAGTGGGTTGGTCGGATATGTACAAAAGTCAGGAGCAAAGTCCTCCTGGAAAAAAGTAGGAAAACCAGCTGGAGTGAGCGAGGGATCCGCAAAGTCCGGATAGAAAACGCTCCAGTCAGCCATCTCAAAACAAAAGAAAAATTATCGGGAGAACACAATGGTCCAGTCAAGAGAAGTGAGAAAAAAGGCGCAAATGCACAGAGGCGATCTAGAACACAAACAAAACAATCACAAACAAAAATGAAAATAATACAAACCCTCAATTCACCTACTCAACTCGGTAGAGATCGCAAAATGCGGTCTTTTTATCTTGTTTGTTTTAGAGTTAGATGAGAAGTCAAAGATTTGCACAAACACTTAGGGGCTGAATGGGTTTTGGGCACTAACCTTAGTGTGTGCGCGAACAATGTAAAACGAAGACAATGAGGAATTTACTCGAACCAATACAAGATTTTCTTTTTAGTTGATTTTAGGGTCAAGTAATGTTAGCAGTCCCAATGTTATTGGTTATCACTTTTTTTGAAATTTTAATGAGAATGCACAAGTCTATCGGGAATCAATTCCTTTGAGCACCTACGTAGTCCAAATCAGAGGGAGAGTCGGAAAAGCAATGCAAGCGGCAAATCAATGATGTATGCTAAAGAGAAATGCTCACCTTGCCTCCAGCACTCTACATGCAAAGATGCTCAGCAGAATTGAAACCTATCTATATGCAAATGCAAGCCGATGAAATCGCCCTAAGTTCAGAAATTGGTATTAGCATGAAGCACCACAAGTCGGTCACCGATCTTCAATCTAGGAGTCCGGTCTAGGCTCACCCCTCCTCCTCTCGACACATCTAGTTCAGGAGCAGCGCTTGGCAGGGTGGGCTCGTGGCACGAAGGCTCAAAGATGATGAGGCGACTATTAAAGTTTAAACTAAGTCCAAAGCGCACTATAGGTACATGCAAATATATTAGGTGTTTGGCCTTAATCTATCGCTAGCAGTCCTAAAACTAGGGGTTCAATCACACAAAATAAGAAAACAAAATCGAGAAAACAAAATGAAGAATGCGAAGAAAACCGACAAAATCGCGGTGAGCCCCCAAGTGAACAATCACTTGGAAATTAGGCCCGAATGTCCAAGTGTTCGATGTACCTGTATTATTACAAATTAATAGAGCATCTCACTCACTTAAATTACAAAAATAAATACAGAAAGTAAATGCTCCAACTATAGGGGAGCTCGGTCTTCAAAATTCTCTCCTCGTCTCCTCAATGCTAGGCTGGCTAGAGTCGGCTTCACGTGGGTGCACAGGCGCCTAGGGTGGAGCGCCTCCCTCGATCTGCGGTACCTCGCACGAAGTCAACAAAGAGAGGGGTTAGAAAGCTCAAACAATTATATCAAATAGAAAGCAAACCAGTAAAAACCACGAAAATAGACAAACAATCAAAATCAAGCAAAGACCCGAACTAAGCGTTGTTGCTCCCCGGCAATGGCGCTATTTGTTGACCGAATTTTGCAGAGGTCGTGTCGATTCACAAGGCAAATCAACAATTGCTGATTTGCCCTCCAACGAAATCCGAAATTCGAACAACAATTAACCCACAATAAAAATCAAGCAATGAAAAGTGGTGCGGAGTTAAAATTTATTATAACTCTACAATAAAGATGTGTATAGGTGCAAGTATGTGTAGAGGCCGAACACAGGGAGCAGATAGGTAGAACGGGGCAAAATGCTAAAAAAATGCGTGAATGTGAAAACTTGTCTATCTATGCTATTTTTTGTGGGTTTTTAGTTTTATATTTTTTTATTTAATTTTTGATTTTATATTTTTATATTTGATTTTTAATTTTCTGCTTTTATATTTTCTTTTTATTATTTATATTTTTTATATTTTCTTTTCTATAAAATACTATCTAAAACTATATAGAATATATAAATACAAGAGAGATAAGAGAGAGATAAAAAGAAGTAAAAATTCTCAAAATTAGGGAAATAAAGTGTTTTTGTGCTTTTTGTATTTTTCTAATGTTTTTATGATTTTTCTGGATTTTTCTTAATTCTTTGATATTTTTAAAAGTAAAAATACTAAAAAACAGTCAATTAGGTTGCTGGCTGAAATTGAAATGAGGATGAAAAATATCAATCAGTGTCCAAAATTCCTCAAATTAATTTTACTTGAAAGATAATGAATCAGAGAAGATACAAAGACTGAAATTGCATTTTTAGGATTTTTGTAGAATTTTTATGATTTTTAGGAAGCTTTTTGGGATTTTATAATTTTTAGGAATTTTGTTTTATATTTTTTAGTGATTTATGGTCTGAAATTAAAACATACTAAAATAAGCAATATATTATTTTTGGAAATTTTCTGATGTGATTTTATAATTTTTAGGGATTTTATAATGCAAACAGTGCACAAAATGGGTGTTTTCGATTTTTTTATAAATATTAAATGGCAATGAAAATGTAAAATAAAAATATGACGTGAAAGAGTGATGCAACAGGAGCCTAAGATATTTTTTTTGGATTTTTTGGGTATTTATAGATGCATGAAATGAATATTAGAAACAAAAAGAAAATGGATACTGACAGGGGCAATTTTGTAATATGTGAAAAGTTCAGGGGCCTCGACGCAAAATTTCCAACAATATAAAACTGATTAGAAACTTTACTGGACTAATTAGAAATACTCAAAATGGTGAGGGTCCCCTTGCAAAAACGCTAAGCGCGTGACTTGCACGCGCCTGGCAGGGACCAATACGTAATATTACAAAAGTCCGAGAGGTTTAATACAAATGTCACAAAAATATATAACAACAGAAGAATGTTTTAATACTAATAGAATATTACAAAAATTAGTGAGGGGGTTTATGCAAAATACCCTCGCAGGGGTTGATCCGATGGCAGATGAAAGTTCACTTATGCCACATGTCAGCTTGGGACGCCGCGATACCCTTCGGTTCGACGCCCAGGATTAAATGATCTTCAGCTGGTGGGCGGTCCTGAGCGCTCGTGATCCGATGGACGCTGCTGCTCGCCAAGAACGGGCCGAGATCGAACGGTGGCCAAGCCTTCCAAAAGAACTGGGAAGAACGCAAGTGGCGGCGACTTTCCCCGCACCTGATCGGTCGCCTCCGAGGATGTTGAGGCTCCAAAATGCCCGAGATCACTCCTGCTGGTGTCGACAACACGTCTGAGGCGTCAAAACCCTCCAGCAACGGTTGGAGCTTGCCGGTGATATCGAGGGAGCCTAACGGCCCCAGTCACCTCCGATGAGAACTCAAAAATGCCCCCAGGTCCTTCGTTCGTGCGAATACCTGCACAGTAGAGTTAGGGAGTCGGGGGCAAAATGCCCTGACCCCGCAGAGGGGGGGGGGGGGGGGACGAGCTGGGATGCGGAGTAGACGCTCGTCGGAGCAAGCTCCAACGAGGTGGCTATGAAAGGGTGACAGATGGATTCAGTGGCAATGGAAGGTACCTATCGATTCCTACGGGTAAGGTGAGTAACAAAACACAATAAAAGCAAGGAAAAACGACCTCAAAGGCTGATGTGCCTGAGATAGAACCTCACAGCGGCGCGTCCGCTAGAGATGGGTGGAATGCCCAAGAGACGCGTCAAGCCTCTCCCAGATTGGTTGGAGGTGGTGCAGTTCCCGCCACCGGTCCGGAGCGCAAGCAAAGGGAGGAGAAACGGTCAAAATGAGGTTCAAAGAAGAAAAGGGGGGATTGGGGTGGTTTTTTAAAAGATGGTCAAGTGGGTTCCTAGAACGAGGCGCACGAGGCGGATCGATGGTCCATAGCCCTAGATATCATCTGGGCATGTATCCTTGATAGATGGGCATGAAAAGTCATGAAGGGTCGATCATGAGATGGTGAAAGGGTGCGCCTCGAAAAAAGGTTGAAAATGGTCAAAAAATGCAGGTCTGACTAGGTCCAGACCTCGGTCAGATAGTTGACCGAGGTCAACCAACGGAGCCTTCTGGTTGGTCCACGTGGAGCAACCAGAATATTCCTTGGAAAAAATCCTTCTAAAATCATTTAAAAATAGAAAACGAATTAATTAACGTCTAATTATTGAATAAAAAATTATTATGATTTTATAAAATATTTTATGGTGATTTTTAATTATTTTTATGAGGTCTAAAATTACAAGTTACCATTTATACCCTTTATAGGTATATTCTTCTATATATTTTATTATTTTATTTTTATTTTGTATATTTAATTTATTTATTTTTGTCTACTATTTTATAAATTTATAAAACATTTTTATATACTTAAATATATTTTTATTTTATTTTTCTGATATATTTTATACACTTAATAAAATAGAAGTGTTAATTATACATGTCTGTGTATAGGTATTATACCTATGTATTATAGACAAGTATTTTATTTTGTATTTTATTTGTGTTTTATTCTTGTTTTAATGCACAAATATAATATAAATAATATTTAGAAAATTATAAAAATATAAAATTATAAAAAAACTGAATAAATAATAAAATGAATATTTTAATCTGTACAAATATACAATAGGGGTCCAAAACTCAACTTTCAAACCGTAGCTCCGCCAAATGCAAAACCATCGCCATTAAATAGTTTATTTTGAATTATATATAATTAAATGTGAGTTTGACGCATTTTGAATTTTTATTAGGGAGATACGGGTCTGCGAAGTTAGGATTCTGGATTCTGATTTAGACCATAACATTTTATCTGTATATTATTTTTGAGTGAAATCAATTTTGTATTTTTCTTTATTTAATTATCTACAACTTTAATGTATAAAGTTTTTTTATTTGAAGTATAAAAAGTGGAACAAAAAATAGGTCCCAAAATGAATAAAGAATGAACAAAAACAAAGGTATTTTTATTGGTATTTTGGCCCTTATCTCCCCCTACTTTATTCCTTGTCGTCCTAGTCATCGAGATTCCTAGGTCTCGAGGTTTCGGGTCATAAATATTTACAATATTTTATTCTTTTTCTTTTTTTTCTTTATTCTATAATTTTGGCTTTAAAAACCGCATTTTATACAATATTTACACACTGATGCATGAATGCTAAAACGCCTAAATTAAGCCTATTTACACGCATTTACTAGGGTTTTTAAGGCCAAAATGATAGAATAAAGATGATGAAACGTAGATTCATCATTAGGCTATTTTCAAGTCAATTTTTGCTGAGATTTTTGGCTTCTTATTTTGTGCAGAAATTAGTGCTAAAATGAAATTCTTATGAAAACATGCATGAATGCTAATTATGTAGAATAAATGAAGAAATGCTAATGATTTTGAGGAATTTGAGCTTAATAAATGAGATTTAGAGTGATGAATCTGATATTCATCATCCCCCTATACTTAAACCATGCTCATCTTTGAGCATCAAAAAAAATGCCATGAGGTGAAATGAGATTGGGTTCCATACCAAGATCATGAGCTGAAGGTGAAAATGAAACTAGACCCAACCTTTGGATTAATAGTTTGGCAGAACTTCTGTGAGACTTAGAATTTCAAAATCAACAGCCTTCAAGTTCTACACATCATTTCTACAGTTTCGGCTCAAAAGTCATCTTAGATCAATCCTCTTCCCAAAGTATACCCTATGAACATTGAACAATCGAATCATGTGTGTGATTGGTTTTAGCTCTTCCCATCCAGAATGCCAAACTACCATGCTCCTCTCCTCTCCAGTAACTCGTCCTCGAGGAGTCAGATATTTCCTTATAAGGTCTGTCGCGTTGTGTTCACAATCGAATTGGGGGAGAAGTTAGAAGAAGGAGAAAAGAACTGGAGGGTGGCCGGTGTAGTCACCTCTCCTTGTGAAGCTGGACAGTGTAGCCGAGTCTCCACCAAGATCTGCAGGTTTTCTTGAAGCTTGGATCTTTTTGGTCAGATATTTATTTGGTAGAATGCTTCTTTGTATTTGGATTTTTTTGGTGGATCTGCTTGGATCTTGTTGTGCCCCTACGGATATAGAATCTTTTTGTTTCCGTACATTTTTTGGGGTCTTAGAAAAAATTGTGCCCAGTCGTCCATCCCTTTTCCAGGCTTTATTTCAACCCGTACTCGGGTCTTTAGATTTCCACGCTACCAGAAAAGAAACTCACACAGTCTTCTAACATCCCATCTGAGTTGAGCTAAGTGCATAGTGCGAGAGCACAAATTAATTCCCTATTCCAGAGTTGTACCCAGAATGAAGAGACCAGGTTAGACACTAAGAGTCAAACGCTGCACATTGTCATGTGGAACTCAAAGAATTAAGTCAAAGACCTGAAGCATCTAAAATCCTATTTCTCTGTGAAGTTCCTCTGAAAATTAGGTGGATTAAGGTCAAGTCCAGACCACTCTCGATTTCTGCTCATAACTCAGTTCAGAACCCAAGGACTTTTCATATATGCAAATGAATGAAGTGTTGGATGAAGTGCAGGTGTGTGAAATGCAGACGCATTATTTTGTGATTTTTTTATTTTTTTATGCAAGGGATTTTTTGTTTTTTTAATTTTTTTATACAAAAATGAATTAGAAGCCAAATTTTTTTCAAAAATTTTGGGCATAGTCAATGTTAGTAGCAAAACTTTTTTTTCGTTTTATTTGTTTTTGTTATTTTGTTATTTTTTCAATTTAATTACCCATCCCATAAATACATATAAACTTACATGAAAGTACAAGATATGGGTAAAATATATACAAAGTATATATATAGACACCCTATACTTAGCGAGTGTTGTGTCCTCAGAGCACAAGAAGCGTAAAGAAGACATAGCTCATGCTAAGCATAAGAGAGTGAAAAAGGAAAAGAAAAAAGAACAATATACATCGGGTCGCCCCCTATACTTAGGCTGTGAATAGTCTAAGTATTGAAGAAGAGCGGAAAAAATGAAGCGGTTGGGATATGTGAATGAGGAGAGTATATACAGATGGGTGCCGGCTCCCCCTATACTTTGGCTCTGGTCAGCCTAAGTATAGAAGAATGGTGGAAGTGAGGTGATCGGGAGATAGGAGAAGGATGGTATACACAGATGGCATCGGTCCCCCCATACTTAGGCCTTGGCCTAAATATAGGAAGAAGTTGTACAAGGAGATCGATGTGGTCGGGAGGGAGGGTGGTTAGCTGATGATTAAGGCGATTTTCGGCTGATCTTCTTGTGAGCCTGCGGTGGGAGATCGTAATGACGAGAAGGAGATGGAGCATATGATTCCCAACTATTATCAGTGTCATCCTCAGAAAAATCATGATGGATAGTATATGAAGCATTCGACTCAGATGAAAGGTATCCATCATCAGAGTTATCCTCAAAGGAATAGTATTTGAAAGTGGTTATACTCCAAATATTCTGGTCTTTTTGTTTCTTCAGTTATTTCCTTAGAATACGTTCCTTCTTGGGATCAAGCGGTTTGTCCTCGGATGAATACTCAGAAGCACTGGTCTCAATCGCTCATAAGAAATAATTCCAGTATACTTGATGAGGGCAGGAGCATCAGCTTTGGATGGATAATAGTTAGGAACGGGAGTTGTCCAATGAGAATCGAGTTTTGGATCCTTGCGAAGGTATGGTTTTAGAGCAGCCGAACAGACTTCACTCATGTAGATTACCTTTCCCGGACCTGATGAGGGATCATCAGTTGATTCCTCTTTCGAAAGGTCAAAGGTGACTTTCTTTTTCTTGCTTCGTGAAGGTGTCGGTTCACTTGAGTATCCAGATGAATAACTGTTATAATTCTTCTCCTTGGTCGGTGTTCATCATGCATGTTTGTTCTTAGTCTTCTGAATGTTGGTGCACTCTCGATTTGGGATGATTTGCTCAAGATATTCATAGTAGGTTGCCCCTGGGTTTAACCATGCATATGTCTCAGGATCATAGAAGAAAGATTTGTCTATTTTGAGATCTACAGGAATTGAAATACTGGGGAGAGTCTCTGCATGTCCGTTCTTAATTGATTCGATGTCTGTGTCGAGTTTATGTAATCCATGTAGTTAGAGTAGGTTGATCCAGGGTTTTTCCATGCATAAGTCTCCGGATCATATGATTCATATACATGATTCTCCATGGTGAGAGCAGCTGGGAATGGAGAAGGGGGAGATTCTCTAAACCAATAGTCTCATCAACAACCGCTATCTCAGGTGTAGCAGCGGGGTAGGGCTCTTCTACCGTTTCATGGTTATGGTTGTCGTGGACTTCGTGGGTTGCCTCATAACATCGTGATTCCTCAAAGACAGGGTTAGATCAAAGTGCTTCCAATGCTATAAAATTGATTTCCCGAGTCTCACACTCAATAATTGCCTTAGCCAATGCCAAGAATAGCTTTCTGAGAATAATTGGAGACCGGGTGAATTCTCCCTGATGCTCAATATCAATGATTGTGAAGTCCACTTTGAGCGGAGCACCTTGGATTGTCATGATGACAGAAATGATTCCTCTCAGCCGCTTTATCGATCGGTCAGCCAATTAAACAATCTCTCGTATCTTCTTGATCGGTCCAAGTTTGAGTTCATGAAATACAGAGGTCGGGAGGATATTGATCGGTGAATCATCGTCAATCCGAGCATGGGTGAAAATTGTGTCTTTGATTTCACAGTCAAATCTGGGCAATTGCTTCACTATGCGACTTTTGGTTTTTCTCCTCAATACCAAGGAGGAGGCCATTGACAAGATATGTCTTTCAGTATTTGTCCGTATCCTGCCCGACTTTTTGATCATTAATTTTTCCATTACAAATCCTTTAAGGTCGAGGAAGTGTTCATTGGCCTTTATAAAGGGAAGTTCAAAAATCAAGCGTTTCTCCAGTGCTTTCTGTAAAGCAGGATCCAAATTCTTCAGATCTTCTTCAGTCTCAATTTTCATATATTTTTCGAGATTTTTGATTTTTTTGGGGGTTTTTTAATATTCAATTTTTTTGGTATTTTTTGTGTGGTGTGGTGATGTGGTGTGTTCCTCATATGAGAAGAGGCTTTGATGTTCAGAGTAAATGTCAGAAGCATGGTCATTCCTAGGGGAGTAATATGCAGAGGTGTCGTTGTCGGAATCGTTCCTATTTTCTGAATATCCTCAAAATATTCAGCATGAGATCCAATCATTTCCTCATTTACTTTTATGTCCGAGCTCCCATAGAATGAAATTAATCGTTTGGTAAAATTTTGAAATCTATCCTCTATTAAATTGAATCTCTTATTTATCCTCAAAATGTCATCCTCAAAATTCTATTCATGATCAATCATGGGAGCAGTCAGTGTATGTTCAATAATTTCATCTTCCATTTTCATGTATGTGCTGAGAGGAGAGTTTCTTGGAATATCCGACATATAATCATTATTTTCTGAAAATTTCTCCTCAAAAATTATGGAAGGAGGCTGCTCCTATAGTCCAGGCATGTGGAGTTGGTCTGAGTAGAGTTCAATCCTTTGATCATGATTGGTCAGACCATGATATTGTGGAATCAACATACAGGGTTTATGTCTTTCTATGTGGTCAGTCCAGTCGTCTGTATGAGTATCATGTCTGAAGAGGGGTTTGTCATGGTCAATCTAACGCTCATGATCATTAAGTGCGGGTCTTTCCATCTGGGTTTGGTTTCTTGGGCAGTCATGAGACTCAAAGGTATTTTGATCTTGAAATGGTTCATTAGCGAGAAACCAAGAATAAGACGGATCAGTCCAAGATGGTAGGTGGTCATGTGCGGTCGAATGATTCGAGTAGGAATTCAATGAGGGGTTGAATTCATCCGCGGGAGAAAGTCTCCCGCAAATGTTGGAGGATTATTGAAAGAATAGGATTTAGTTGATTTGGGCCTAACCGAGACAAATTCATTTTCATAGTATAGCTCAGATGGATTTTTAGATAAATGTTCGACCATTTTTGAAAGAGCTGAAAGGAATGATGGTTTGGGCTTGCAATGATTTTCATGATCAGGATGCGGAGAGTTTTTTGACAACAATTCCATGATGAGGTTTAAATCAAGAAAGGAGAGAGATCATTGCACGGGATAGTCAAAAGAAATTTATCAAATGTGCGGCTTTTGATCTTCGATGTCGGTTCACGCACATCAATGCAAACACAAATCAAACCCCAGGTTCACCAACTCACACAATGAAGCTGTAAGAGTTCGGCTATTATCTTTTCAATTTTAATTGGTGATAAGACAATCTTGGACAGAATTTAGCGAGCTGTTAGGTGACCGAAATTTTCGTAATGACTGGCCCAAATTCTTACGACTAGTTGCACCTACTTTCAGCTAGTATGGGAGTAAGTACGGACCATAGAACGGCTATCCATTACTTGAGGACGGAGCCTTACGCAGTGTCCTCTAAACCACCCACTCTAAGGAAATCTGGACCGTTTACCGGCTACCCGTAGATCCTCACTGAGAAGTAGCTAATCATTTTTGGTAGAATCAGTAGTCAATATGAAAATCCGGCTTTGGGCTTTAGCCTTAGTGTCATCTCTCGCTCACTCAGAAAAATAAAGGCATCCAAGGTCGGGGTTGCTCTCTCGCAGAAATTCTTGATTTTATTGGTTATTTGAAGTCGGCTATATTTAGCAGTCCCAATTTAAATTAGGTGATCACTGAAAAATTAAATGAGCACAAATGCATGTCTACCATCCAGTCCTAGTTTCCTTTAAGAATTATGTGACAAAACAGGAGGGAGAAATTTGGGAAAAGTCGATGCAAGCGAAAAATTATGATGTATGCTCAGTTAGAAGACTTATAGTGAATCCTCACAATCTCCATGTGGGATGCAATACAAGAATTGAAAAATTATTCTAAATGAATGCAAGCCGATGAAAAACCGCACCTAGCAGAAAGTTCTATTAGCGGGGAAGAATTGAGTTAAATTTGGCTTAATTGAACGATCTATGTGCGTCTCAAATACTAGTGAAGTGCAGCCTAATTCCTACGAGTACAATCAAAAATTAAAATGCTCTGAGAGCCGTATGTGCAAATCTATCCTAATCGCCACTTAAGTCGGGCCCCACCCTCACCGAAGAGTGAAACAGGCCATGACACACCAGAGAAGAAAGTTCAAGGTCTTTTACACACGTGAGAGTCCAAACGGACAACGTTGTAAATGAGCAATTAATTACAGAAATAAAGTTGCAGAATTTAAAATCCTAGACTCTACGCTCTCTCACGACTCGACTCGATCTTAATTTATTTGTGACTTTTTCGGAAGTCAGTGAAGATGCTTCGGTTCGTGAAAAACCGCTCTACGTATGCCGGGTACCTCGCAAGAAAAATAAGAGAGATGGTGTAACAGAGTGACTCAAAAATAAATCAAAAATAAAATAAGAAAAATAAATGCTGAAAATAAAATAAAATAAATTGCAGGAAAAAATATGGAATTTACAATGAAAAATTCGGGGGTCAGACTACCCGAATACTGAAAACCGAACAAAAATTTTCAAAATACAAAACTAAGTCGTTTGCCTCCCCGGTAATGGTGCCATCTGACGAGTTCGAAATCCGCTGTGTTAAATATGTGTGTATTTGATAGTGCATAAAAAATGATGATTTGTCATTTCATTGTAGGCGGCAATCGGAATCGATCAAGAAAATAATCACACAAAAAGTTAATCAATTTTCAATCGATGCGGTTTTATGTTTATTTTATTTGGGCAAGTCCCAAGGTCGAACACAAGGAGGCAAAGGAACTACCTATAATTATGCCTATCGTGCGCGGTTTTCGTGGCGGTCTTTTTTTGTAATTTGTAATGCAATAAAGGATGTAAAATGCAATTTCAGACTATTTTAGGGACTAAAATGTAAATTACACTCAAACGATGTCCGAAAAATATGAAAATTGTTCACGATGCAAAATATGATGAAATGAATGCACTGTAGTTTTTTTTTTGAATTTTTGGATGAAATATGATTTTTTTATGAATTTTTAAATGCAAACATAATGGATTTCAATTTTTAATTAAACCTAATTTTTTCAAGGAATAAAATTATCTAGTATATTTGAAAAATCCTAAACTTCGAAAATGTGCTAATACACATTAAAAATTAAACTCTGAAATATGCAAAATCTTTTTTACAGGGCAAACTATGCATGCAAATTCAATTCTTTTTTGGTACAATATCAAGCATAATTAATTCTACAATATGTGATTTTTAAGAATTTTTAGAGCAACGGTTAATCAAATAAAAATTTCAGAGCATGAAGTGGGCAAAATATGCAATTTTCCACAAAATAATTATTTATTAATTAACCAATGATCACAAAAATATCTAGAATATATCAAACGTAGAGAATTAATGAACTAACATCATGCTATTTTTGAATAATAAAATAAAGCCATGTAAAGGTCTAAAATTACTGGGGAACACATGGGTGTTTATGCAAATAATAATAAATACAATAAATATAAAGAAATGTAGTAGGGGACCTAAGTTTAATTACCAATAGTTGAGGGGTGAAATCTGCAAATTTTCCAAGGGGCACGTGCGTAGCACGTGACCCGGGGGTGACGTAAGCGTTGGCGTCGCCCCCCCCCCCCCCCCACGTGCGCGGCACGTGGCAGGGGTCTCAGGCTTGACCAGATGGTCCGGCGGTCGTTGGCAGAAGGGCTGGCGGGGTTGAGCTCCGGTGGCGTGCGAAGGTGAAGCTTCTTAGGAGCTCCTGTGCGGGGACCGGTGGTGAAGCGTCGCCGCTCCTGGCGATGGGGCAGACCGGCGAAGGGGACGGGGCATTGGCCGGTATTGTGGAGGAGAGGACTGGGGCGGAGCGGCGTCAATGATGACGGAGTAGATGACCGTTGAGTCGGTGGCGTAGTCGTCGAAGTTGACCGGAGAAGATGATGTCCTTAGGCTCGACAGAGACATGGCCCGGAGCAAGGGCAGTACGGCGGACGACGCCGCTGCAACAAGGGCCAGGGGAAGGCCCTCGAATCTCGCCGTGAAGGTTCCTCGCAGATGTTGTCACCGCAGCGAGGTGTTGCTTGCGTGCAATCGGCGGATGGTGGCAAACTGTGGCGGAGGCGCTTCTTAAATAAGGTTGAGGTGTGCCGGCGAAGGAAAGAATCTGTTGGGGAATTGATTGGGCATGCGATCAGAGATGGATGCGATTGAGGATACGTGGCGGGCTAAATCGGAGGGCGGCGGCGAAAGTAGTGGGGGTTTTGATCGGAGATCGGAGATGTAGCGGCGATGGGGGATCGACCAAGATTCGCGGCAGAGATTGTGGTGCAGCGACAGATAAATTTGGGGGCACCGCCGCCCACGATGGAAAGGGGAGGAGGAAGACGTACAACGGCCGTCTGATCGGCCGGGATCGTGCCACGTGACAGCATTCTGGGAGAGGCGGACGACGCACATGCTTGGCGCGTGCCTGGAAGGCACATGCCTCGCACGTGCGTCTATTTGATAATTTTTTATAAAAATGATATAAAAATAATGCCAAAAAATGGTTGACACATGGCGGCTCCAAGAGCGGCCACGTGTCAGCACCACAAAAATCCGAAAAATAAATACTTTGTAAAATCAAAAATAATATCAAACGGCCTCGGATCGAAAAAATTTCTTCACGAAAGTTGCTTGTATCGATGAGATCTGCAACTTTCATGAAGGCATCAAAACTAAAATCGATCAATTGTACAAAGTGATATTTTTGGGGTATCCCATGTACATAGAATACCCTGAGTTTTGGGTTTTGAATTTTTTTGTCATTTTTAAACTAGATAAAAATTCAGAAAAATATGATAAAATGAGAAATAAATATATACAATTAATTTATTTTTTGGATTTTTATTAATTAAGAAAAAGAAGAAATAAAAAAATATGAAAAAGACCAATTTTGTACAGTTGGTTAGTGAAGACTCGGATCCAATTTGTTTCTTTGATTTCAAGCTCAATTTGAATTTGGATTTTTCCGCATTTTAATAAAACTTTCATCAAAGAAGACAAATGAAAAAGAAATGAACTATAATAGGGTAATTATATACATAAAATAATAGGTCAAAAACTGCTAAAATACAAAATGTACAAAAGAGGCCCAAAACCCAACTTTCACATATGAGCTCTGATTCACTTGAACTGGGTCTTGCTTTGTAGGTAATTGAATGTGCATTAGTTCAAAAGTGAGTAGGATCAAAACAGACACTGGATGGGGAAGATATGAGGTTTTTAGTCCGGAAATCCTGAAACTAGGTTTTGGATTTTTGGTTCACTTATTTGGGTTAGTGATTTTTGTATTTTTCATTTATTCTTGTTAGTGATATGTACACAGTGGAGGTCGTTTTGGGTCATTCGAAGTTAGCATGAATGAGTTAAAAATCAGGGAAGTTAGACTATTTACACGCCAATTGTGGCTGAGATTTTTGGCTTCTTATTTTTTGCAGAAATTAGTGCTAAAATGCAATTCTTATGAAAACATGCATGAATGCTAATTATGCAGAATAAATGAAGAAATACTGATGATTTTGGGGGATTTGAGCTTAATAAATGAGATTTAGAGTGATGAATATGAGATTCATCAAAGTCCGACAAGCACATCCTCACAATGGCCACAGTTATTGCCATCAGCAACCTCCCAGATAAAAAGCCAGATATGGGAGCACCTCTTGTGCGTTGTCAGATGTTTAATCAAGAGTTTGAACGCACATTGCTAAACAACGGATCTTCTGTCAATTTGATGCCAGCCTCGCTGCTTACATAATTCAGGCTAGGACTGCTTAAACCCACAAAGATGATTCTGCAGTTCGCAGACAAATAAGTTAAGTGGTCTAGGGGCCTGTTGGAGGACGTAATAGTCACGGTTGAGGGGAAGCATTTCCTGGCTGATTTTGTCGTACTAGATATGGACATCCCTGCTCCATTGCTCCTGACCCCAATCATACTTGGACAACCATTCCTGCGGACGTCGAACACAGTAGTAAATTATGGGATGGGAGATATCACTTTTGGCTCTGGCAGCGAAAAGATTAATATAGAGACCCTGTCTGATGCAAGACCTCCAGAAGGAACATCTGCATCATGTGCAAGGGTGATTGATTATCCTGAATACTGCGACTTTCTAGTAGAAATTCAAGACACCAACCTATTTTTGGATGACAATGAGATCCATGAACTCCTCTGCCCCGAGGAGGGATCGGAGACCACAGTCGAATTTCCCCTTGTCGATCAGGATGAGGTATTTGCTGACACGCTGAATGAGATATCTGTGGGGGTGATGTACCTTCAAGTTTTTTATCAAGAGCAGATTATTGAAGAGATATGCAATGAGGAGGAGATTATTGAAAATTTTTGCGCACTTTTTGATCCAGAAGATAAACCATGTATGGTGTGCACCAAACGAACGGAAGAACCACCACCCGTTCTTACAACTAAAGTTATCACTGAAGCTGCTCCAACCCCGCCAGAGTTGAAACCGTTGCTCTCCAATATGAAATATGATTTTCTTGCGGGAGAACCTAACATGTATCCAGTCATTATTAATGCGCATCTGACTGCAGACCAAGAATCTCGTCTGATGGAGGTTCTTGAATGCAACTGCAAGGAAATAGGGTGGAGAACTTCAAATCTCCATGAGATCAATCCATCTTTGTGCTCGTGTCACATTTTCCTGGAGGAAGATTGCAAACCCTCTCAAGAACTTCAGAGAAGACTCAATCCTAATCTGCGGGAGGTTGTTTTGAAAGAGTTCCAGAAATGGTGTGATGCGAGATTCATTTATCCCATCCCCGACAGCAAATGGGTGAGCCCTCTGCATGTGGCGCCAAAGAAATCAAGGATCACCATTGTAAAGAATGACAAAGGAGTGGAGATCACGACCAAAGTACCCACTTCTTGGCGAGTGTGTGTAGATTAGATAAGACTTAATCTTGCCACCAAGAAGGTCCACTTTCCTTTACCCTTCATCGACCAGATTTTGGAGAGATTGGCCACGAAGGAGTATTTTTGCTTCTTCGATGGATGCTCTGGGTATAATCAAGTTGCTATCGCTCCTTAAGACTAAGAGAAGACCACGTTCACCTATCCTTTTGGTACATATGCCTTCAGAAGGATGTCGTTCGGGCTTTGCAATGCCCCAGCCACATTTCATAGGTGTATGCTCGTAGTCTTTGCTGATATGGTGGGCAATTTTCTTGAGGTCTTTATGGACGATTTTTCGATCTACGGTGACTCCTTCGATCAATGTCTAGATTATTTAGACTGAGTCTTACGGAGGTGCTACAAAGTAAATCTGGTGCTCTCGTGGGAAAAGAGCAATTTCATGGTAATCGAAAGAATTATGCTGGGTCACGTTGTTTCTGAACGTGGCATGGTGGTTGACCCAGCCAAGGTGGAGGTGATTTCTAAACTTGGGCCACCTACAACAATCAAGCAAGTCATGTCATTTTTGGGCCACATAGGTTTTTACAGGTGATTCATCAAAGATTTCGGTAAATTGGCCGGACCTTTGACTAAGTTGCTCGGTTAGGAGAATGATTTCATTGTGGATGACCGTGTGCTCCTTGCCTTTAATCAGCTGAAAGAACTTATCACTCAGGCCCCTGCCTTGCAGCCACCGATCTGGACTCGGCCTTTTGAGATAATGACCGATGCGTCAGGTTATGCCATCGGTGCTGTACTCGGACAGAGGAAAGATAATGTACCATTTGTAATTCACTACGTTAGTCGAACGCTCGATGAAACCCAGCGAAACTACATGGTCACCGAAAAGGAGCTGCTAGCAGTAGTCTTTTCCTTAGAGAAGTTTAGATCCTATCTCCTCGGATCCAAAGTGATCACCTACACTGACCATCCGGCCATCTGGTATCTATAGTAGAAGAAGGACGCCAAACCATGTCTTATCCGGTGGATCCTTCTCCTCTAGGAATATGACCTTGAAATCAGAGATAAACCAAGGGTCAAAAATGTGGTGGCCGACCATATATCTAGACTTCCTGAACCAGAATCTCCTGAGATGAGCTTGTAGCCAATTACAGAAACCTTTCCAGACGAGGCAATTCTGTCAGTCACCTCGCTCCCTTGGTATGCAGATATTGTGAATTATCTAGTGACCAAGAGAATCCCACCGGATTGGCTGAAGTTGAAAATAGACAAATATTTGTCTAAAATCCACTTCCACCAGTGGAAGGATCCATATCTATTTCGTGAGGGGGCAGACTGTATCTGGAGGAGGTGCATTCCTCAGGAGGAAGTTCCAAGTGTCCTTGCCTTGTGCCATGATCAAGATTCCGGAGGACATCATCCAGGCAGACGAATGGTAACAAAAGTTCTTCAAACTGGTCTTTGGTAGCCCACATTATTCAAAGATGCAGACGATTATGTCAAGTGCTGCACTGACTGTTAGAAGATGGGCGGAACCATAGGAATGAGAGACACGATGCCTCTAAAATTCATTCAGATATCAGACGTCTTCGACGTATGGGACATCGACTCAATGGGCCCATTTCTCAACAGTCATGGCTATGAATAGCTGGGTGGAGGCTATCCCCACCAGAACCGCCGACAGTAGGACTGTTTGTCGATTTTTAAGAGATCACATCATAGCACGATTTGGGATCCCCAAGATTCTAATATCTGACGGGGGTAGTCATTTCATACACAAAGAGGTGAAGAAGCTAACTCAAGAATTCTGCATTGAACATCGCGTTGCTTCACCTTACCACCCACAATCCAATGGCCTAGCTGAATGTTCAAATAGGGAGATCAAGACAATTTTACAGAAACTTGTGTGTTCGGATCATAAGAACTGGTCTCAGCTGCTTGATTTTGTTCTTTGGGCTTACATAACCACGTACAAGTCACCCTTGGGAATGTCTCCCTATCGCCTTGTGTATGGGAAGCCATGTCACCTGCCCATTGAATTGATTCACAAATCTTTGTGGGTCATCAACATTTGTAATTTGGATTCTGAGAAAGCCGGGAAGAACTGAAAAATGGATCTGAACTGATTATTGAAATTCAGAGACTATGCATACGACAATAGCCTAACGTACAAGGAGAAGGTCAAAACATTGCATGACAAGCATATCCGCCGCAAGTCCTTCGAGCCGAGTCAAAAGGTGTGGTTGTTTAATGCAAAATTAAAGATCTTTCCAGGTAAATTGAAGAGCAAATGGACTGGGCCATTTATGATAAAGCTTGTATGTGACAATGGAAGCGTATTGATATCTAGTTTGTCAGCTGACGCACAGCCATTTGTAGTCAATGGACAGCTTCTGAAGCCTTACCTTGAACATGATACATTTATGTATGTCGTTGACTCTATTCAAGTAATCTATAAGTATGAACCTGATATTTCTGAAGCGGCAGTAGAAGACAAAGCAGAGCAAAACATTTTTGAATGATTTTCTTATTTTCTTCTTTTTCTTCGTTCATCTCCTATTCTACCGATAAGATGCCATCCCCTTCATCATTGCTACACTTAGGATGCACTTTATCAGAAGTGTAGCCTGGATGTACATCCCGAGTTGTTCATATTCCGTCTTCATCTCTTTTCTTCTTTTCTTCATTTCCTCTTCTATTTTCTTTTTGTACCAAAAAGGTGTCGCCCCTTCTTATCAATCTTCTATACTTAGGACATACTTTCTCCTAAGTATAGGGGGTGTGCATCCCGAGTCATTCCATTCTTTGATTCTCTCCACTGTCTTCTCTTCTTGTCTATACTTAGGGATATCTTGCCCTAAGTATAGGGGGAGACAATACAAGTACGATCTGTTCATTCCCACCCATGACCCTCCCTGCTTTGAGTACAGTCTGCTAAACATAGGATTATTTGATCCTAAGTATGGGGGACGGTCAACTTCCTATTCATTTATTCATTTCTTTGTTCTTTATTCTTTAGACTTTTCCTATACTCAGTATGAGTTATGTCTTATCTTTTTCTCTCTGATCTACGAGGACATAGCTCAAGCTAAGTATAGGGGGTCGTATATACTATGTATATACTTTAGCCATAACTTGTACTTCGTATTTTTATTAATAATACAGCTAAAAATATAATAAAATTCAATAAAAACATTAATAAAAAGATGTTATTATTCCTCGAATTCTTTTTGTATTTACTGATTAATAAATCAGGTGAAAATATTTTTTGCAAAATGTTTGAAACAATAGTTTGAAAAAGTTTTTGAAAAATATTTTGAAAACTATTTGGAAAATGTTTTGTTCAATATTTTCAACCTTTGTAAAATTATTTTTTTTTGAAAAATTTATTTTTTTTGTGTGAAATAAAAATGTTTGAAAAAACGATTTGCAAATGGTTTGAAATGGTTGCAAAAATATTTTGAAAAATCTATCTATACTGTTTGAAAAACCTTTGCAAAATTATTTTCAAATGTGTGTACATTTTTGTAAAAATGTTTGTAAAATTTATTTTGGACTATAGTTTTCAAAAATTATTTGTAGAACCTTTTTCAAATAAGTTTGAGAAATATATGCATCACACTAAAATTCTTTATTACATATACTAATAAAATCTACCACTTACCCTTGTAAATTGCTAAAATCCACTTGTTGTAAACATAAGATGCATCCCTGTGTAAATATTTCTACCAAGTTTTTATCCAAAATCTTTTGTTTTCAAAATACCCAAAAATATTTGCAAAAGTAAAATACCAAAAACATTTGAAAAATCTTTTTGAAAAATACGAAAAATGCACATGCATCATCTTTTTTTCAAAAATCCATAAAAAGTTCAAATCTTTGAAAATTGCATCATAAAAATATTTCATGTATTCTGCATAGCATCTGCATAGCATGAGCATTTTTTGGATTGAGTTTGATAGTTGAACAAGTCTAAGTAAAATCCGAAGACTGGAGCTTGGTTGTACCTTAAATCTACCTAATTAATAGGAACCTTATAGAAATTGGAATTGAGGTACTTCAGGTCTAGTTGACTTAATTCTTTGAGGATCACGAGACTTGGTTCAATGGATTCTTGACTGCCTAAGTAGAGTATTTCAGAACACACGCACGACTCTTGGTGATAATGACCTAACTTGGACATCTGCACCTTTCACATGGCTCAACTCAGTTGGAGTGGTAAGGGGATTGGATTTGCCGGTACGGAACACACGCAAGTGGAAACATTTGTCCTCCCCTAGGGAGGGAAGTGCACCCCAACCCATCCAGTGATGAGGAATTCTAAAGTCAGGAGAGTGTGAGTTGCAATAAAGCTTCAAAAGTGGGATAGTCTACTGGATCAAGAGGATAAACCTCTTATGTATATGCTGCTGTAAATAGTATTTTAAAAAAACACTCCAAAAAAGTGGACAGGCATGTACAAAAATAAAATGCATGCCGGAGTATGTGAATATGTTGTATAGAAAATAAAGCAAGCTTGAGCTTCAAAGTCAAATTATGAGAGCCTGCCGCTGGATGACTTGACTACACTGGTCTTGCATCCTAGGATAGGTAGCTACATTGGCTACCGACCATTCTTCTCTTCACCCCCTCCTCTTGAGTTGGATGTCACTTGAACGTAGAAGGGTATACCCCGCTCCTCTAGGAAGGAGTTATTGGATTGGGGAATCATTGGGTTGTCATAATGGAGAAGTCAGCCTCTTTGTCATTTCAGTTGGGGAGAGCCACTATCACTTACACTGTACGAGTCAGATTCATAGTCGTAAGGGTTTGCGTATGAGTTGAAGTATTCTGACCTGGCTATTGAGGAGACTTGAGCAGGGTTTTGGGATTCTCGAAGGTTGTTGGATTTCAAATCTGATTCCCATTAAGGTTCTGCCCGCACTAAAATTCCAAATGTCCGACTTAATCTCCAAACTTTGATTTTGTGAAGACAAGTTTTATCATTAAATTTAATCCATCTTTCTCCTTTTTCTTTTCTTTGTTTTTCTTTTTCTGCATCTATTGCGTAGGTGTTTGCTAGGGGCTAGCAAAGGAAAGTATAGGGGGAAGATGAATATCTGTTTCATCATCTTTATTATATCATTTTGGCCTTAAAACCCCTAGTAAATGCGTGTAAATACCATTAATTTAGGCATTTTATCATTCATGCATTATTGTGTAAATAGTGTGTAGAATATTGTTTTTAATGCCAAAATTATAGAATAAAGAAAAGAATAAAAGAATAAAATATTACAAATATTTTATGACCCGAAACCCTGAACCTAGGCATCCCGATGACTAGGTCGACAAGGAATAAAGTAGGGGGAGATAAGGGCCAAAAACCAATAAAAACTCCTTTTATTTTTCTTTATTTTTTGGACCTATTTTTTGTTCCACTTTTTATACTTAAAATAAAGAAACTTTGAACATGAAAGTTGTAGATAATTAAATATAGGAAAATACAAAATTAATTTCATACAAAAAATAATGTACAGATAAAAAAATATGATCTGAATGAATTTCCAAAATCCCAACATCCCAGATCTGTATCTCTCAGATAAAAATTCGAAATGTATCAAAATCACCTTTAATTTATATAACTTTTATTAAGCTATTTAATGAAGGTGGTTTTATATTTTTCTGAGTTACGATGTGAAAGTTGAGTTTTAGACCCCTATTGTATACTTATACTGATTAAAATATTCATTTTATTTATTATTCTTTATTTCTATAATGTTGTTTTTATAATTTTGTAAATATTATTTATAATATTTGTACATATTAGAACTAGAATAAAACACTAAATAAAACATAAAAATAAAATACTTGTATGAAATACATAGGTATAATACCAATATGTATACCTATACAATGTACATAATACATTAGAAAATTAAAATAAAAATATATTTAAGTTTATAAAAATAAGTTATAAATATATAAAATAATAAAATAAATTAATAAAATAAAAAATACAGACTAAAAATAAAATATTAAATTACATAGATGAATATACCTATATATAGAGCCTAAAAGGTAACTTATAATTTTAAATATAAAAAAAATTCATCATAAAATAATTCAGAAAATAATGAACATTTTTTATTTAATAACCTAAAATTAATAAATTCGTTTATTATTTTTAATCGAATTAACAAAACTTTTTGCCAAGGAATTTTCTTGTTGGTCCACGTGAACCAACCAGAATCCTCCGTTGGTTGACCTCCGTCAACTCTCTGACCGAGGTCTGGCCTTTGTCAAAACTGTTGTTTTGACTCTTCTTCGACCATTTTTTGAGGGCGCTCCTTTCACCAAATAGCCCCACGCCCTTCTTGACTTTTGATCCCCTATTATCGAGGATGTACACCCTGGTGTAACCTTGGGGAGTGGATCAATATTTGCGAGATACTCCTCGTCCTTTGGGACTGCCCGTCAACGTGTATAACAGCTACCCCCGACTTCCCTTGAATTTCTTATCACTCTTCCAACCGCGAAACCCATACCTTGGAGCTTGAGAACCTTCCCGGTGACCGCAGGAGTGGGTTGCACTCATCAGGAGGAAGCGCGGGCGTTGAATCGAGCGGATCCAGCTCGTCGGAGTAGGGCCACCCAAGCTAGTCATCGGTGCCCCCTTTGGTGAGTTTCTCTTTTCTTTTGTGCTCTTTTACATCGTTAGGATATGATGACCATAAAAAATCCCTTGTGCTCCAAGTGAGGATAAAAATCAGGGTCGTTGCGACCCGAATCGTAAGGCTAGGTCAATCCAGAAAAGAAGACCACCAAATAAAATAATCAATCAACAAAGTCGAATAGCGGTCTCACTATTTTATTTAACCTGGTATAGCGACCAGGTTCAAACTCAAGGAACACAGATTGGCTTACAAAGCATACGAAGTAGTCGAAAATCAAAAATAAGAGAAGAAAATATTTTTAGTGGATTTTATGGGTTTTTAAAATTTTTTGTGATTTTAAATTATGGAGAAAATGTAAAAGAAAATGAAAAAGGTGCAATCCAAGAATTATTCAACACATCAAAAAAAGTCAAAAAATTAAAATAAAAATATTTTTTTATTTTTTTTGAATTTTTAAGTATTTTTTTAATTTTTATCAGATTTTTATAATTTTTAATGAATTTTCTAAAAATAAAAGAAGGCTAAAAATAGAGACTATTGTGCAGCCATATTTGAAAGGCTATTTAAAAATATAAAAAAAGCCTCTAAAAATCTAGCAATAATTTTTATAAAACTAAAAATAAAACCCTAATTATAGAAAAAGAAATTAGCATTTTTTGAATTTTTTAGAATTTTTAATGATTTTTAACAGGTTTTTAGGGTTTTTCAATTTTTAAGGTTTTTGTAAGTCCAAATCAAACAAAATTTTGATAGAAGCAAGAACACACAAAAATAAGCAAACCATAATTTATTTTGAATTTTTGGGGAGTTTTTGTTTTTTTTAGTTGATTTTTAAATTGAAATAGTAACAAAAATGAGGGTTTTCGAATTCTTAAAAATAGAAAATCAAAACAAAATTGTCCCAAAATATTAGTAAAATTTTTATACAGTGGCAGGGACCACGTGTCCAAATTTCATAATTTTTGGAGTTGATTGCTATTTTATTCAACCAATAGAAGACAGACAGCTTACGAGGACCTAAGTGCAATTTTATAAAAGTTTTCAGCCAATTGATAACACATTTAAAAACTACGTGGCGAAAATTGTAAAAATCCCAGATAAGCACGAGATGGGCACGTGATTCACACACAGAGAGGCATAACTGTAATTCCTATCAATAAAGATGTAAACAGTAACAACACTAAACCCCAAGGTAAAACATGCCATTGTTCCATGAGTCACGTGTCGATGCACATGCTCCACATACAGAGGGACTGATTTGCAAATAAAACAAGCACATGGTCCTACGTACAAATTACCCAAAATAAAAACAACGTTCAAAAATATTTACAGGACTGAAAAGTAAATGCTCAAAGAAGGAAGGGTCTAAGTGAAATTTACCCTTATTATTAAGATCCAACGATTGGAGGGGGCTCCACATATGATTGGACGGCTATGATTCGTGGATACCCTTTCGATGATCGACGACTCGGATCTGATCCGCAGATGGATCGGACGGCTGCTAGCTCCCCCATGAATGGATGGTGGAGATAAGACCTGGAAGGGAAGCTTGATCGAACGGTGAGAGAGACCTATAGATGAACTGGTCGTCGACAAAGTTCAGTCGGCCGTTGCGTGCTCCTGAGGTCCCCTCCAAGGCTACTGAGATGGGCGAATCGAAGCTGAAGGTGGTCCGCAGCTCCTGGTGGGCTCCGATGAAACCGGGAGCGACTGGAGTGCTCCGGTGACGAAGAAGACCTGGAGCTCATGTTCTTCAGTAGTCGGGCCTCCAGATGAGGCTCCTTTGCCTTCAAACCTGCACAGGAAGAACGTTGGGTCCAGGGCAAACTGCCTCGACTCGGTTATGGGCGAAGTGGGTGATCAGGGGAAGCGGAGTGTGGCTCTCCAACGAGGCCACGACAGAGGAGAGTGGATACCCTGTTCTGGGGCGAACTAGGGGGAGTGAATGGGCGGAGAAGGTGGAGGGAGGTCTGACAGAGGTGATAGGATGGTCGGAGCTACAAATAGGTGAACGTATGACTCACATTGGCTGATGAAAGCTTGGTGGCCGGCGAACGAAAAATCGAAAATCAAGGAAAACTAGAAGAGATCTAACCTAACGGGTGGCTGAAGTTGTCTAGGCTGGAGGTGCGGGACGTCCGGGGGTCTTCGCCTCGATGGAGCGACGTCTCCAGAGGCTCGGCCTCGCCAGCGACATAGCACGGCGAAGATTCACCAGATCTGAGGTACCCGGCTGCTCATCCCTCACTGCAACTCGCGCTCGTGTCAGCTGTCACTCAGAAGAAGTGGAGGAGCTCATCGGAGGCGAGGGGGAAGGCCAAAATGCGTGAAATGGCGGCTGGGGCTCAAGCTTTATACGAGCAAGGGTCCGAGAAGATGGGGATCAGGCGCACATTCCAAGGCTCGGACCCCTAAGAAGGATGACGGGCGTGGATCATGGATGTTTGCTCGATAATCGGAGCCCAGGGTTTGGAAGGATGGTGATCGGATCGCGGCGTGAGAAATCGGCGAAGTCGGGTCAAAATCGGATCCGGGCGAAATGTGGTCCAGGGGGGAGTTGACCGGGGGTCAACACTCCCCCGTGGACCAATCAGAATTCAACATTTCGAAATTATTTATAAATTAAATTAAAAATAGCAAATGATTTTATTTAAAAATATTTATAAAATGAAAAATGTTTATTATTTTTAAAATTATTTTTTAGTGATTTTTATTTTTTTTGAAAAATAAATTAATGTATATAAGTAATATGATATTATATACAAGTATAAATACCTATGTATTATCAATTTTTATTTTTAGTAGTTTATTTTTGTACTATTACCCCAGTTTTATATTTTATTTATTTACAACATAAAATTTAGGATATAATTTTTTTTATTTATTTACAAGGGTAAAATAAATAGATGTATTATGTACATATATACATGGTATGTACAACATGAAGACAGAGAAATTATTTTATTTTTGTTTTTATTTTCTTTTCACCTTTTTATTTTGTTTTTATAAATATTTACAAATTGTGAGAAACATATATATATATATATATTTATTTTTATGAAAATAAAATATATACATAAGAGGGGGTTTTTCACAAGGTTGAGTTACCCTATCCCTCTCTACTTATTTTATTTGGCGATCAGGCCCATATTAGGCCCTCTCTTGGGTTCAGTCACTCAATATTTATTCTAAATATTTCCCTCTTTTCTTTATTTATTTATTCTTTTATTTTTGCACAAAACATGCTAAATATTGATATTTACACAAAGAATGCATTTTGATAATTTATTGTATTTACAAACATATACATGGTATTTTGCAAAGATTTTTAGCTAAAATAAAAGAATAAAGAGTGATGAATGAGGATTCATCACCCCCTATACTTTACTTTTGCTAGTCCCTTAGCAAACACTTATTTGAAAAGGAAGTGAAAAAGAAAAGAAAAGAAAAAGAAGGGAAAGAAAGAGGAATCAATGCTAATTAATAAACTTGTCTTCATTAAATTGAAGTATGGAGCTCAGTCAGATCTTTGGATTATTAATTTGTCGGAACCTTATTTGGACTTAGGTTTAAAACTTAACAGCCTCTAAGTTCCACTATTCTATAGTCAAGACTCCTCAACAATCCAGATCAGAACAAGTCTATATACACAAACTCTGATGACCATGAATCTTTCCTTGTACTGTGTAAGTGAGGTATGGCTCTCCACCTCAGAAATAGCAAAGTGACAGCCCTCCCCAACAAGGTAACTCTAAGACCCTAGTCTGGCAACTCTTTCCTCGAGGAGCAGGGTATTCCCTTCTAAGTTCAAGTTCAACTGCCTCAAGAAGAGGAGGAAGAAGAGAATGGACCATGGCTAGTGTAGCCATGTATCCTTGGGAGCTCAACCATTGTAGCTAAGTCTCCCTGCTGCAAGCTTCATGAGATGGAACATGGATAACATAAGCTTTCCTTCATTGCACTATATACAGTCCAGCGGGATTATCATTTTCTCTCAGACCCACCACTTTTTTGGAGTTATTCTTTTCTTTTTGCAATTTTTTTTATGTGCATATTTACAACACATCTACAAAATGTAGCATATGTACATAAGGAGTTTTTCCTCTTGAGCCAGTAGACTATCCCTCTTTTAAAGCCTTATTGCAACCCACAATTCCTATCGTTAGACCTCACGGCGACCAGACCAAGTTGAGACGCACTTCCTTCACTAAAAGAAGAAGAGAGGTTCTGCCTAGAAGTACTACCCTCATATGCTACCCCAAGTCAAAGAAGACTGCCTCCTCACCACCTCATCCGTGGAGAGCTCAGTGTAAAGTGTTGGTCCAAGTAAAGCCATTATCTGTAAAAGTCATGTGTGTGTAGTTAAGTGCTCTACTTAGGCTCATCGAGATGATATATGATCATAGCCTAGTGGACTCAAATAATTAAGTCACCATGGACCTGAAAAGTCTCAACCCTAAGCCCTATAAGGTTCCTCTTCGAATTAGGTGGATTAAGATCTTAACCAAGCTCCATTTTTCAATTTAATCCCAGGCTAGTTTGAATGTCAACTATGATTAAGGAAAAACTATACAAATATTTACAAAGATGCATTTTTTATAAAATTTTACAAATGTGCAAATTTTTTGAAAAATGTTTGAAAAAATGGATGTATGCATGAATGCAAGTTTTGTAAAATATTTACACAAATTTACAAAAGGTTTTTGCAAACTTTTGTTTTTCAAAACATTTTACAAAAATTTTGTACTATATACATAATTTTGATATCAAAATATTTACAAACTATTTACACAAAAGATTTTTACAAACATTTTTACAAAAATAATTTTGTACAACTAGCTATGTATGTGCAAAAAAGAATTTTATTTATAAGGAAATTTTTTAATTTTTATGGATTTTTAAGGATTTTTAGCCATTTTTATTTATTAACAAACTCACACAAAGTACGAGTTACGGCTAAAGTATATATGGAATATATACGACACCCCCTATACTTAGCTCGAACGATGTCATCAGAGTGAATCAAGAGCGATGAAGAAGACATAATTCGTGCTTAGTATAGGGAAGTGAAAAGGAAGGATATATATAAAGACGAATAAAAGAATAGAAATGGAGAGAGAATCTCGGGGGTTTCCCCCTATACTTAGGATCAAGTAATCCTAAGTATAGCAGGCTGTACACAGAGGGAAATCCGAGTGAAGAATGTACAGGGTCTACCTCCCCTATACTTAGGGTAAAATATCCCTAAGTATAGGCAGCAAAAGAGAGATAGAAAATGATGAAGAAGACAAATATATACAAGATGGAAGGGCATCACTCCCCCTATACTTAAGGTGAAGAATCATTAAGTATAGACAACGACAGGAGTAATGAAACAGAACGAAATGAACAACTCGGTGTTTCCGCCCCCCTATAGTTAAGATGAGGTATTTCCTAAGTATAGCAAAGATAATCCTAAATGAGATCTGGGGTGAAAACAAACACGGAAGAAACAAAGAACAAATCATGACAAAACATATATACAAAAGTGGACAATGTTCAGGTGCCTCTCAACAAGCGCTAGATTTTACGCCCCTAGCTGGACGCAAATAATTGGACAAAGCTGTGTCAAGGTTCAGGACGGCATCTGTAAGGCGAATGTCGTACAGTCGTCGTAGTCTCGGTATGAGAACAATGACAAAATCAATAGTGTGAATGAAGACACCCAGGTAGGCAATCAGGCGGGTATCTACTACCGGGCAGTGATATGGAAAGATATGATCAGGATTTGGTAGCACAAAAGAAATCCTCCGCTCAAGATCAAACTGGAGTGGAAGTGTAGAGCCGAAGCAATCAAACGTGGAGAATGAAGGATCACTCATGGAATCCTCCACGTCAATCATCGTCTCAGAAGGATATGGAATATCAGGATGAGGAGACTCACAAGTGGGACTGATATCCGATGCAGAATATGAAGAAAAATCAGAAAGATCATCGAATATCTCAAAGATCGGCTCATCCTCACGAGGGTCATTGAGGTGAGACAACTCAGAATCAGAATGATCAGACGACTTGGTTTCGTGATCTGCCAGATCGGATACACATTCAGAAGGTGAAACCGAGTAGCATCGTGTATGGAATCCTCCCGCAGATAACCCTTGGGGAGACATGCAAGATCATCAGTGAGAAATAGAGGATCGGGATCTATAAGGGCATCTGCGCTGCTGTCAAACACCCACTCCGTGCAACAAAATGTATCATCTACTAAAGTCTGGCTCTGGTCAATCTTGAACCAGGAGAAGGTACTGGTCAACACCGCAGAAGCTGTCGAAGTGTCTGAAACTGATCCTCGAGTTGCGGCAATGGTGGCTATCATATGGTCCTCCTGGAATGTGTCTATCTCTACAAACTGGAGGGGAAAAGGCTCAAATACAGGACTATATGTATCTGGCATCTCAAGGTGGTGTCTCGCATCGAGCTTTGGCTGCTAGGCTCAATCATGATATCTGTCTGAATCCCAGAAGTGTCTCTGCAGAATAGAAGCTGAGTCATCCGGGATTGGACTCTGAAATGGCCGGATCGATGGCTGTAGTAGCGGGGGCTCCTCCATCTCCTGGAATATCAGAAGATCTGATATCCAAGACTCGTCAACTGAAAACTTCGGGACTGACTCGAACTCTAGCTGGAAGACCAACGGGAACTCGAGTAGACTCTGGGTCAAAATCTCCACTGTGGCAGTCATGTCCTCTATCATCTGTGTTGTAGCAGAATCCATGTCCTCGGTCGGATGTGTGATAGCTGTATCCTCGTGAAATGCGGCACACCCCACTGGTACTGCAACATCCTCATGTGTTGTCCCGACTACGGCATCTCATGAAGGTGGTCTCTGTGAAAGTAATCTCGATATGATATCAAGTAACTCAATGTCGGAACTGCGGTGTGAACCACCACATGATGTCACGACCAGTGCTATCTGATCAGCGGTCATCCCCCTCATGGAGATCTCGATGAGGTCGATCGGTGAAAGTCCGTGATCGGGAAATCTCCTCAAGAGGTCAAGAAACCTCAGCCATGCATCATGCACTGGCTCCTGGGGTTTACTGAAAAGTCCCTGATAATAGACCGCATCATATTTGCTCTACGCTGGGAATAATATCTCTGTAGGAACTCGAAGAGTAGCTCTCCCCACGTAGTGAATCTCCTTCCCAAACATCTGTGCCATTTCATGGCTCTGCCCTGAAGTGAAAATGGGAAGGTCTTCAGCATGATCTCCTCCGCAGTGGTATCCAAATATGTTTGGCTCTCGCAAAACTCCTCGAACTCGTCCAGATGAAGATACGGCTCCTCGTTCACCTCCCATGAAAATATCGGTAGTCTCTAAATGTACTCCAAATCTAGAATGAATGGATCTAATGTAGAAGCTGACTGAGCTTCCTAAACTGTCTGCTCATCCATCATCCTAGCATCGGAGGTATCTGATACTCGCATCTGCTCTCTATCATCACGTATGGAGTGCACTCTCAATCCAGCAGTGGAATCATCTGGGTCTGGTATCTGCTCAATCTGATCTCTGCGGACGTGCAGCGCAGCATGACCAGAAGAATGAAAGGGATGGGAGGGAGGGAACGGAAGGTTGGTCGGAGATCCGACCTCCCTCGAGGGTGGACTGGAATGATGGTCAGAAGATGGAGAGGCCGTAAGAGTCGGCAAGAAAGGAGGTAAATCCATCATCCATGGATAGAGAGGAAGAAGAAGAAGAAGACTGAAGGGAGGGTGGGAGGGAGAAAGATAGATGACTGGAGGAGAAGATATATGGAGAAGAAGGTGGATGGAATCTGGCAATCAAACAAGATCGGTCAAATAATACCCTCTATTCATCAACGCACACAGAGCTGATGACCGTGAAAGTTCGATCTTTTATCTTGTCGATTTTATTAGGTGAATCAAACAGTCTTTCAGAGCGATTATGTGAGATGATAGGAATCCAACGCCCCCAGGAGACTGTCCCGATCCCAAGCTAGATCTTTCCCAGCCAGTACAAGCCACGGATCGTTTACCGACTACCTGATCAGCTCGCTCTGTTAAGGATATCGCGGCCCGCTTTACCGAAAATCGGAGCGATCCTCACTGGAAAACGACTAGCTCAGACCAGTAGTCTGAAGAGGGGTTAGATGTGGCTCTAGCCTTGGGTACGAGTCACTCTCTCGCTCATCCAAACCAAGCAATGAGGGGATTGCTCTCCTAAGACAAGTTATTAGGTCGGTGTCTTTTAAGGTCAAGTTTGATTAGCAGTCCCGATATTTTTGTTTTTGTTTTTAGATATTTTTCAAAAATCAAACAATGGTCTAATGAATTTTCTGATTTCCTTTTTATTTCTAAGTCCACGAAACAGGGGAAGGAAGACGGAAAAGCCGATGCGCGACGAAATCAATGATGCATGCACAAGATCGAAGGCATACCTTTCTCCAGCAGTCTACATGCAATTATGATCCGCGCATATATTTAAACTAAGCTATATGGAAGCAATGCGAGAATCGTCCTTAACAGAAGCTCCTATTATCGTGAAGCACCGGTTTATTTGTCTAAGTCCAAGCGTGTTATATAGGAACATATATTCTATTAGGGGCTTTGGACCTACTGCTACCTGGCTCAGTCAAATAAAAACCTAAGTCTAGGGGCTCAAGCACAGAAATCCACGTGAAATCAAAGAAAAGAAAGCGACAAAAACAAAACCGCGGTGGGTCTCCCGAGCACACCGGTGTTTAGTTAAACATACCCCGGCAATCCACAAGTCTAAAAGTCATGATCCCTATTATTACAATAATGAAGTCTGACTGAAAATAAACTAAGCTAATCTACACTAAACTACAGCTAAACTCCCAGCACTTCTGCTTAACTCCTCGCGCTCTCTTGTAGATCCGTATGGAAGGGAGCCGCCTCCGATTCCTGCGGTTGCGTCGGCTTTCCGAAGAAAGCTACCTCGATTGTCGGGGCCTCACAAAGAAGACAAATAGATGCGCGTCAGACCATAGTTATTATAATAATGAAAAAAGAAAATAAGAGAAAATAAATGCAAAAATGAAAATAAAAACAAAACAAAATAAAATAAAATAAAAATAAAAATAAAAGAAAAGAAAACAAAAGAAGACGAAAAAGACGTGAAAAGCTGCGAAAGAAACAAAAAGCCACGGGAAAAGGTGTGACTGAAAACCGAAAACAAAAAGCGACTATTAAGTCATGCTAACCGATAACGACGCCATTCTGATGACCGTAAAAAATCCCTTGCGATCCGAGTGAGGATAAAAATCAGGGTCGTTGCGACCCGAATCACAAGACTAGGTCAATCAAGAAAAGAATACCACCAAATAAAATAATCAATCAATAAAGTCGAATAGCGGTCTCGCTATTTTATTTAACCTAGTATAGCGACTAGGGTCGAACTCAAGGAGCACGGATTGGCTTAAAAAGCCTACGAAGTAGTCGAAAATCAAAAATAAGAGAAGAAAATATTTCAACACATCTAAAAATAAAGGCTATTTTTTAAAATTATTTGTGATTTTTAATTATGAAGAATATGTAAAAGAAAATGAAAAAGGTGCAATCCAAGAATTATTCAACACATCTAAAAAAAAGGCTATTGTGCAGCCAGATTTGAAAGGCTATTTTTGATAATTTTCTCAGATTTTTATAATTTTTAATGGATTTTCTAAAAATAAAAGAAGGCTAAAAATAAAGGCTACTATGCAGCCAGATTTGAAAGGCTATTTAAAAATATAAAAAATAGCCTCTAAAAATCTAGCAATAATTTTTATGTAAACTACAAATAAAACCCTAATACAGAAAAAGAAATTATAATTTTTTGAATTTTTTAGAATTTCAATGATTTTTATAAGGTTTTAAGGGTTTTTCAATTTTTAAGGTTTTTGTAAGTCCAAATCAAACAAAATTTTAACATAAGCAAGAATACACAAAAACAAGCAAACCACAATTTTTTTAGGATTTTTGGGGAGTTTTTAATATTTTTATTTGATTTTTAAATTGAAATAGTAGCAAAAATGAGGGTTTTTAATTTTTAAAATATAAAAACAAAACAAAATTGTCCCAAAAAATTTATGAAATTTTTACATAATGGCAGGGGCCACGTGTCCAAATTTCACGATTTTTGGAGTTGATTTACTATTTTATTCAACCAATAGAAGACAGACAACGCACGAGGACCTAAGTGCAATTTAATAAAAGTTTTCAACCAATAGATAACACGTTTAAGAACTGCAGTGTGAAAATTGCAAAAATTCCAGATAAGCACGAGATGGTCACGTGATTCACACACAGAGGGGCATAACTATAATTCCTATCAAAAAATATGTAAACAGTAACAACACTAAACCCCAGGGTAAAACATGCAATTATTCCACGCGTCACGTGTCGATGCACATGCTCCACATACAGAGGGACTGATTTGCAAATAAAACAAGCATATGGCCCTACTTACAAATTATCCAAAATAAAAACAACGTTCAAAAATATTTATAGAACTGAAATGTAAATGCTCAAGAAGGAAGGGCCTATGTGAAATGTACCCTTATTATTAAGATCCAACGGTTGGATGGGGCTCCACATAGAATCGGACGGCTATGATTCGTGGATACCCTTTCGATGATCGACGCCTTGGTTCTGATCCGTAGATGGATCGGACGGCTGCTAGCTCCCCCACGAATGGATGGTGGAGATAAGACCTGGCGGGGAAGCTTGATCGTAGGGTGAGAGAGACCTCTGGATGAACTGGTCGCCGGCAAAGTTCGGTCGGCCGTTGCGCGCGCCTGAGGTCCCCTCCAAGGCTGTTGAGATGGGCGAATCAAAGCTGAAGGTGGTCCGCAGCAGCTGGTGGGCTCCGATGAAGCCGGGAGCGACCAGAGTGCTCCGGCGACAAAGGAGACCTGGAGCTCCTGTTCTTCAGTAGTCGGGCCTCCAGATGAGGCTCCTTTGCCTTCAAACCTGCACAGGAAGAACACTGGGTCGAGGGAAAACTGCCTCGACCCGGTTACAGGCGAAGTGGGTGATCGGGGGAGGCGGAGCATGGCTCTTCAGCGAGGCAACGACGGAGGAGAGTGGATACCCTGTTCCAGGGAGAACCAGGGGGACTGAATGGGCGAATAAGGTGGAGGGAGGTCTGATGGAGGTGATAGGACAGTGAGAGCGACAAATAGGTGAACGGATGACTCACGGTGACTGATGAATGCTTGCTGGCCGGCGAACGAAAAATCGAAAATCAAGGAAAACTTGAAGAGATCTAACCTAACTGGTGGCTGAAGTCGTCTTGGCTGGAGGTGCAGGACCTCCGGGGGTCTTTGCCTCGATGGAGCGACGTCTCCAGAGGCTCAGGCTTGCTAGCGGCGGAGCCCGAGCGAAGATTCGACGGATCTGAGGTTCCCGGCTGCTCGTCCCTCAGTGCAACTCATGCTCGCATCAGCTATCACTCAAACGAAGTGGAGGAGCTCATCGGAGGCGAGGGGGAAGGCCAAAGATGTGAGAAATGGCGGCTGGGGCTCAGGCTTTATACGAGCAGGGGTCCGAGAAGATGGGGATCATGCGTGCATTCCAAGGCTCAGATCCCTAAGACGGATGATGGGCGTGGATTGTGGATGTTTGCTCGACAATAAGAGCCCGGGGTTTGGAAGGATGGTGATCGGATTGCGGCGCGAGAAATCGATGAAGTCGGGTCAAAATCGGATCCGGTCGAAATGTGGTCAAGGGGGGGAGTTGACCGGGGGGTCAACACTCCCTCGTGGACCAATCAGAATTCATCATTTTACAATTATTTATAAATTAAATTAAAAATAGAATGATTTTATTAAAAAATATTTATAAAATGAAAAATGTTTATTATTTTTTAAATTATTTTTTAGTGACTTTTATTTATTTTTTTTGAAAAATAAATTAATGTATATACACAATATAATATTATATACATGTATAAATAATTATGTATTTTCAATTTTTATTTTTATTAGCTTATTTTTGTACAATTACCCCAATTTCATATTTTATTTATTTACAATATAAAATTTAAGATACAAAATAATTTTTATTTTATTTTTATTATTTATTTACAAGGGTAAAATAAATAGATGTATTAGGTACATATATACATGGTATGTACAACATGAAGAGAGAGAAATTATTTATTTTTGTTTTTATTTTCTTTTTCTCATTTTTATTTTGTTTTTAAAAATATATACAAATTGTGAGAAACATATATATATATATATATATATATATATATATTTATGAAACTAAAATATATACATAAGAGGGGGTTTTTCACAAGGTTGAGTTGTCCTATCTCTCTACTTATTTTATTTGGCAATCAGGCCCATATTGGGCCCTCTCTTGGGTTCAGGTCACTAAATATTTATTCTAAATATTTCCCTCTTTTTCTTTATTTCTTTACTCTTTTATTTTTGCATAATAACATGCTAAATATTGATATTTACACAAAGCATGCATTTTGATAATTTATTGTATTTACAAACATATACATGGTGTTTTGCAAAGATTTTAGCTAAATTAAAAGAATAAAGAGTGATGAATGAGGATTCATCAGGATACCAATAGTTCACTCTTGTAGATCTTTTCCATCGATTTGATCCCAAAAAATGCAAAAATCTCTAGATCCTTGCCCGGCCGAGCTTCGAGTTGGCAGGATGACATCAATCACTCCAATCTTGCATATCCACTTGTCTCCACCTCTCCGCGGGGTCGAGGCAACTTGACCTCGACCCTTTCACCCATTTTTTGCAGGTCTCGCGCCTTACTCGCACGTGGAGCTCATTTTGGTACGCGATCGAGGCTCCTGGAGCTCGTCAGCTTCGTAGCCCTCACACGCGTCCTTCAGCCGTCGCCGAAGCTTTTTGGAGTTGCCAGCATGAAGGGGACCACATCTGGATCAGACTCAGCCATTTTGAAGCTTAAAGAAGCACCAGAGAGGGGGATCGAGATCAGGGAAGCACGCCTCACCGGAGACGCTTCCTTGTTCTTCCTTCCACGTTTTGAGCCGTCCGGTTATGCCTTGGCCTCCAAGTGTACATCAGCCATTGGATTCATTGCGTCTCGCACCTTCAGATCTCCATCTGGGATCTAATCCCAACCACCATTAGCGAATTGGCATCACGTGTTCGTAGGTCGACATGTAGCGAGTGGATCAGCACCCGCCGTCAGATCATGCTAGGCGTGTGTAATTTGCACTCAAGCCCCCACCATTTTTGTAATATTTCTTTAGTACTAAATCTTTCCTCGGTCGTTTATTAATTTTTGTAAAATTTGCATATCGGCCCAGAACTATACACTATTTGCAAACAAGTCCTTGGCCATGTCACCTCACGTGACTGGTGTATGTGAGGTGAGACCATTTTGCGGGGGACCCCCGATTGTTTTGTGATTTCTATTTAGTCCTAAAACATTTTAAGTCAGTTATAATAATTTTGGTCATATTACGTTTTAGCCCATAGGTTTCTGAAAATTACATATAGGTCCCTACCAGGCACGTGACTGTCACGTGTGGGTTTGGTCTTTTTGTAGACATACGCATGGGCTTGTGGTTATTTGTGATTGGTCCGTAAATATTTTTTTAATTAGTTCTATATTTTCGGGAAAATTGGCGCTGGCCCTCGAACTTTTCCATATTTACAAAATACCCCTGTTAGTGTGTATTTTTTCTTTGTTTTATCTATTTATTTCGTGCATCTAAGAAATCCTAAAAAATACCCAAAAATAGAGTTAAGTTCCTGTTGCATTGCACTTTACCGCTATATTTTTATTTTTCTTTTTTGAGCCTTTTCAATACTTATAAAAATAAAAAATATGCATTTTCATCCATGTTTGAACTAGGAAATACATAAAAATTAAAAAAAAGTTTTTAAAAAATTCCAAAAAAATTATATTTTGTGTATTTTAGTGTCTTTAACCTTCAGAGCAAAAATCACTAAAAATATAAAAGAAAACTCAAAAAATAGAAAAACACAAAAAATATCTATAAAAATATATAAAATCCAAAACAAATCACAAAAATATAGTTTTTGTCCCTAAATTTTCTCTATATTATTATCTTTATATTAAAATTAATTAGTGAATTTTCTACTCTGTTTTGTATTTTATCTCTCCATTTTAATCTCGGATTTATATTTTATTCCATGTTTTGAGTATTTTGAACTTTTAATATAACAAAAAATTAGCAAAAATATAGAAAAATCACAAAACCAGTAGAAAATTATAAAAAGCCCAAAACATTTTTCCTTAATTTTTCTTATTTTTACCTATTTATATATATTATATCTCTTATTTGTTTATTGCATATATATATATATATGTATTATTTTACATTTTTAAGAAAAAGAAAAAATATAAAATATAAAATACAAAAATAAAATACAAAATCAGAAAATTAAAAATAAAAAATATAAAAAATATATAATTAAAAAAAATTGAAAAAATAAAATTTAAAACCCACAAAAAGTTTCCATTTCGCTAAGTATTTGAAAGGGTATTGAGTGCTTGATTTTTATCTCGCCTGCTTGACGCCTTTACTTCCAGTGTTCGACACCTTACTTGCTTGCCACTATACAATTTTAGTAGGGTATACTAAATTTTAACTCCTGCTTTTATTTACTCAATTACTTGTGTAGGTCAATTGTTGATAAACGTGAGGAGTGGAGTAGTCGCCTTAGCGACAGTGAGCCTGAGTTTTTAGGCCATTACTTAGCGACTTCCATCTTTATGTTTTTTAGTCATCCATTTTATTTGAAGGGGTACGTGAGATCAGCCCCGGGATCAGACATGTGGCGTGTAACGAGCATCTCAATCGAAGTAACTTAAGTGGGGTAAATTAAAAGTCACCCTCCTCCTTTTGTATTTAATTAAGAGTTCTATAATATTTTAAATAAGTTCAAAAATTTGTGGATAAATTTCATGCAAGCCTCTAGAACTCTTTGGTGTTACATTTTAGTCCTCTATCAGGTCACCTCATGTCAACAACCAAGTTAGTGGACATTTTGCTCTGGTATCTCTCCAGAATTTGTAATTGTATTTTAATATTTAAAAATCAAGTTTCAGTACATAGTTTTCGATGTTTTTGCATGTAACCCCTTGAAGTTTATTTTAATTGCAAAAATATCCCTACCAATTCTTATATTTCTTTTTGTTTCTCTATTTTCTATAAATAGCTCCTCTACTCCAACAAAATGCAAAAATAAGTGTAAATGCTTAACTGAATGCGTATTCATGCCATGCGATTTATTTAGCATTTTTATTGTATTTAATATTTATTAAAAAACTCAAAAGGAGTTATTTTATTCCCTGTTTTCCTTAAAAAATATATAAAATTATAAAACCTCTTTGAAAAATATCCAAAAAATTTACCTATTGTTTACTATCCTATTTTATCACTATAGACCAAAAATCACACAAAAAATCAAAAGATCCTAAAAAATAGCAAACCATTGCTAACTCTAAAGAAATTAAAAATATTTTCAAAAATCCCAAAACATTTAGTTTCTATCTCATATTTTTATATATGCATATCATTATATAATAAAATTAGTCTTGAAAAATTTTGGAACCATTTGCTATTTTTAATTCTCAAAACAATTCGACTTTTTTAAATATTCCTTGTTGTGACTTTTTATGATTTTAAAAATATAAAAAAATCCAAAAAAAATATCAAAAATAGAATAATATTTGAAAAGTGGAAAAATATTTATTTTTTAAAATTTTGACTATATATAGCTATATTTGTATATATAATGATGTATATAGCCTATATACACACATTATTAATATATATCCGTACTATGATTATTAATTATTATAAATATCTTAAATATATTTTAAATACTTTAAAAAATAAAAAGTATTGTTCTTGCTTATATTTTCTGATTTTTATTATATATTATACATATATTTCATATATATTACCTATATTGTTCATCTCACATTATATTAAATATATGTACTTATATATATACATACCTTTGATATATTTTAAAAACAAAAAGAAATTAAAAACCAGAAAAATATAAAAACAATTAAAAAGTGTAAATTTAAAATTTAAAAAGAATTAATTAAAACCCCACAAAAGCTGTGAGTCACACTAATCAAGTTGGAAATCCAAGATCTCTTGCGATCCGCTATATTGATCCGCTATATTGATCGTGTTCTTGGGTAGTAGTACATCATTGAACAAAGATAATTTTAAGATGCCACATCCCCGGTTATGAGTAGGCCTAGTCACTTTTGACCAAGCCACCTTGGAAACCTGGTTCGAAGAGGAGTTTCCTGACCATAGAAATTTTTTCCTTATTTTATCAACCTTCTAGATAATCTCAGCAGGTACCCTAAGACTAGACAGAATCTTGTACCCAGAATCCTTACTTTATCAACCTTCTTAATAGCCTTCTTGATAAACCCTGAAATCTTGGACTGGTAACGGTTTTACTGGTGCACATAATCCCTTGGTTAAAGCAAGGTGGCTAAAAAACTGTTACAAGGGGTATTTGTTGCCGGAATTTTAACGACAAGAAAAAAATTGTTGTGCATATTGATTGATGAATATGTAAAAGCGTCTTCTATTGTCTTGCAATTAAAATTTCATTATAGGATAAAGAGGCCGTATCTAGAAATTTTCGTTGGTTAATACGTAGCTAATAAAGTAATTTGCTGGAGTGGCGCGTTCTTTGTATACTAATTAAATAAAATTACAGGATCTCTATTTATTCTCATTATTTACCACTGACAGTGAAATCACAAGTAGACCGAAACTGCCTCTATATATCCAACTCTTTCACACAATAGGGCATCCATTACTTAGGTCTTCTCAAGCTGAACAGCAAGAACGAGTGAAACCCTAGCGGAGAGCATCTGCAACCTCACATCACGTATGGCCACGACGTCGACGGCGAGGCGCGGGCTCCAGCACGCCCTTCAATCCGCGGTGCAAAGCATCCAGTGGACGTACATCATCTTCTGGAATCCATGTCCACAGCAACGGTGAGAGCTCCATCACATCTACACTTAGGCTCACGTCCTCCTAATCATATTGCTTGCTCTCTCCTACAAGCAGTAAATTAGGAGATCTATTTTTTCCATTCTCTCATTCCAGCATTTAAATCTTTCATTCTTCCCCCATTCGTCAACATGCATGCACTTGTTCTTTTTTTAAGCTCGGGTTCTCTTGATCAAGTTCAAAAAAAATACGTACGAATATTCGATCGTTAGATCTTGGTTAGAAATAATATATGTAAAGAGACGGTAATGGTGGAAGCAAATTGGTGTGTGTGCATGAAGGGAGCTGGTATGGGGAGACGGGTACTACAATGGGGACACAAAGACGAGGAAGATGGTTCAGCCGGTGGAGAACACGACGTCGCTCCACAGGAGCCAGCAGTTGAGGGAGCTGTATCGATCGCTGTCGGACAGGGATATGAAAAACCCGATGTGGAGTCCGTGTTCTTCTCTGCTGCCGGAGGACCTCACGGACGGGGAGTGGCTCTACCTCTTGAGCGCCTCCTTCTCCTTCCCTCCAGGAATCGGGTTAGTCACTGTTCTAGCAGTCTGGTTGCCGTATTATGTTCTCTAACTATGCTTGTTTTTCAGCAGCCTTTAATCTCTTCCTTTTCTAGTAAATGTTTCAAGTAAATAGGGTTAGTTTCTTTATAAGAAAAATATCAATGATTCATTCATCTACGGCCGTTAGATGTAAAGTTGCAATAGTTACAAATCAAACTAAGTTCAAAATAGTTAGGAGCAATAGCTACAAAACAAACTAAGTTCTAAATAATCATAGACAGTTGCATTGAAAGTGGGCAATCGACAGAAAAAGCTACCATATATATTTCAATGCGCCGAGGTAACAAAAGCTTAAATAAGTGATCATTAAAAAGAGTTATGCATGAGTAGCAAAGCAACGTAAATGAAGTCGAAGTCAGTCACAGGGCTTCTTCTTTAGCAATGTTACCGTCGTTTTCCTTTTAGGGTCTAGATGGGTGTGAACTTCTCGTAGTGGCTTTTCGGAGAGGACAGAGGCAGTAGGGAAAATCAGCAAAAAAAAATCAACTAATCCTATTAAAGAGAGAGAAAATGATTACGCCAGTCGCAAAATGAGGCAGTATTTTTCTCGCCCAAGTTACAACGTTGTGGAATAGATGGGATTTGATCCACCGAATGATTGCTTCATCAGTTAAAGTAGCACCCTGAAATCCAAAAGGCCGAGTAAGTGATAACCAGACTGACCACTCGGGTATATGGTGCTAAATGGTCGTTGTGACCCAAGCGATCAGACTAGGTCGATCAAGAAAAATAGACCACCAATAAGAGATAAAATCAAATCGAAAATCAATAGCGGTCTTGCTATTAGTTTAACCTGGTATAGCGACCAGGGTCGAACACAAGGAGCACGAATTGACCTCGCGACCTACGAAGTAGTCAAAAAGAAAGGAAAAAGAAATAAAAAGGTATTTTTGGTGGTTTTTAAGTCTTTTTATATTTTTTTGGATTTTTAAGATATTAAGAAAATAATAAAAACAAGAAAACAAGGCACTTCAACAATTTATTTAATACACTAAAAATCAACCAAAAATTCAAATAAAAATATTTTTGTGTGTTTTATAATTTTTACTATTTTTAGTGAATTTTTGGGATTTTTCTGATGTTTATTTAATTTTCTAAAAATCAAACAGTGAAAGGAAAAGAAGGTATTGTCCAGCAGAGCTTAAGGGACTTAGATAAAATATCTAAGAGTACCCAATAAGCCTGATGGTATTTTTCCTGTATAGAGAAGAGAACAAGGAAAAATTGAGCACCTAAATTATTATTTTTGGGTTTTTAATTTATTTATTAGAATTTTTATAAGATTTTAAGTGTTTTTCAATTTTTTGGTGTTTTAGGTAATGACAAATAGCCAAAATTGGCTAGAAAATCAAGAACAGTAAGACAAACAGTACATAATTTTTTTATGAGTTTTAGATGAATTTTAATATTTTTTTGTGATTTTTAAACTCAAACAGTAACAAAAATAGATATTTTTGAATTTTTTAAAAATATCAAATCAAACAAAAATGTCTCCAAAATTTCCAGAAAATTTTACACTATGGCATGAGCCATGTATCCAATTTTCATTGGATTTGGAGTATGTTTGCTATTTTATTAAAATCAAACACAAGGGCACAGTACACCGGGGCCAAAACGCAAATACCAAGAGTCCTGGGGGGTCCGGTGCAAATAACCCAGGAGAACATGCGTGTCGCGCGTGCCTGGGGCACTCAGGGACCCAAATGTAATAAAAACTAAGTCCCTGGACTATTTGGTAACAGGTACCAAAAGTCCGAGGGCTAGTCTGCAAATAACCCAAAAAATTAACGCTCATGCACCATTACTCTACGCACAGGGGTATAAATGCAAATACTCAAAAGTTTTCATTCAATCCATAACATCTCAGAACTACAAGGTATTAAATGCAAAAAGCCTACAAAACCACGTGTCGACGCACGTGCTACAACATACACAGGGGCATAAATGCGTAAGAAATAAAGTGCAAGGTCCTCTATGTAAATGTACCAAAAACTAAACAACTAGATAACTTATTTACAGGACTAATGCTAAATAACAGAAAAGATAGGGCCTAAGGGTAAATTACCCTTTATTAAGTCGAGCCGCTGGATGGATGCCACGTGGTAGATGGACGGTCCGGATGCGGGTGGCTCTCCAAGGCTGGGCTCCTCGCGATGATCGGACGGCTGGGGCTTCTCCACGTGCTGGATCGAACGGATGAGGGTATCAGTGGCTAAGCCCTGCGCATCGGGCGGTCCAGATCGTCTCTCCAAAGATCGGGCGGCCGCTGTTGCTCCTGGGATGGATGGCTCAGATGAAAACTGGAGCGGGAGGCCGATCGAACAGTGGAAGAAGGTCGAGGAAGAACAGTTCGTCGGCGAAGTTCGCCGGCCCAAGGCGCACGCTCCTGACCTCCTCGCGGGGCTCTGGTGATCGAGGAAGAATCGTCGGGGGCCTCCGCGTCAAATGGGCTCCTCCGATTAAGCGACGGAGCTCTAGGGAGCCCGGTCAGCTCCAGCGGAGAAGCGTCTCCTGGCTCGAATAGGAGGACCTCAGATGGTCCTCGTGGTACCTGCAAAATAGGTCCAGAAGACTCGTGGGTCGAGGGAAAACTGCCTCGACCCGGTTAGGCGAGGTGACGGTGGTCGGGGGGTCGATATGGGCGAGCTCCGACGAGGGTGTGGATGGAGGAGCTCGAGCCCCAGCTCCTGTGCGAGCTGGATTGAATGGGAGTGTGGAGAATGTGCGCGGGAGGAAGGCGGAGGTGACGAGGGATTCCGATGATCGAATGGAGTAGTGGGATGGTCGGAATCAGCTAGAGACGACGGCGGAGCAAATTGTGGGAAACATGAAATTGACGAAAAAGAAAAGGAACTACAACTACCTGGGTGGTCGAGTAGACTGTGGATGAGCTGGCGATGCTCTGGGTCGTGGCCTTGAGGAGCGTCTACCTCCGAGGCTCGAGCTCCTGCTGTGGGCGGAGCACGGCGGTGGTACTCGCCGGATCAGTGGTATCCGGTCCCTCTCCTCACTTCGACAGCATGGGGAGCGAGCTGTCACTCTCACTCGCGCACTGGAGCTCCCTGGGGGGTGGAGCGAATGGCCAAAGATAGGATTGAAGGTGGCGGAGCTCGGGCTATATATGTTGGAGGGTCCGGGAAGATGAGCGCGGGTAGGGAAATATTTACAAGCCTAATTTAGTCTCTTTTTTTTTGAAAGGGAAATAATTTTATTTTATTTACATAGATATTTACACACATGAGCCCCTATCTCCCTATACTTTGGCTTTTTATGCGGTCAGGCCCATGCTGAGCCCTCCCTTGGGTTAGGTTGCTCATTATTTATTCTAAATATTTCCCTCTTTTTCTTTTTAATCTTTATTCTTTTATTTTTGCACAAAAACATGCTAATTATAGGTTTTTACACAATGCATGCTATTGG